>JAJGOT010000620.1:15000-307500 GCA_022457155.1 Cladopsammia gracilis
AGTCAGTCAATCAGTTAGTCAGTCAGTCAGTCAATCAGTTAGTCAGTCAGTCAGTCAGTTAGTCTGTCAGTCAGTCAATCAGTTAGTCAGGCAGGCAGCCAGTTAGGAATCCAGTCAGTCAGTCAAGTCAGTCAGTGAGTCAGTCAGTCAATCAGTCAGTCAGTGAGTCAGTCAGTCAGTCAGTCAGTCAGTCAGTCAGTTAAGCAATCGTTCAGTCGGTCAGTCATGCAGCCACAGTTAGCAATCCAGTCAGCCAGTCAGTCAGTCAGTCAGTCAGTCTGTCCCTCAGCCAATTTATTGGTAGGTGAATACAGAAGCCTCGACTATAGGAGCTTATAGGCTATAGCTTCCGGTACTCACTTTAAATGCAGAAAGCATGGTCTGTCTGAACTTTTCAACATTTTGATAGCCCATGTCGATAGTCTTGTCTCCCTTCTTGTAAGTCCAATGCACTTGAGCTTCGCTAAGGGGCCGATACTTGTACGTCTCGTTCTCGCAGCTACTGTTATCAAAAGTGTTGTCTAAGGACGCCGTGAACAGCATGGTGGCAGAGATAGTTCGGTTACCTTTGTATGATCTCACTTGGTGTATATAACCTGATGGAAGAATTGAAAAACAATCGTGTCATGACCTGTTACAAGTCAAGTGCTTGGTGCACCACCGTTACAAACTGAGGGTTGAGCTGATAAGCTGAGCTACCATTCTCGACCCCAGAGCCGCCTGGCCCTGTTAGACGCCGGGGCCTGAACACGAGAACTGGTTCTCGTGCTCAGGCTCCGACGGCTAAGAGGGCGAGGAGACTCTAGTGACGAGAATGGCTGAGCTACTCGATTAGATGTTGATTTATGAACTCTAGAATTTTTCTACATTCCTTAAAAGATGGCCTAGTTATCAATTTCCAAAGAACGACTGGCGTCTGTGATTACATGATTCAGACATTCTTCAATTTATTCGTTTTTTAAACGAGGTTGTGTTAACTGCGCGTGAAGGATAAAGGGGTTTGTTTCTGAAGAAACTTCGATGCTGCTTTAATATGCTAATCACTGGACATGTGAGCGCTGTTATGTTTCCGCTGATGCTTCAGGCCCCGTCCACACGTATACGTTTATGTTCGTAAACGCATATTTTTTAATCTAAAACGCCCCCGTCCACACGAAGCCGGCCATCGTTTACGATTCGTTTTCACCTGTCCACACGTAAACGCTAAAACGATACATAAACGCTTCAAATCTGCATTGAGCATGCGTAGATAAGTCCGTAATATTGGATATCTGCTCTGTTTTCTTTATTTGTGGACTGGGTCAGAATCTGTGACATCAGCGTGTACGAAAATATCCGTTTACGCTGTTCACACGTAAACGGGTAAACGGGTAAACGGCGTTTTCGAAAATATCCGTTTAGGGTCCGTTTTCATCGTTTACGTGTGGACGGGAGGCCTAAACGCATAAATAAATATGCGTTTATGAACGTAAACGTATACGTGTGGACGGAGCCTCAGGCTTACGCTTATGCTTATATCGCAAGTTAAGGCAATCACAATAGAGTATTTTGTTATTGTTACGATTTAACAGCTTCCTGAAGGCAGTGAGGACAAAACTTAAGGGGACTGTCTGAAGATGATTCAACCAGTTTCTTAAAACTGTACTTGAACTATTACCTTATGATCCTTGCTCGTGCAAAATGGCAAGCTTACTTCATGATTTCCAGGGAATTCTCGAAGGGAGGGCACATACTTCCTTTTTCACCTTCTTTGTGTGTGTGTCTGCTGTTTCTGACCTAATCTAATTTATTGCTATTTGCAAATAACTTCTATTTTCGAAGTGAGCCCTCTCGATGAGCGTTGTAACTCTTAGGGCAAACTTCGCCAATAAATATGTTTAAATAAAGTTAAAAATAAAACACACCAGAAGGAATGTAGATGCAGTCTCCTGGTTCTAGAGTACTGTAAGTCCACTCCACTTTTGAAATATCTGGGTACAGATTCAAGTCAACCACATCTGGGTTCGCAATCGAGTAACCTGAACCGAACTGTGGAGGCTGAAAAGAAAAAAAAGTGTGTTCATACTGACCTATTACATAGTAGTACCGTACAGTTCCGAAAGTAGCCCCCCCCCCCCCCCTCGCTCTTGTAATTTCTGAACGTAACGGCCCACCCGAAAGTAACGTCCCCCCCCCGAAAGTAACGGTCCAATCGAATATGTATCATAGTGACGTCTCCAAAACACTGAGTAAACGGAAGTGACTCGAACTGGAAAAAAGCTCTCTATATAGTGACTCAAACAGGAACATTTAATTCAAAGTCTCGACTTCAGTGATTTTTGTACAGGAACGATAACTTTCAATTGGAACCGACGGGAATTTTTTTCGCACAAAGCCAAATGTTCAGCTAGAAAGAACTTCATTGTTCTGTTACCGGGTCACATTAGTCATCACCGCTTTCGTCATGGAACCACAAGTCCTCAATGTCACTGGACTGACCAATCGAATAGTTGTCTCGCCTACATGTTAATTTCGTTATCCCGTTTCCCAGACGTTGGCAGGGTGATGCCACATTTGACAAACATTTTTTTCTTCAATTACTAACATATTTTAGCTGCCCGAAAGTAACGGCTACCCCACAGTTGCGGCCCCTTCGGCCTGCTACTTCCGAAAGAAACGGGAGCCCACTACTCCCCGGGCCCGGGGGGGGGGGAACTCCCATATATGAGCTACGTAGGTATGTGCCGCTGTGAAGAGTATGGTTTTCAGGCAGTTTAGTCTGGGATAGGATATAGTTATCAGAGATTTTTGGTCTAGAATAGGGTATCATTTTCCGCGAAACTGATCAGTTGCGTGAAGAATTTAGGTTTACTGGCAAATGGCATTTAAAAATCGGTACGGTGGGCAGTACGGCATTTTTACTGACCCCTGTTAACTAATAACTGTGATAGTGAACGAGTTTCTGGAAAATAGCGAGTCTGGAATAGGTCTAGGATAGGATAGGGTTTTTCGGTGTTTAGTCAAGTATGGGGTTGCAAAATGCAGCTTAAATGGTCTTGTATAGGTTAAGGGTCTCAGAGTCCCAGCGGCACACCCCCACCCAAAAATTTGCAGAGTCCCCCCCCCCCCCCCCGAGGCCACAACTCTACCGTAATTACACCACTATTCTGGAGCACACGAATCTTATTGTCAACAAAAAATGGCAAAACTGCGAGATTCTCGCAGCTGGTTAGAGGAAAACATTTGTGTCTAGTTAGCTCTTTATTCCCTCTCACCTGTGTAACATTCAGATATTCGGCAAACTTAGGGTCTACCATCATAAAGTCCTTGCGGCCCGCGATTAGGCAGTGAATATTATGGTCTGCGTCAAAGTGAATCACAGATCGTGTTCCCCCTGAACTCATCCAGAAGTTGAGTTCGTGTAAAAAGTCCTTGAACGTACCACACATTATGCAGGGAAGTACCTGAAGAGGAGACAGTTCCAAATTGAATTACGCAGCCTGTCTTTGAAAATTGGTTTACTAATTTAGAGCAAACACCACTGAACCGATGCGTGTCATGTGAAAACGAACATTGACAGAAGCATGAGGTTGATCCATTTATGCTTATGCTTGGGCTTTAATATGCTAATCACTGGACATGTGAGCGCTGTTATGTTTCCCCTGATGCTTCAGGCCCCGTCCACACGTATACGTTTATGTTCGTAAACGCATAACGCCCCCGTCCACACGAAGCCGGCCATCGTTTACGATTCGTTTTCACCTGTCCACACGTAAACGCTAAAACGATACATAAACGCTTCAAATCTGCATTGAGCATGCGTAGATAAGTCCGTAATATTGGATATCTGCTCTGTTTTCTTTATTTGTGGACTGGGTCAGAATCTGTGACATCAGCGTGTACGAAAATATCCGTTGACGCTGTTCACACGTAAACGGGTAAACGGGTAAACGGCGTTTTCGAAAATATCCGTTTAGGGCCCGTTTTCATCGTTTACGTGTGGACGGGAGGCCTAAACGCATAAAAAAAATATGCGTTTACGAACGTAAACGTATACGTGTGGACGGAGCCTCAGGCTTATGCTTATGCTTATATCGCTAGTTAAGGCAATTACAGGACATTACTATTCTTATGTAAAGAATTAATGAACTTGCACCGAACTATATATTACAGAGATTTTGTCACGGCCGCGAAAAACTTACCGCGGAATGCAAACCAGTTGAACCGCCCTCGTTTTTGTACGGTGCAATACAGAAAGTTATTTTGCGAGGATCCTTTTGCCATTTCGTTCCATTTCCGCATTTTATTACATTATTTGAAAGCACTTCATGTAAGATGACATTGATCACACCGTCATGGCGGACGTTGGCAAACCGTACAAAGGATAAATGAAAGTTTCATTTAATGAAGTGCCTGACTAAATTTTGAGAAAAACGACAATTGTTATAGAAACTGTTGTCGCTTGGAAAGCAATGACACTACTACACATTTCATAAACGTGGTGAAGTGAAAGCAATCGAAGCATGCCTTCCTTGTGACATTTTCATTTCAAAACATACACCCCCCAGCAACAAAAAACAAAACTGAGTCGAGCCTCCTTTAAATCATGTTTTCACGCGCCTTTCTCTTTCAATTCACATTTATATATACATTTAATTATTCAGGGACTGATAGGTATTAAAAACAGGAGATGCGGTTACAAAGTTGAAATTTGTTAAACAAAATTCCTCAAATGATATTGACAAACGCTTGGTCCGTTATTATATACAGTGAAAATTTCGCCGTTAATCAGTGTTGGCGTTGTAAAACTATAGAAATTATTGTATTCTAAAATTTTCAAAGAGAAAGTTAAATTGCAAACTTTCGCATTTTATCTTCAGATATAAGTTAATTATTAAACGGCGAAATTTTTATTTTTATATGTTGTGGTTCAAAGTTTTCTTTCGTTCGAAAATTTTCAAACCGGTTTTATTTTTGTTTTCATCACCATAATCTGATCGAGACAAAGGAAAATAAAAATTTAACTGGTTTGAAAATTTTCAAACCCAAAAAAAAATTTAACCACGACACTGATTATATTCCCAATGATGGCAAAATTATATTTTTATAATTTAAATTCAATTTAACCTACAAAGCAATAACAACAATTTGCACCATGGTGCCATAAAAATTTATTACTAAACGTAAATATTGTCAAACAAAGACAGTCACTAACCGGGAGATCTTGTCTCATAGGATCTGGTAACACAGTGACCACATAGAGATTTAACTTTTGGTAGACATCAATAAAATCTCCAAACAACATTCGTGAAGTTATTCCATGTGTTCTGTTCTCCGTTTTAAGCTCTGTTAACACGTCTAAGTCGCCATACATTTCCTTCAAGTATTCGTCCGTCCATATGTTCCGCGCGGGTGAATCAGCGATTGCCTGACGAAACACAAGCGGAAGGTTTTGACTAACATGTGTTTCCCAAAACTCTTGTGGTTTCAGCACTGTGTTGTACTCCACCACCGGGCCGTTCGGTGGCCGTTGTAGGCCAAACATTTGTAGATGTCCAGCTGGGATAGTAGGATCGCTAGATGGAACAAACTTTGGCGGAAATATAACTTCTTCGAGGTAAAGCGGGCCGTCGCTTGTTGTGGCTGATGATACGGGGAAGTGAACGTGGATGCAGACATGCGCCCACAATATAAACAGCAATTTACAGTTTGGAAGAAGAAGCTTTAACATTTCGTCTCGTCGACTCAAGAAGCCAACTTGTTATAAACTAGCGTATAAATGGAACGGCAAACGATTAAAACGGCCAAAAACTCGACTCAACCTGAGACGAGAAAATACACGACACGATCGCCTGAGCGCCAGTTCGTCACGCACGGAACTTACGGTCACTTATGCAAATGACTCCTTTCAAATCCCTATATTAAATGTGTCAAAAATTAATAGATCATATCTTCCTGATTTGCATTTAAAACGACTAACATTCATCACACGCGCCACAATTCCATACAATTCCCGTCATTTTAACAATGGATTCATGACCAATAAAGTAAAGTTATTCAGGCTTTGTAGTGAGACTGAAAGGTGGCCGAAGGTGGCCGAGGGTGGCTGGCGGTGGCCGAGGGTAGCCGAGGGTGACCGAGGGTGGCCGAGGGTAGCCGAGGGTGACCGAGGGTGGCCGAGGGTAGCTATCAAGTATCAAGAAACTCAAACCAAAGTATAATTCAAAATTAAAGTGAAAGTCGATTTCCGAAGTAAAAAGTTAAAATTCGAAACGACAAATTTTATATAAATACCGTAGAGTTCCGAAAGTAGCGGACCCCCGAAAGTAACCCCCCCCCCCCCCCCCCCCCGAAAGTAACGGCTACCCTAAAGTGGTCTAAAGTAACGGGCTAACTGAATGTAACGGGCTACCTATTTAAAGTAACGGTCCATTCGATACCATAGTGACGTCTCCATGCAGAAGGCATAGCTTAAGGACGTTCGCGCCCAAAATGTTCCCACGTACAGATTTTTTTAAAACTTGCCATGCAGTAAGGTGACGATCAACTATTGCCAAAATGACCAAAAAATGGGGGGTCACCGTGCTCGTTTTCGAGATAAGGCGCATTGAAGACCATGCGTTTTAAGAAGCTTTCGTTATTTAAAGACGATCTTAGCTTACAACTATTAGCAATAAAAGAAGCTACTTTAATGAAATTTAGATCAGGTAAACGTACTCAATTCAACACAACTAAGTCTATCACGTAAACTTTTTGCATCTGATGTCGTTCCTTGAGGTAGAATAGGCCTTGAAAAAGAAAACATATCAGTCTTGCCCTTCCACATTCGAAGAAAACTTTGGTCGCATGAGAGCAGAAAAGGCGAAATATTTGTAACTTCTCAGATTTTTTCTGTTTTTTGTTAAAATGGAGAAAATTAGGAAAGGAAGTGATCTACAGAACGAAAAATGGAGGTCACCGGGCATCCAAGAGAGTAAAATCGCTGCGAAGTTCTCAAAGTGACCATCTATTCGCACCGTCACGTCATTGCGTGACATTTCCGAAAAGACCTGGATCCACAGCTATCCCATGATATTACACGCTCTTTACGTTCCATTCTATAAAGTGGAAAAAAGTTTGCGTTGGGTACGTTCTTGTTGATATTTCATGGGCTTTTAACAACAACACGTTTGCGTGACATGCGCGAAAAAATGCGCAGTAGCAATGGGCGCGAACGTCCTTAAGTGTTTCATCTTACATGAATGCCAAAGAAGACCGAAGAATTAATGAGAAAGAGAGAATTAAAGTGCCGACCGTGCTTATTCCGCGGTTGTGTTTACCATTATATTTTTTTCATCAATTACTCACGTATTTTAGCTGCCCAAGTGTAACGGAAAGTAGCGGCTACCCGAAAGTTGGGGCCCCTTAAGCCCTTCATTCCCAGAGTAAATTATGGAGACATGTAGTGTTTTTCTAACTTTTGAGTCTGCGAACGAAAACTTATGGTGTGACCATTCAAATCAAACCTCTTCAGCAGTACTTTTGCATGGTGCCATTTGTTCTAACTTTTGAGTCTGTTGATGAAATCCTATGGTGTGACCATTCAAATGAAACCTCTTCATCAGTACTTTTGCATGGTACCATTTGTTCTAACTTTTGAGTCTATGGACAAAATCCTATGGTGTGACCGATTCAAATGAAACCTCTTCAGCAGTACTTTTGCATGGTACCATTTGTTCTAACTTTTGAGTCTGTGGACGAAATCCTATGCCGTGACCATTCAAATGAAACCTCTTCAGCAGTACATTTGCATGGTACCATTTGTTCTAACTTTTGGGTCTATGGACAAAATCCTATGGTGTGACCATTTAAATGAAACCTCTTCAGCCGTACTTTTGTATGGTACCATTTGTTCTAACGTTTGAGTCTGTGGATGAAATCCTATGGTGTGACCATTTAAATGAAACCTCTTCAGCAGTACTTTTGCATGGTACCATTAGTTCTAACTTTTGAGTCTATCGATGAAATCCTATGGTGTGACCATTCAAATGAAACCTCTTCAGCAGTACTTTTGCATGGTACCATTTGTTCTAACTTTTGAGTCTGTTGACAAAATCCTATCGTGTAACCATTCAAATGAAACCTCTTCAGCAGTACTTTTGTATGGTACCATTTGTTCTAACTTTTGAGTCTGTTGACAAAATCCTATGGTGTGACCATTCAAATGAAACCTCTTCAGCAGTACTTTTGTATGGTGCCATTTGTTTTACAATATTTTACAAAATGATATTTGGGATTTTTCTTGAAATTTGGATTTTTGGCACTCTTGGGAAGGTTGAGCCTGCTAATTCCGAAAGTAACGGGGAACGGCTACTTTCGAAACTCTACGGTAAAGTCAAGTCGTGCTTCGGACGAAATATTGGATGGAATCAGTAGCTTATATATAATCAGCTCCTGCTAGAATATGAAATATACATTTATTACACGACTAAGACAGTCAGAGAGCCAATAACTAAAATCAGCCAATCAGAATGCTCGATTGCCGGTCCAATATTCCCTAAGTAAGCCCTCGGTCTTTTTGGTACGGACCTCGCTGCGCTTGGTCCGTTCTGTCAAGACTTCGGACCGATATATTCCCAGTACGGCTCTCGCGCTTGGTCAATAAGATATATACTAGGAGTTATCGAAGATAAGTGAAGTGCGTTCAACCTTACCCAGCTTGTATGACAAGGCGCTTTGTTTATTATACATTCTGTAGACTGATCTCCATTGTTTAATGTTTGAACTTGTTTTAAATTTGGTTTCTGACTACATCAGGTATGCAGGGTATGGGCACCGAGCATAAGGGCTCAGTTCATTTGCTTTTTATACGTGACCGCCATGGGCGAGAGCAGAATGGCTCGGTTGATTTGGTTTGGAATGACTCGGTTGATTTGCTTTGTTGTTTCTAGCAATTTCAGCAATTCAAAGCTGTTCGCTCTGTTGTTGCTCGGACGCCGACGTCGAGCTTTCCATATGCTGTTGGAGTAGTAAACACTATCCTGGTAAGGCTTTGACAATTTATAGCGATGAACATTTTAAGAAACATCGAATGAAATTGGAAAAAAATGATTACACTTACCGAAAATCACCACAGCGTTTTACATACCAAGAACAGAAAATCGCCAGTCCCGTTTCAAGTGTCTCAATTCAAGTACCACGCAACGAACCTTTGGAGTAGTAAACAGTATCCTGTTTAGCCTTTGACAATGTATTCGATGTTTCTTAAAAAGTTCATCGCTATAATTCAACCGAGCCATTCTGCTCTCGCCCAGTCAAGTATACAAAGCAAATGAACTGAGCCCTTATGCTCGGTGCCCATATTTGGTCTATTTGCGCCAAATGACCCGATGTAGTCAGAAACCAAATGAACCGAGTAATTATTCAAAATGGCGCAGAAAAGGCACATCCCTCAAAAATGTCGATTCTTCCCGCCTGGCCAGATTAGGATTGCGTTCTCCTTTCAGTCGAACGCAATAATCCCAGTTGTATGTCAGCCTTGCTTGACTAGTTATTTCGTGTTTTGTTTTAACTCAGTTCTCAATTCTTCACAAGACTTCCACTCCGTAAAAAATAAGTTGGGCGATTAAAAAGTTAGGTGCAACCTTAACATGGCACACCAATTGACCAATATGCAACCTTGATATTGGCCAAAAAATAACACCCACAGCAAATCATCACGGATTGATTAAAATTTCAATACCGTAGCTTCGAGTAATTCTCATATTTCCAGTAAGGGATGAATTGCATGGGATCGAGTCGAGTAAAGAAAACACGCGAGCGCGCTTAAAATCGCCTGCCGCGAAGTGACGCAAAGGGCAGGGGAGAAGAGAAAATGTTTGATTTGCTTGCTGACTATCCATGGCAGAGGTAAGAGACTACTCCGTCGATGTCTATACGAATTGCGCGCCAGTTAAACGGGCTGTGTCATGGTGGTTTTTGTTATTAGGCTCAGACTGTTTGTCCAAAATTGACAGGAGTACCCTCTCCTCCACCCCCCCCCCCCCCCCCTCCGCCGGAGACGCGTAAACGTGAGCACGGGGGGTAATGGTGATGCGTACCGCAATTTTCATCAGCGATCAGTGCCTTGTAGAATGAAAAAAGGAATTCAGTTATGTTTTTCCACTGAAAAATTGGCGAAGTTCGATCAAGTCTGACTATTTTTTACACATTTTCACTTGAAGAAATAACACAATTGAAAAGTGTTGCGCAACAGCAAAGGAATTCGACCACAAACAAAACAGTTAGAAGTCCATTACATGACTCGAACTGGGGTTGTCTTTTTAAATTTAGCGAGATACTACGCGCGCTTTGATTGGCTGAAAGCCATTTACCATTGCCCTATGGAAATATAGAAAATTATTTTGAGCGGATATTTTCTAAAAGTAATATAAAACGTGTTTTTAGTGTAAAGTTTTGGTAAGACTGGTGGAGGTTTGATAGAATTCGTTGCCATGGCAACGCGGAACTTCAAGATGGCACCAATTTACTACTACAGCGGGAATTAATTATTTTCGTTTGCCTCGAATTTTTAAAATTCCAAGGACAATAGAAGCAAACGTACATCAGTTCATCATAAAAATAAAGTTACTACAGGAAAATTGCCATTAACTTCGACTTCACAATAATATTTGCGTATTTCTATCTTTATCCCTGATGGCCATACGAACTGTATTTTAAGTTCCGATCTTTCGTTCCAAACGTAGTATTTCGAACGTGTGATCAAGATAAGACCAACTGAATCTGCCTTACTCATCGTGGCTCAAGTTCAATTACTGCGTCTGCTGATAGGAGCCAAGGCACGAAACAGGCTTCGTTTTAGGCAGGCATATGAATTCTATTACAACCTGATCAGGCTTGTTTAAACCCACTAGAAACTTACTTTGGGACTGAGCAAAACACAAAGAAGCAAACGGTGACTTTATAAACGCGACGGAGAGCTTTTATCTGCTGCGTTTTTCATGCTATCACCTGTACAATTCATTAGCAGAGTTAAAGATCTTTGTTTTCTCTCGTTTCAATTGTGTTTTGGTTTTAATTTGCGTTTGTGATAAACTCACGGATCACTTGTTAAAACAACACTTTTTTTTGCTCGCTGCAAAAATGTTCGAACCCCTCTTGATTGCACGAGCAGCGACCATCAACTGATCAGATAGGAGATCAGTGTATTTTGCGTTTAGCATAAGCGTGTCTTGGCGGATTTTTTCAAGCGTATTCCATACATAGCTGCCCACCACAAGTTTAAGATATCAGTTCTTAATTAAATAGGCTCTCGAATTCAATTCAATTCGGAGACAAGCTGTCTATGATTAAATTCATCAGTGTAATGACATGGGAGGAGGAAGGATAATCTATGATGAAAAGGCGCATAAACAGTGAGTAAGCATACCGAACGATCGGATGGCATATGTGAAGGACCCTCCTAAACGTACACAGAGCACAAGCTCGCAACCAAAAGGAACGCATCGTGGTGGAAAATACATTTGGAAATCGGGAAAAGTATTCTCTATAACATACCTGCATCGGCTTTTTTTCCATTTCTGTATACAGTGTGTCATCGCGGTTCGAGATAAAAGTATTTTTATAAGTCATGAGATCAGAATGATAGTTCTTGGCACATAAAATTCTTTTGTATTCCGACTCTGACCTTTAGTTTCCGCGTTTTAATAGAATTTTGCTGATCAGTTCCTAGGTTTTCAGAACACTATACAACTTATTAGCGGTAAAGTTTCTTTGTGTACTTTTGATCAATTGTAATTAAAAAACAATCCTGTAAAAATTCCATAAGATCTCTGTAAATTAAGAATATAAAGAATTCCGCCCCTATTAAAGAAAATTTGGTGTTGGTCAGTATAGGCTTAAAAATAAATACCACCGAGAAGTTATGTGCTAACTAATTTGTTAACTAATTTGTTACAAAGTGTTAAACGCTTACGAAAATTCCCAAAAAGTTTACATTCGTTAAATGCATTGTAAACTAAGACAACTCAACGGAGCGGAGCAACACAAAACAGGAATTCCAACAGAGTGGATTTCCCAAGTTGACATTGATGGATTGTTTGCTTATAGCGATAATTCTTATCCCCTCTTCTCGAGTTTCTCTACTTTTTATCTTTTGCACATCTTCAAAGATAGCAGTCAAACAGAAATGCTTGGAGGTATTTCGTCCTGTCACATCAGGCATGCAAGATTTATGACCAGTTGTTCCGCACTATTTGACCAACTCTTGAATGCCACAATATTGCGCGCGGGATGAATTCCACTGAACGTATACATCCGAATGATCGTTTAAACAAGCGCTTAATTGCCGCATTTTTGGTCCTCAAGTAAACAGACTTGCATGGTATGGCCAAATGATTGCACATAGCGCCTGACATGCGGCATCTGCGTTAGTTGACTGTAATTGGTTGATAAGGCCTGAACTAGACTATCAATACCATCCCGTATGGAAAACTCGCTACACAAACAATAAAAGAAAACAACTACTTTTTACTCATTTTATAACTTGTTGAAATTTACTCTGTATTTTTATAGAGTCTTATCAAGCCCTAACGACACACGGCTCGAATGAATGCGTGCATCCAGCGTGGAAAACGCAGTGTTTTTTTTATATAAGCCGCGCGCGCAAGCCGAAAACGCAAACAGATCTCCCGTTCTTACACAAGTTGTAGTTTATGATATTCTTTAATAGTGCGTCGCAGTTGTTTAAAAAGGTTTGATCCATCATGATCACCTAACCAGCCGGCGGAGTTTAAAGAATGTAAACTTGTGCGAGCCATCTTTCAACCTTGCTGACGGACGCTTAACAATTTTAAGTTTAAAGCTTACTGCTTATATTAAGCTAACTATTTTCAGAAGAAAACTATTGCCTCAAGCGCGGTTTGTCTTAGGTGCTCGTTTAATAATTTTTTTAACGGGTTAGCACCTCGTGCTGGATTTAAGACAAGTGCACAGCTAAGCAAACTCTTGAGAAGCTCAAGTTTTTAACGAGCGCAAAATACGTAAGCTTGTCTCCGTTTGGGAGTGTAATATATTTTAACTGAATCAATAAAGGAGCTTAAACAAGTATTTGAGTACCAATAGTCGAGGGGACTACTGAAATATCTCTCTTTTTAAGAAAGTCGTTGTCGCCTACAATCCTTTTAATGACACTAATTAAGATAAATTGCTGCCGGAATCAGTTTAACACCAAAAACAAAGAAACGAGTCTCGCTGCATGGCGCCGATCGAATTATCTCGAAATCAGAGCGTACAGCTATTGATCTGGACGAGATAACCAAACTTAGCACGGCTTATTTTCAATAATCAACCCTCGAAAAAGATTGGCTTACGAAGAACAGATGCAAACGTCACTGCGTGTCCATCGCGCAGCACACGAGTATAACGTCTGTTGAGAGGGATTTTAGAATCCACTTCAAAGCCGCTCGTAGGGCGCACGAGAGAATTGTATAGACACCTGAGTGATTGTAAGAGCTCCGTTAAAGTGTTGCGTTTAAATCCGCTTTACACTGTACGTAGTTTTAATCGTTTGTCTAATTGATCAGGGCTGGCCGTTTGTAAACATTAATTGCTCCTATGTGGGTGGTGTTACAGTAGCACTGGAGCCATTGCTGATCGTTTTGTTGAAGCGAGGTTAGAAAGGAATTATTTACATTTTCTGAGGCCTGAGACGAGAGAAGTACATTTCTGAGATTTGTTGAAAGCCGAGTATCGAAGAAGCTCGAGTAACGAACTGAACTGTAGCTCGAATCCACCGCGCCAATCTTTGCTGCGCGATGGAGGAACTAAACAGTGGGACTCAACTATCCTCGAGCAAACAGAGAAAAGAGCCGTGTCTAGAGTCCAAAGGAGAGCGTTTAAAACCTCCGCACTCTTACATCGCACTCATAGCAACTGCAATTTTAAGCTCGCTGGGAAAGAAGCTGACGCTGACGGAAATCAACGAGTATTTGGTTCAACACTACGCTTTCTTCCGAGGTCCGTACCAAGGGTGGAAGAACTCCGTGCGACATAACCTGTCGTTCAACAAGTGCTTTGTGAAGATTCTCCGCGATCCTGCGCGGCCATGGGGCAAGGACAATTACTGGACGGTAAGCTCTCTGCACGATTACCTGTTAGCTGACGGGACGTTCAGAAGAAGACGAAGAAGAAAACCCAAAAGAAAAGATGACAGAGATGAGCTAAGTCACAGTATTACCACAGAGCAGATTGTGCCGCGCAACGACGTGAGAGAGTTCGGAATTCACGATTCGCGAAGGAACATTTTGATGCTGCCCGCTTCTTATGAAACAGTTAGAGCGCGTTCTAGCGTGGTACACACTGCGCGCAATTCTTCAACGCACAAGCCGTTCCACGGATCCTTCTCTATTGAAAGCATTTTAGCGGATGAAAAGACAAGGGCCAAGGAAAGAGCGCGCGCGAGAAGAGGGAGTGAAACATTTCCTGTTACAAGTGTGGTTAATCCAAACATCGGTAAGTTGAATAGCGAGTTGAAATTTCCGGTCTTTGATTTTGAATTTACCATGTACATGAGCACACCAAGTTATTTATGCGGGGTATAAGTGGGACGTGACTAAGCCAAGGGCTTCCATAACCGTTCAGACCGTGCGCGCGATTCCTTACGCTTTTCATCAGTGGGTTCATTAAGCAACATTCCACTGAGTAAATATTATTTAAGCTCGAAATAACGATCCCGATGTAAGGTAAACTTATTCAAATCACAAAGTAGTTTACTTCATTAACGAGGCATCGTTTTTATAATTACTTATTAAATTAGAGTACAGTTTCTCTTAACACCATTATATTAGCGAGGGTCAAAGTCGCGAACAGCTTGGAGAGGGTTTGCGTGCTCGCTCGGCGTAAAGTGAACATTTTTTTCAAAGACTTCCAGCAAAAAAAAAAATAAAGTCAAACAGAGTTTGAACACACTTGACCTTATTTTATAGTCGTTTTCCGCTTATAAACTCGAGTGGAGATCGAGTACTTGTTGCTAATCCCTCGAATTGTCAATGAGACAGTCCAACTATTCATCATAAGAGAGAATCTTTTCGCACGCACTTCTAAAACATAGTCGATCATTCTTGCCTGGTATTGAAAGCCGTCCAGGCCGGTTTTGGTTAATGTTTCACGCACCGTGTTGTATCAATATCCAACGTGCTAAATGTTTTGTTGTATAAGCTAAGAGCTCTTCCCCAATTCAGTGGCACACGCCTTGGTGAAAGGTGCCAAAGAAAGGAATGCGCGTCAGTTTCGATCGATCAAATACTCGGTTCAAAACGCCCAGTAATTCTGGGAATTTGGTTTACATGAATTCATCAAATTTGTTTCTAAGTGTGCTCATGATTAATAACGCTTGACTTAAACATATTTGACATGATTTAGCTGAATTGAATTTGCAAGACTGAATAGAAACTCCAATAACAGTGATTTTCCAGAAATTCCATCAACTGGAACCAAGAACTGATTTTTCAACTAGTCATTTAACTTTGTCTCTTTTGATCTTTTCGATGCTTCCAAGCTAAGTATCCTGTTAGAAAGCTGCAGAACATTTTCGAAGTAAATTCGCAAAAGAGGTCGCACAGAATGTTAAAGGAAACCGCTAAGAATCATCAGCAGACCCCGCGGGTTGTTCAAAAGGTGGATAGCACTGTCCATCGGATAAATCACTATCCAGCGGATAGGCATTAACAAATCCAATTGTGTTATCCACTGGAAAGTGATTTATCCGGTGGATAGCGCTATCCACTTTTGAACAACCGTCGCCAGGACATTTAGTTTTCCCGGCTGCGGCTAAACCATAGATTTGCAAAGAAAATAGAGCCAAAATTTCAGTTGTCGAGAACCAATCTTGGTAGAAGTTTAAATTAATGCACCGAAATGCTCGCTACAAAAAAATGAAACAGTTGTGTAATTAAATGTGTAAATCTAGACTTTCACGTTGGAATACAAGGGTGCGGTGCGAGTAATCAGACCGGTTGTAATGTTTATGCATCGAATGCTAAACATTTAAAACTTAAAATAAACTGAATTCTCTTGAATTGATGACTGAATGCTCGCAGCAGGGTCGCCAAGAGAAAAATGCACGGATGAAATCATTCTTAAAGCTGTGCCAACAATTGTTTGAACATGTCAACAGAGCGAGAGTTTTTGTGCACTGACTCCGCTGCAAGAAGTCAATTTGAATTGAGCAAACGACAGATAATTTGCAGCTTTCAGACGTATTTAGCGAAATGTAATTGGCTTTAAGTGAGAAACGTTCCATTTGCTGCGATAAAACAAGCGAGAGCTAACAAGACTGATTAGGTCTTCGTGCTGTTCGTGTTGTAGGCGACGTTGGCTGCATGCAGAGCCACGGACAGTTTTCAGGGAGGCCCTTGTCTACCACCTAGACATCTTCTATGTGTCATCCTTCACAGTCCACAGGCCACTGAATGATAATTTTGTCCCTCACTGCAATTTTTACATTTATCATGGTTTTGTTGCCTGATATAACCACTGCTCTGCAGTATACGTAATCATTTATGATATGCACTAGAAGACAACTGTAGAAGACAATTCTAAGGAATCAGTTGGTATAGTGCCTAATAGCTCATTTGTACTGATATTTCGCTTGTTTATTAATTTGCTAGTCTCCTGGTAGTTTCTTGAGATTACCAGTCCTGAGAGGAAATTTGAATTCGTGTTTAACTGGATGAAACATTCATCACGTCAAGTTTTATTGCTGCAAATCCGCCGAGAAACACTCGAGTCTAAGTGATAACAAAGCATAAAAAAGGCTTTCGTGATACTGAACACGAAGCAGCGGCCATGATTTCCTTTCTAGAAGGCTGTCAGCAGATTATTCTAAGTAGTAGTCGGGCTCATTTTTCTTGATTATAAGTGCAGTTATAAATCAAAATGAATAATAGCTGTCACTCTGACTTCTTTTGAAGAGCATCAAAGGAACAGTAGTGCATAGAAAGAAATACAATGTAACTTGTGGTGTAAATATAAGTGGTTTACTAATAGGATTGTGGTTCACTGCAATACCGCTAAGATGCACAGTAATCCCTCGACTGACAGAATCAAACAGTGAGTCGTGTAATGTGGTTAGTCTAACTGTTTGAGTCTGTGGATGAAATCCTACAGTGTACTGAACCATTCAAATGAAAGCTACTGAGCAGTACTAGTTCCTTTGGTACGGTTTATTATGCTGTACAAGGTTGTTCTTACTTTTGAGTCTGTGGATGATATCCTACTGACCACTCAAATGAAAGCTACTGAGAAGTACTTTCCAGCGGTACTGTTTATTATACTGTACAAGATGGTTCAACCTTTTGAGTCTGTGGATGAAATCCTAAAGTGTGACCATTAAATCAAAGCTATTGAGCCGTACTTTCTTGTGTTACTGTTTATAGCGCACGCGCTGTTTGTTTTTCAGCCATTTTTCACAAGATGAAATTTCATTGCTTTTCATTAATTTTGATCCTGGAAGCCCTTGGTAGAGAGAGTGAACTTGATAAATGCGAGACAAGCCAAATAGAAGCAGTATGCATATTTTGGACATTTGATGCTGTCTCTGTTGGCTCAGCCATCACGAAGAAGCGATGACAAGATCGAGTTGGCGCAGTTTAGTATGCAAGAAAAACGTTACTATTTAAGAGGAGGAAATTAATCTCGCTACTGTCACCAACTTGAACTGACGAAAATTAATCCAATCAGCACTGCTCTAGACTGAAAAGTCTTCCCTGTCTTTTCAAGACTTCGTGTAACAACACGCCACTACTTGTAAGAAGTAGTTCATAACAGAGCTTCGCCGCTTTTCCCTCACTACAATTTGTTAGAGTAAAAATGGGCGGGACGTTTTTTGCATGAAGTAGTGTATATTAAATTTAATTCGCTCTTAGGGCGAATTTGCCGAAATTATATAAGTATACTGTAAATGTTATGTGTTTGCACCTTTTAAGGCTGCGTTTGATACCACAGTACAGGTGTAGGCTTTCAAATGAACTGAACGTCTGAAGGGGTATATATTACACACTACAATATTACGCTCATATTTACATTACAATGCTGCAGTTTTTGTTTAGGCTTTCTCCAGTGATAACAAATATCTTATCTAAATTTCTACCCTTGGAATTCTTCTGACAGAACGTATCACTTAAGGGCTTAACTTTCAAGTTGACTTGATCTAACTATGCGCAAGGCAAACTGGGATGACCTAAACAACTGACTATTTTAGTGTATCGGTATACATCTGTATTTACATTAACTGTTTTTGTTTTTTCTGTTGTTAGGGCCCCTGTCGGCACCAAGAAATCTCGTCCATTGCTGCCACCCTACTCCAGCAGAAGCCTCGCTTCATTACCAGAGACCTGAGCACCTATGTACGCCCGTGAGTCCCAACGCCTTCACTAGCAGCGGCTGTACAGACATGTGGAATACTGCAGCTTGCCACTGCTGCCACCCATGCGCTGCATCCACGCATTTTCATGCGTGTTACTGACAAGAAAACTGAACAAATCAACCATTACTTAACTGACTTGCTTTCAAGGTGTAAAACAAAACACGATATTCGTGTTGTACAGAGATGGCTATAAATTCTTACAATCAACCTGTATCGTTGTAAATCAACTCTGAAAGAAAGACTCGAGCAGTAGAAAGTTTGGCTAGTCCGGTTTGATATATCGTGTTTTCATGATTACAATGACCAGGATCTTTCTCCGAAGCTTGATTTATTATCTTTATAAGGGAAACCAAACCACCAAAGGTGATGAAAGTAAATAAATAAACTAAATAGACAAAATAATGGCTAAAAGAGTCAAAATTCCACAAGAATGGCTGTTTTGATTTCTTGACCACTTGTCACAAATCAAGTTAGATGAACTGTCCACTTCCTTCCCGCCTTGCAATCCTACACTCTATCTCCAATCCACGATTCTGTTTTGCTCTATAGAATCTTTTTATCCAATTAAATTGTATATTTGGTGTTATTTGGCGATATATCATGGAAATAAGGGAAGCGAAATTTTGTTATTTCTGTTATTTGTTGAGTTAGCTTTGACGCGTTTAAAATTTCCACTTATTCGTTTCTCAACAGCAGCAAAAATTGCTCAATGACTTTATTTGAATAGTCACACCTTAGACCTCTACGTATTATAAATTTATAACCTCCTTGTTCAGCATAATAAACAGCACCGAGGAAAGTGCTATTCAACTGCTTTTGTTTGGGGAATGGTCAAACTTTAGATTTCATTCACAGACTCAAATGTTTGAACAATTTTGTACAGCACAATGATAACCAGCACCTCAGGAAAGTACTGCTCATTCTGCATGAGCTTTGCCGGATTTGAATAGACACATTTTAAGATTTCATCCACAGAGCCAACTTAAAGTTATAACCATCTTGTTTGTTTGTTTGTCAACAAACAGCACCGAGGACAGTGCCGTTGTTCAATTGAGTTTGTTTGAATAGTTGCACTTTAGGATTCCATCCACCGATTCAAAAGGTAAAACCACTTTGTACATCATAATGAACAGCACCGAGGAAAATAGCTTTCATTTGAATAGTGACA
This sequence comes from Cladopsammia gracilis, assembly GCA_022457155.1. NCBI lineage: Eukaryota > Metazoa > Cnidaria > Anthozoa > Scleractinia > Dendrophylliidae > Cladopsammia > Cladopsammia gracilis. The sequence continues at coordinate 34,551 of JAJGOT010000620.1, forward strand.
CTTGATGGATTTCATACACAGTCAGACACAAAAGTTAGATTCACCTTGTACCACAAAAAAGTACTGCTCAATAGCTATCATTTGAATGGCCACACTTTAGGATTTTCGAATTAAAAAGCACAAGAAACAGTGCCACAGGAAAAGTATTTCTTAGTAGCCTTCATTTGAATGGTCACCGACACTTAAGATTACATCCACAGACTCAAAAGTAAAAACTATCTTGTACAGCTTAAAAACAGTACCACAGAAAGAACTGCTCAATCGTTTACATGTCTATAAAGAGCAACCTAATCACGGCATGACAAACAGAACCACAGAGGAAAGTACTGCTCAAGGAAGGCTTTCATTTGAATGGTTACATTTCATTCTAATTATAATAATTGTTTATTTTAACAAAGTAAGTATATACGAATTATAGATGCATCAAGTCAGTTGATTTTCTATTGTTTCCGCAGTTACTGTTAGTGTTTTTAACTAGAGTTAATTTTATTGTTTATAGTTTCATGCACGCAGCCACTCTACACACCTCTAACTGGTTGGGTGCTGATTTAGGGTTTCGACCCTTAAAAGTCTTAAGGTTCAAGCCACAATAAAGTAGTCCATAAATCAAAGAAAAATCGAAATTGAATCATGCAGAACTCTCAGAAATCATTTTTGTTCCAATAGCATAATTAAAGTAATAAAAATAAAAGGTTATAACTGAGTCATGGTGTGGAATTATTCCGCTTACGAGGAACGTAGTCCTCCCGATTACTTCTCACTTCCAATAAGCTAGGTGAACGAAGGTTCTGGCTTGAGATTTTATCTACAACATAAATGCCTGTATATTTTGTAAATTTTCAATTTGAAATTCTTTTGGGGGGGCTCATTAATCGTTTGTGACACGATAACAAATATTTCAAATCCAACAAATTCATTGCGTGTATCACAAGAAAGAATTCTTTCTTGAAAATGCAAGGTATGCCATCAGCGATAAGACCTTCGTCTGTTGCACGCTATACATGTAGACGCCAATCCGGTTATAGTAGTTTAAATATTTCATAAAGTTTTTTTTTAAGTCTTGAGCAATTTTAATAGTGGCAAAACCGGAATTATTCTACCAGAAGATGGTTGCTGAATAAAGCCCTCTAGAAAAAAAATTCAGGACGTTCACCTAGCTTTTCAAAACTGTCTATCATAGTGAAGACGATTTCCCTCAGAATAGGACTCTAAAAACGATTACATATTAGCTCGTCAGGGCCTCACTAGTTCTATAATAACGTCCTGTACATTTTCTGTTACCAGTTTCACAAAGATAAGAGGGGTGTTTTTGGGAGGGGGTTGTTGTTTTTGGGAGGTAGTGAAATGAGATTTACACCGAGTGCCTTGTTGATTTTATAAACAAGAAACAAAAACAAAACAATACCAAGTTCAAAGGGTATTATAAGGTTGGATATGAAATGTTAGTCAGTCTGTACCAAGTAATCCGTTTGGTACCGAAAAACAAACAACAGCAAATTGATTAATAGCTGATGAAATTTAGTACTTTTTCTCTTCTGATATTAATCAGTAAATCAAGGCAAGGCAATGAAAGCATTTCAACTTGGACAATCTGAAAATCTTAATTAAGAGTCCTCTCTTGTAGTGCTTTCGGAAGAATTTAAAAGAGCCATGTTTTGGGGAGAAAAACCCAATAAGTCGTTGTATATAACTTTAAGAGGATTATCGACCACTTACTTTATCAATATCTGTACTAAGACATATTGAAAAACACCTTCAACAAACATGTTATAAGGTTTGATTGTGTGTTTGGGCCATCAGATGTTCACCTTACGAGATCAGATGCGACTCTGCCAACTAGAATCCAACACGAAATGCAGTACAGCTTTATCAACTCCCCCCCCCCCAGGGGGAGGGGGGGAGAAGTACTCTGTACATTTTCGAATGGTGATGTGCAGCTAGGACTCTGAATCTCTTATCATATACCAGACTATGTTCACACGGGGGGGGGGGGGGGGGGGGGGGGGAAAGGGGGTACTCTGTACATCATTGGCTGGTAGTGTGCCGCTGCGACTCTGAATCCCTTACCATATACCAGACTATGTTCAGCTACATTTTGCAGACTTATTCTAGACTAGATACCAAAAATCCTCACTCGCTTTTTTCAGAAACCCTTTCTTTATACCACTGACCAGTTTCCTGGAAAATGATATTATATTTTACACCAAAACACTTTGATTTCTATGCTATATCCCAGATAAACTGTTGGAGAACCATATCCTCCACAGTGGCACTACCGTGTATAAATAAAGTTATCTATCTATCTATCTATCTATACCCATATAGCTTATATAGGAAAGTGACTCCCTCCCCCCTCCCCCCCCCCCCCCCCCCCACCTCCCCCGCCTGGGTATCAAACATAGCCAACCGGTATAGCTCTGTTGACCCTTTCACTTCCAAGAGTTGAAAACATCACGATTCCACAAAAAATCACAATTAAAATAAAAACGGTATCACAGAAAGTAAGTGTTAAGTATTCAAACTGAGTTTAACGTACTCAGTAATGTCGGCGCACTTGTTACAAAAATGTATAATTAATTTTATAGTAGTTGCAGTCGTATGTTTTTGTAAGTTTCTATTTTAATACCCAGAGTGTTTTGGAGGCAGGCGTTGCTGAGTATTTATATACCAGATATCTTTATAACGGAATCGCACAAAGATACGAGATATTTGCCTGAAGTATCAAAGATAAAACAGCGACAAAAGCCATTGTTTTACCATTTTGTTTCATCACACTTTTTAACACTGCAGTCAGTATAAGCTGAGAAGAGCTACGGTGTACAATTATAATTTACTCTTAATATCCTTCATTGACAAAGTGAGGCAATTTTGTCTCCTGGGATAACATGAAGCCAAATGAAGGACAAGAAAAAAATCGACGTATTGGTATTAAAACAACAAACGCACGTATTTTTGGGGCCTTTAATCCATTGAAGTGGGAGAGTTAACACCTTGTCATCCTCCGTTATGGGAAAAGTCATGCCTTATAAGAATGAAAAACCTTTAAAATCACATTTTCCTTGAGTAAATTATAATACATGTAGGAATTATATGACGAGTTTGAGCCTGACCCTGCGCTAAAACCTGACGTAATTTTCTCTTCAACTTCTTCAGTGTCTCATGTAAAAATGTATTTGTTTAATTGCTTGCGTAAACATGGTAAATATCTTAAATCAAGTCTGGCTTGTGAGTACTAACCACACTCTCGATCAAGCTAGATGGATAAACGGATAAGCCAGGTCATTCATAGTACACATTCCCATATCGCTGGGATAGCAGCACAGATGGCTTACACGTGTCATTTGTCCTTGTCAGCAAGGATAATTCCCTGCTTCCCTTTATCTTTTGAGCCAATCCTTCACTGGATGACGAACATGCAAAATGGTGTGTGGTCTTCTACCCAAACCAAGCGCAAATCCCAAGCTTATACTCTGGTAATTGCACCGGATTTCACTCTTCCTTTGATGGAAAACCCAAATCACCTCCACACGGTGCCGAGAAAGCCTTCACCTAAACATATGGCACGAGCGATTTAAAGCACAGAGATAGTATCTGCTGAAGGGTCTTTATGAAGGCTCCATTAGGTCTCGTTCGGTGAAAAACGATTCATATCAACGTTCTCTCACGCAAATTAATTTTCTGACAGCAAAAGGTCAAAAGCTCGGAGCACCGGTGTTGTTTGATGCTTGTCTGCGGTCTTTGCAGGCGATAGGTAGGTTGATAAGATGATAAGTGATGTTTTCAAGGTATTTCTGGAGCACGACTGTTTTTAAAATAGCAGGCGATGCATGGAATTGTACGTAAGGTTCGAATATAGCCCGTCCGGCCGCGCTCTCTCAAAGCACTTCGCGCGCGTCCAAAATCCTCCCTTCCCTTCCCCTCCCCTTTCTACCGCCTGCCACGCAGACTACTTTGAATAAGGCACCATTAACCCTTTCATTCCCTAAAGTGCCAAAATACCAAAATTAAAAAAAATTTCTAAATTGTGGAAAACAAATGGTACCATGCAAAAGTACTCCCAAAGAGGTTTCATTTGAATGGTCACACCATAGGATTTCGTCCACAGACTGAAAAGTTAGAACTACACTACATGTCTACATAGTTTACTCTGGGAATTAAAAGATAAATACAAGCCTGAGCAACACGTAAGTATGCATAGGTCTGCATATGGTCCTCTGGAAAATCAACATTTCTTTGGGGGGTGGGGGGAGGGAAGTGGGGCAGATAACAGAGAAGATGCAAAAAGGGTGTAGTTCAATAACTTCTTAACAGAACTGGAACGTTGACATTCCAAAAAAGGGAAAGGCTTATGTTTACTCCGATCCTTTCGTTCCAAGGAAGACTGCGGGTTTTTTCTTGTAAGTTTACAAGTCACCATATATTAAATTGTATCGAATCATCTTCTTTAATTTGAGAATATGATTGTGTCACTTTGCACAAAGCGGTAAAATGGTAATAGACACGTACAAGCTGTTTTATAAAATGGAAAATATAACATTCCAGAGTCAGCTGGACCCATTCTTTTTGGAATCGAAACTTTCCGAGTAAAGGGTATGGTTTCGTCGACTGATCACGTTTTGAAAAAGCTTGAAAAATTCAGCTAGGCATATATAACTGAATTGTTTGATGTGACTGACAGAGGGCGCCATGCTTCGTTTTTTCTCCTCCAAAGACCGCAAAATAACAAAGATGCATATTGCTAGTCTCCCCTCTGCTCTCTCCCTTTCTCTTTTCTTTCTCTTTTGTATGATTTTTTAAAACGATGTTCTCTGTTGTGCTTTGTTTTATCGACAATATAAAAAAGAAGGGTATTGCTAGTCTTTTATTTCTCCTCCACCCTTTCCTTTCTCTTTCGTATGATTTTCATAAAACCCCAAATGGGTGTGGTTTTTGACCCGTTCTGGTCTGAAAATGGTTTTCGATTCAGAGATCATTTCTGAACTCGGTAAGGGTATCTGATAGGCGGACAGCACACCCCTACCAAACATTTTGAGGAGTCCTTCCCCCTAGCAGGGCAAGCCAGTCATGCCAGCATGAGTATGGGAGCGGCGAGGATAAGGGTGGGATCAATGCCGCATTAGATGCTCCAAAGAGCTCAAAACATATTTTATCTCTGATATGTTGGATAGAGAATCCATGAAGAGCGTAAAAAATGCCGATTATATTACGTGATTAAACTTCACTCATTTTATAATTCATTATTGATAACGGCCTATTTTGCATGAAACGAACTTTCTAAAGACATGTCAGTGGTTCTAAATTTTCAGTCTGTAGACGAAATCCTACGGTGTGACCATTTAAACGAAACCTCTTCGGCAGTACCTTTGAATGGTGCCATTTGTTTTTCAATATTGTACAAAATGAAATCTGGGATTTTTCTTGAATTTTGATTTTTGGCACTCTTGGGTGTGAAAGGGTTAAAGCGACTTCTTGATAAAGCAAAAGAAGCATGAGGACAAGATCAATCTTTTATCTTCCTATCAAAAACGAAGGAATTCAAATTCATTATAGTGGAAACCTAAGAGTAATCAGCACGAACCCATTTTGCTTCATAAACTATAGAGTAACAGCTCTGTGTTTGGAAATCGTGTAGTAATTGCATCTATTTAATACACCATTTAGGAAGAATCGAACCGGAATAAGCATGAACCGAAAAGAACCGTGAGAGTTGCCCAGGCCGGTCTGATTGCTATCATAATTCGTATGATTAGACAGTACTTGAGACACGTAGAATCTTAAAGACTTTTGTTCTTGGGCCATCGTAGTTTGATGAGAAATAGAAAACAAACCGCGGTGATAAACATATTGAACTTATAAAACTAACGGTCACTTTTGAAAATGTATGCAGTAGCATACGAAACGTCAAGTTTTTATCAAAAATGAATAAGTTCAATATGTTTATCACCGCGGTTTGTTTTCTATTTCTCGCGTAGAATCTGCTCAAGAGAGAACCTCTTGGTCTGACTGTTATCGCCACAGGGAGACCAAACGAGTCGCAAACAAAAATGGGCGAGACGTGACCCATGACTGGTGACAAGAGAAAATTATTTCCTCTTGCTGGTGATTATATATCAATTAAACAGTGCAGCCTTGTTTAAATATGCCCTTGTACCACACAAAAAAATTCGAACATTAGGATTCAGCGTAGAAACATTGACATTCTTCACATGTAGGTCTCGTCTCAAAATTCCCGCTTGGTGTGCCAAGATGTGAATGGGGTAGATTGTTATCACAGCAAGTGCACGAGAACGGAGACCAAACAAAATACTTCAAACTCTTCAATAACAAACAAAGCCTCCGGAAAGAGCTGTGTACGGCTACTCATATAAAAGGGTACTAGGTCACTTGGTACGTGATTATAACGTACATCCTGTTTATTCTGGTTTATTGCTTTACAAAAGCAAATTCTTGGATATGTTGTCGATCAATTTTATCCTTGGTTCAATTGTATTTCTATAGTCCTTTTTTATGTTTATGATAATAAATATAAAACAAAGGAAAATGAAATTGAACCAAGGATAAAAGTGAACTATAATAGATATTCTGCAGAAGCAGAGACCGCGAAACAAATGGATTTTTTTTAGTTTTTTTTTTCGATTTGATCATTAATTTGATCCAACGTACGCCAGCAGGACTGTTATACACGGTTGCCTGCTTAAGCATCTTATCACGTTCTTAACTTGTTTTTTTTTTTTTTTTTTTTGGGGGGGGGGGGGGGGGAGGGATTGCACATCAGTAATCATCTCGTGCAATGCGCAAAGAAGCCGCTACCTGGACTCTGTCTCCTTGAATTTGTTTTTCAAGGTGACTCCATTGGTTTTCGCATTAATGCTGATGTGCGCGCCAGTGTTAGCTATTCAAAAGTGATTCGTTTTTCTTCCTTCAAGATCACTCAAAGCTACATAAAATGAATTTAAGAAAGACCGAACTATTTTTTCATGCGACCACTTTTCCTGTATAAAAAATCCCCAAAGATAGGTGTTTGGCTTTGATGTTGATTTTCTGCAATTTTCTCGGTAAAACCCTGCCAAATTTTCACATGATATTAAATCTGTCCTTCGGAATCTATTAAAGACAAAAAACTGGGGATTACAAAGTAGTTTCTTCGCTTTCTGTAAATTTACGTTTTTGGGTTATTTCTTGGTGTTGCGGATGGTGTGATCACCAAATGACGTAAAACAAAAGATTCAAAAGACACTGAATAATACCCACACCACAACACAAAAGCTAACCAACAATGGCTTCTGCAACACCAAGAAACACCCGTTTTTTGACTCTACCTACCTACCTAATTAACGCAGAAGAAAAGAAAACATAAAATCCTACATAAGGAAACGCAAGAAATCTCAATCTAACATTAACTAGTTTCATTTCACTCCTAGAATAGGAATAGGCCATTTCCAATAGGAATAGGCCATTTCCGCCTCGTATTCAAAGCGAGGCGAACCGCTCCTCGTGCTCAGGCTGACGCGGACTAAGAGGGCCAAGCGGCTCTGGAGACGAGGATGATCACATCTTCTTTACACGAGCAGTAACATTTCGACTTTGACTTTCAAGGACCTCGTCACAGGCAAGCCCAAATTCCATTTTGCAAAAAATACGTGTTTGACGCAAATTTTTCTTAGTTTTTTGTCACAACTCGCAATCTCGCATTAAGCCGCCATGTTTGCCGGTTTTGGCTTGTTGACATTTTAAGCTCGCGCCACTTTTTGCGCACAGATCGTCTCCATGGTAAAATAAAAACATGGAGCCACCTTAAAATGTAAACAACATAGATTAATCTCATATCAAATGCCGCATGCTAAGGAAATCGTCACCCTCTATCAATAGAGTGTTTTCATTGACGTCATATCAAAATTCAGAAGCAGTTTTCAATTCTAAAATGTTTATGGAATTGTAGAGAGTTTAAAACTACACATCTGGGCCAAATGTTAAAGTGCAAGAGCATTTCATTCAAGAGTTATAGGCGAATGAGTATAGACATTTTTAGTAAGAAATGTATGGAACGGCCATCTTGGTGTCCCACTTAGGGACACCAACATGGCGGCCAAAAATTTAAAGACTTAAAGTCTTAATAACACCGAAAATCTCCTCACAAAATATTGTATTCACTATAAGAGGCATGGAATCGGCTTATAAGCATCTATAATTCATTAATAACTTTCAACTAGTTCAATTTTGTTTATTTTTACGGCTTATTTGAAATAGCGTGACGAATTGCGTGACACATTTACAACCTTTATAAATCGAAAACGAAACATCGTTAAAACCTGAAACTTTTTGTGAAAGATTATAACACTGGTATCCACATACCATGTTAGAAACAGCTTTGTAGGATGTATTCTTTAGATTTTTTAAATTTTATGACGTCATGTGAAAACACTCTATAGTAGTTTTTTGTCCTGTTTGGTAACCAATTGCACTGCTTCTGTTCGATGCTGTGATTTTCTCCAGTTTACGGGGCTTAGTCAGTGGGAAATTTTCCTTTATATGGATAGTCAAAACCTGCGCATGAGTTGGATCATGAACTTGCTGTAGGCTTCCAATTTCTTTGTCTACCGTCAGTATAATGAGAGTTATCAGACCAATAATACAGCAGTCCATTGTCCAGTCCAATATTTAACTATTGAAGCGGAGTGTACGAGAGGGGCACACACGGGCCCTACGCTCGTTAAAGCGCGTAAGTAGGATCATTATCGCGTGTAAATGGCTCCGCTGATGGAAAACAACCGCATGTATTCATTTGCGATCCTAGAGTTGCTTACTCCAGGCGTTCAGATAGTGGTGAGAGACGAGAAGGCCTGCGAGCGGAGAAAACGGCGGGGAAACTTGCGTCTATCCCCCTCCGTCAGCACTTGCAATATTTTTTCTTCGTGCACCTCTAATCCTTCGCTCCACCGGCATGACACCCTGATCGCCTGGAACAGGCTATCCCAGAGTATACTCTGGAATATTCTAGGTTATTTCAGAGTATACTAGTTCCAGGATGTTAAGGGGGGGGGGGGGGGGTAGGGGTACTCCCATATGTAAGCTATATAGGTATGTGCGGTGGGATAGGCTATGGCTTTGAGGTGCTCAGTCAAATATAAATAGCTAACACTTGGTTAGGGTTCCTATAAATTGTATTAGCTAAATTACCCAGCTAAACGAAAAAATACGGTTATGGCGTTATGAAACTAAGCTCAGTCTAGGAGTCTATGCCCTGGTGCTTTTCCATATACAGAAAAGAAATAAAAAAGAACCGTTAACACAATTCTGAGCTATCATTTTTCCCTTAAATAGGGTGTCAATTTTCGAATTTCTTCCTTCGCGGCACACACCTAGTACCTATCCTAAATTAACGGAAGTGAAAATACAAAACTGAATGCAAGGCTGGCACTACGGCAAAGAGCAGATTTATTAAATGGCCAATATTTCGACTAATTGTACTAGTCTTCCTCAGGGCCAGGGCTATACTGAAAGAAAATATTGTAACGGCTCCTCAAATTTGAAAATTACATGGTTATAAATGATTGGCTAATACATGACATGTAGACAGCGCACTTGTAGAATGAATACCCCCATCCCCCAAAATACCAGTCTGCACAGGGGGCTAGAGCGAGGAGAAGGCTATCACTTCAGACTAAAAGTATACACAGAATAAAGTGTCATTAAGAAACACTGCGGTGAGAAGGAGTCCTTTCGAGAAAAAATGCGGGAGTTCTTTCGGCTTCTTGGGGATCCCCTACCGGGTCTATTATTACACCATTTCCCCGCAGATCTTCATATGAACGTACAAACTACAATCAAATACGAGTGGTATGCCAGGTATCGTCGAATACGTAAATTCTTTAAAATTTATGCGATGTTACAATTAGCATTCACATACCACACTGATTGAGGTTTTCATCCCGTGTTGATTCACGCTGTAAATTAAATTAACACATTTCGATGAATGATTGCAAAAACAGGACACCAGCAACTTGATACCGGTTGAAAATCTTTCAACCTTTTACCCCTGGTATTTTGCAACAATTATTTTTCACTATAAAGCTATTACTTTTCATCACAGGATAAGTTTAAGTCTATAAGAACGATGTACTAAATTGACTTGAACTTATCGTATTAGTTTTAAAAACCGGAGCTAAAAGCTGCACACACACTGATCCGACGAACTAGTTAGTCACGTGATACAAAATTCAATGAGCACTTGTATTAAAAAAAGCCACTAGTTAGATAGAATAGCAAAGAGAAAACGCTTCGGGGTAAAATGTGTGTAAAGGAAAGAAATGGAATTAATTTTCCGGGTGTTAATTGAGTTTCAACACCTTTGGAGCATCCCTAAACGTTAATGCAATTATCAGTTCATTAATTTCCAAAGTTTATGTTTTACCCCTCGGATCGAAGTAATTGTTGTGTTGATCTCAAGGATTAAAACCTGATTAGCCAGCTGTACTGAGATGAACATTGTTTATTATTCTTACCACCACAGTTTAAAAAGAATACAGTACACAAATTATGTTACATGCATGCGATCCGCACGCGAGTTCAACCAAATGAAGAGCCCTGTCAAACCCATTCCTAGGCTATAGGGTCTTTATTTTGTTTATAACTACTACCACCAGCTCACCATTAACGCTGAATACTGCAAATAACTACAAAATTTCATTTGACCAAAAGACCCTTTCTGCGTTTTCAGGTAAACTAAACAGCACTCTATCCCTAGCCTATCAGTAGAATTGTCACAATTGATACTACTGAAAGGCCAAATGAAAAACAACTGACCTTTACTAGTTCTTGACTGAAATTGAGTTTTTATAATATCACTCAAACATTCCTGAAATTAACGTAAAATTTTACGTTGGTAAACGTTTTATCCGGATTTGTGTAACTCTTTTAGAAGTCGGTGGAACACTGTTACTCGAGCAGAGGAAAATAAGTCCGAAGTCTTTAATTTTTACGATCACGCGAATAAATACGTAAAGTAGATTAGATTCCTGTATGTGCTCGTCCAATTAGAGCTTGTACACTGCGAAAGTAAATCACCACGGCTGTTAGTACTTTTCGTATTTGTCCACATGCATAAACAGAAAAGTAAAAGATAAACAAAAACAAAACGTAAAGAAGAGAAAAAAGATGCAGTGCAGTGGAGCATTAACAATTTCCAGATATATAGTTAAAGGATTCTTGGCCGAGAACACAACTAATCCGAGCTTTCATAGAACCTACTAGCTTCCTATCGTCTTTAAACTGAAGAGAAAAAGTGTTTAAACGAATGAGTTTTGTTGTTGTCGGTTGTTCGTGTTGTTGTTGTTGTTCTGACATACATATTTATATGATAGCACTCATGAATTTACATTTCTTTGTGTAAAGAGTAAGCAAGTTTGTGCAGAGGTTCCATCTTTCATTTCCATTTCGAAAGATCACTGTTTGTTTCGTGGATAGCTACATGAAGTCAGTATATTTCTGAATGCATTTTCTTGAACTATGTGGAACCAAACAAGAAGCAGTGGCCTCTATTTTGCTTACACCGACGGCAAATTGAAACAATATCAATAGGAAACAATTCGATTCAGCGTGGTGAAAAGAGGAAACTGGTTAAGCCGCCTTCTTACAGGATACGGATATCACAGCACGGCAAACATTTTAACTGCTAATATTTACCTTCCTGAGTGGTTTTCCAAAGTTCAAACTAAACGGAACAAGAACTTATTGCGTTTTACTGGGTGTAGAACGAAATTACACAGGCTGAAATACTTGTCCACTGTTAGCTGGAAAAGAAAATCATTCAGCTTTCTCGTTGAGAATATGACACTCTCTCCAACAGATCGCGCTCCCATTTCTCACGTATCAGTATTTTATGTACAATACGAATTTAGGGTAATCGATTTATCAATTGTGGCTCTCGACCACTTGAAATTAAAATCACATTGAAACCCGGTAACAACTAAGAATTTAGAACTCCTTGTGACCGCAGAATGTACTGTACCGAGTGTCACACCTGATGCTACTAGGATATTCAAGTTATATCTTATTACATTCTGTACAACAGATTGCCAATCCAACGGAAATAGGTTTTTATTCGAAGTGTTTTTAAAAATTACTTTTAAACAGTATATCGAATGGAAACAGGCTTGTGTCTGAGAAAGCAAAGGGTTGATATTTAGCGAATTCCAGTAGCAAAATTACTGCACAACAACACTCGCCACAGGAAAGGGATTCTCTTCAAGACGGCCGGTGTTTAAGCCATTAGTGGGAAACACTGTCGTCATGAAAAGAAAACTCGGCCAATGAAAATTCGTTAGCCGTTACGAAAGTCCGTTTCATAACAAACTTTGAATAACTTAAATAGATCAAACAGATGTAAATAGTTGTTTTATTTTAGTTGTAGGAGGGCCACAAGTTTTTCTTTTAGTTTTTTAGTGTCAAGTGTCACCCTGTAGTCCTGTATGGGGCAATTGGAGAGGGACTATCAAACAAACATCAAAAGCCGCAAAACAGGGCCACGGGCTGCGAGAATTGTCACCTTTTCTAATTATAAGGTTCGTTCAAGTGATTTGTTGGATGAACTTATTATTATTTATTTATTTTATTATTATTTTATAGGTGCTGCACTTTAGAATCCTTCATCAGAACAAATAACAAATCCTATTCTCTTCATCAGTTCAAGTACTCTCAAGTATAGCTATACCTCATATGCACCGAGTCACTTTGTTACTCTCATCAGCATGCTCATCAAATCGGATGTAACAAAACTAATAAATTTAAGACTTGTGTTCTTCACGCTCTCGGATTGGATGCTCTAATCAGGAAATCCTGCACTTGTAATAATGTACTGTTTGTAAGTCTAACTGAGCTCTTTGCCGAAATTTCGTTGTTATATAGCCAAATATACAACTTAATGGATTGAACAAGTAGTTTGGAGAAAAAGTGAGGTATGTCCAGAAATGCACGCTAATGAGATTCATGCTCTTTATGATAGACATCATGAAGTGTCCCCTAGACCTAATTCTCACCTAAACACAAGCAATTCTGTCAAACATGAAGTCATATGGAAATTACAAATAATTCTGTGTAATATGAAGTGCCCAAGGTCCGAGTTACGTGCATTTCTGGACATAAGTGGAAAAAGTGCAGGATTACTGGAGGATGGAAGTGGATTACAGTTCATCAAATTTTGATTTCGTTACAGGCGGTCAAGAAATCAAAATTGCCATTCTGCTAGAAATTCAAGTCTTTTAGTTATTATTTTGTCTGTTTAGTTCATATTTCTTTGCTGCCATCACTTTTGGCTATTTTTTCTTCCTATTTCAAGATAATAAAGCCAGCTCCTGGCCGGAATAATGTAAAAACGATATATCAGCCGGGACAGTGTCCCCCCCGGAAGGGGGGGGTCTCAACAAAGTTTTGTACTGGGATGCTCCGCCCCGAGGTCCAAACCCTTACCCTTTCATATACCGATTTTGACAGAAAAGGTACCCCTTTCATATACCTTTCATTTGAAAATGGTACCCCTTTCAGAGCCTTTACGTGCGTCTGTTTGATATATTTTGAAAGGCCATTTTTATAATACTTAAATGGCAGTTTCCCCTACCTTTTTTATGCTTCGACGGCGTGGCTTCGCTTCCCTTTCCTATTCTTCGTGAAATCCCTACCCTTTCATATACTTCAACTCGTGAAATCCCGACCCTTTCGTATACCTCTAGCCTCAAAAAGGTACCCCTTTCGGGTGGAGCATCCCCGTATAGTCCATTATAGGGAGTACCCCCCCCCCCCCACCCCACCCCCCGGCACCCGGGGCAGTGTCCCTTAAGGGATGGGTGAGGCTGGGCAATGAGAGCGCTTTGTTTTTTGGGGAAGAATGTTTGTTCAAATCTCCCACTCTCTTAGTGAGGCTCAAAATCTGGGTCAATTCGGGATAACGCTGGTCGAGGATCGATAGCCTAATTCCCGAGAATATGTCTGATGGAAAAACCGATTGCCATACATATTCTCGGGCTACCTCCTTGGGGTTTGTCATTGATTGTCGCATTAAAAATGAAGGTTGCATTTCTATTGTAATCTATAAGGTTTAGCTTTTTATCCCAGTTACGATAGTCAAACTAACAATGATTTTCACTAATTGCAAGTCCCAAAGTTTCCTCAGGAGTAAGATCGAGGTTGTAAATTGAAATTCTTCATTAAACAAAGAACAAGCACAGTGTGTAGTACTACACTGCCATTGACCAAGTTTTGTGCATCATTAAGGGAAATGATGAAAAGAAACCTACTGTAAATACTGTTTACAGTCACCTCTCTCTAAGTAGGACATCCTCGAGCTCAGGACCTTCCTAACTGTCCGTATTAAAAAAAAAGGTGTCCGGCTTATCCTGAGAGAGTCGAGATAAACGTGACACCAGTATAATTGAAAGATAATAAACTGCTGAACCTATACATGTACACAATTAATACAAGTCTGATTTAAGTCTGTTTAAAGTCGTTTACTTCAGCAAAACCTATAAACTGGAACAAAAATATTATTAGAAAAGTGGACTCGTTTGTTCATATTCAGCACCTACATTTCCGTTTTGAAGTATTTTCACTAAAAGAAATCACTTCTTGACGGTTTAAAAGTGTCTATTGTCCGTCTTAGAGAGGTGTCAGTCTTATAGAGAGTTTAGTTACAGTAAAATGACTGAAAAACGGTAGGGACCAACACCAGGTGTCCGTCTCATAGAGGTGTCCGTTCAGAGAGAGTCGTTTTCAGTTCAAAAGTTGTAATTTGAATGCCCACAGTTTGGATTTTCATTGCCATGTTCCGGAATATGACCACACCCCAGCTCAGCCTGCTAAAGCTTCCGGCTCAATGAATATCCTGTATACTAAACGCAAAATAACACTTGGTTTGTCACACACAGTCAACGTTTATATGCTTTGGGTGACGTAAAGTGCTACGGAAGGACGATGACTTTAAAGCAAAAGTTGGCAAGTTGCTGATTCCAATGAACAAGCTGCGACGTTTTCTTTTATATTTTGTCATTATAAAAAAGACCGCTGATGACATTAAAATTCCGTGGCTGACATAACATGACAGACTTTCTCCAGAGTTTGTTCTTAGGTGGTTTCCCAGTTTTTGAACTTCTTCCACGGGATTTTAAAAAGAAGCTATACAAATACCATCCTATAACATATTTCTGCATCATACAAATTGATCACACCTAGTTTACAGGTATTCCACTTTAAAACTAAGGAACCACCAGATATGTTAAGTCAAGAGAGGCCGAGAGGTTAAACCACGAGAACGAAAGTGATCTACGGAAAACAACAGCTTAAAATAACTAACCAGCAGTACTCTACTAGCAAATACTGAGAATATCTGTATATTTTAATATAGTTACTTATAGCTGCCATTGCTTGTAGCTTAAGACTAATCGTGAGGAAAAAACATGCTTATGTTTTTCATTGAAGACAAAGAAAAATGCACGAAAGACGTCACGAAAGAGCGGAAGTTTCGGGACGGATTCTTTTTGGGCAACAGATTGAACTGACAGCAATTTTTAAAAGCGAAGTTGTTTTTGTTTGTTATATATAATAATTTTGACAGCAGTGTAATTTTAAAGCAGATTACTTGTGAGAAAAGGACTCAATCTTTCCTTGTCAGAATGATTTATAATTCATGAAGAGAAAACAACCGTGAAGGAGGTTTGAATATGCAATACTGTGGTTACCATAAAATGTGGTGAACTTTCGCTTTAAATTTCTCCAAGAATTATTAATGGTTTGTTTCATCAGGTATTCAAACACCTCAAAGTCTGTTTAAAAAACGAGGTGGTTTTTTGGATCCCCTGAATTACAGAATATCCTGATGAAACACTCTTCGCCGTGGTTTATATATTACATAAAGAATGCCATGACCAATGCATGTACAAAAATGTACAAAGTTCATCAACGCGATAACAAGATTTTAAGGTCACTTCATTGACGTGAGAACATAACAGTAATTTTTCTTTTAAAAACGATTTTGTGATGGAAAAACAACATGATCGATGGATACTAAAGCAGCGAGTGTAATCAAGTGAGATTTCCGCCGGAATGGCGTTTATCGTCAATTTCTTCTGCAAGGTGTGGTTCTGGAGAATTTCTGGAGCAAAATGTCAGAAAAGGTGTGGGGGATATATTGCCTGCGATAACTCGATAAAGATAATCGATTCGTGTAATTAACGAGGAGCGGAAATAACCATGCTCTTTTCTACACTAGAACAAAAGAGATTCTGTTAATCGCTGTATCCTTTCGTTTAACACTTTCAAGAGCAAGTAACAAGATCCTGGGCTAGAAAGCAGCTAAACTTACACTAGAGTACTCTGTACATTTTTCGGGTGTACCGCTGGGACTCGGATCCGCTTATCTATAGCAGACCATATTCAGTTGGACATCAAAAATCCCTTTCCTATCTCAGACCAGTTTATGTGTGAGCTCTTTAACTTTCCTACTCTAGACTTAATTATTCGTACCAGTGATCCGTTTCTCAGTTAATGATTCCGGTCTAAGTCCCATCTTTTATTGTGCAAAGTATTGAGCAGCAAAATGTTCCGAAAGAAATTGATTCCGTGATTAAATCCACACAAGAGAAAATGAGGTCTCTTGATCCACAGACTCGAAACGTTTTTAAAGATCTCACTATAAATAAACAGCATCACAGAAAAGTACTGCTCAACAGCTATTGTAAAAAGTTTTACAAATGCAATCGTCACACATTTTTGAAAGTTGAGCCAGACTCAAAAGTTAAACCTTACGAGATGACTGAAGTTTTTTTTTTCCTGAGTTGTTTCGGTTTTTTATTGGAATAGTCGTCTACCGGGGGTACACCCCTATTCAAGCTATGTTAAAACGGTAGTCGTGTCCCAAAAGGACGGGTTTAAGTTGAAAAAAATTGTCTCAACTGAATGGGCATGTCTTGCCTTCTAGTCTAAAAATAGATATAGAGTTTTGCTATAATGGCTTGAGAATGGGTAGGGAAATCACATATTTTTGTCTTAAAACAGGTAGGGTAAAGATAAAAGGTTTCAAATTAGCGGGCCTCGCACACCTAACAAAATTGTTTAGAAGTACCCCTCCTCCTCCTGGCTAAAGTCAGACATAAAAACACTGCTGGAGATAAAGAGGTTAATTAATTTAAATATTATTCGTGAAAACTGCAACACCTTCCATCAAGATGATAAACGATTTGGCAAGACCCACAGTTATACTGAATTGAACCTGTCAATGATTTAAACTCCTGATAAAAGACTAAGAAAGTGCTTTTTTTCCCAGCCCACCCTACAGATTTTTACAGGTTAAAAAAATGACTACCAAGAGCTACAGCAAAACCACAGCTTTAGAACAAATTTACACAAAGGATTAGCAAATTTAGGCGATGTAATTACAGTGATTAGTGTAGGAATTAAGAGGCTTAAGAGGTGTGGAATTCCATAAGCCACTTTCGGTATTTCTTTTAAACACAGAAAGTGTGTAAACTCGGCGTGTTTTTAATTAACCTTTGTGGGTGGTGTACTGGGTTAATTTTCTGGTTGACAGTTTCCTGTGTTTTTGCAATAACATGAGTAACATAAAAGCGTCATTTGTGCATTGTAACAGTACTATAAACAAGCTTCTTACCGTTGATCCGCTTAACTTAACATTTAGCTGCGAGAGTGTACACAGCTATATAACTAGATAATCCTTCAACTAAGCATAGGATCGAAGAGATGAATGAGCGATCGTTATTGAAGACTAAAAAGGCCAGCAAGCAGACAGCCCAACCGGCGAAGCCTCCACATTCGTACATTGCGTTAATATCAACAGCGATACTCAGCTCTCCACAAAAGAAGCTTACACTCACCGAGATAAACAAGTACCTCGCGGATAATTACGAGTTCTTCCGCGGAAGTTACCAGGGCTGGAAAAACTCGGTGCGACATAACCTCTCGTTCAACAAGTGCTTCGTGAAAATATTGAAAGATCCATCGCGCCCCTGGGGCAAGGACAATTACTGGACAGTTTTAGTTGATTTATTAGAAGAATACGTTAAAGAAGACGGAGATTTTAGGCGGAGAAGAAAGCGACAGCCTCGGACAAAAGGAAAGGTCGAGTTATTTCATGGCACAGAAGGACGCGAGGTTAAACACACAGCACAAAATGGCAAAGATAACTTTAATAACGATGTTGTTGTCAGGTCTAATCCAGTCGTATTAACCCAGAACAAGGGAAATATCGATCTTAACAGATTTTCCATTGACAGACTGCTACAGGTTGAAGATGAAGAGCGAAATGACGAGAGATTTGGACATCAGATGTTTGGTGGTTTAACAACAACATTTCAAGGTACGATATCAAAGGGTATGAGCTAATTATCAACTGTAAAGGAAATAAATTAATTATCTTTGCAGACATTTTCGTGGGACACCAAAAAAATCTCCGACTTGTGGGAAAATTAAAAAAGACTGTAAGGGAGAGATTTCCGATACCTACGTAAAATGAAACATTGATATCATGTATTAACAAACTTTGACCAAATCCGAACTGCGCAAAAGAAGAAAAGTTATACTTTGTACACAAACTTGTCCCTGGTCCTGCAAAATGTCTGTCGCATATCAGCCCAGCCCAAAAAATAGCTCGGTGTTCCCAATGTGTTTGTTAGTGAATTTCCTTAGCCTGTGCACAGAAATCTCCTAATTCCTTTGCGCGCATGCTAAATTTCCTCAGCTGGATCAATTTTGATCTCGTTGCATAATTATGAAGTCTATATATCTTTGTGCTTTCTTTACCCTTTCTCTCTGGAAACGTGAACTTGAATCATGTAATGTGGTCTGACTCTTGAGTCTGTGGATAAAAATCCTGAAGTGTGGTCGCGTTCAAAATGAAATTTGGGATCAGTTTTAAACTTGAACGCTTTTTTTACTGAAACGGTTCATTCATATTAGAAAACGTAGCTTGGTATATGCTTTTTACAATACCCTCGTTTCTTCGTAAACATTTATATTCAAGAATAATGTAGTTTATTTTAACAAAGCATCTTCTTTTTTGTCATCCATCAACTGCGATTAATAACGTGTTTAATCGTTAATTCAATCATTTTTCCTGACGAACCTGGACTTAAAGCCGTACAATAATGATTTCTGCGCTTTTTTTTTCCAAAAGTTGTTGGCTAATCTCGAATTAGTCGTGAAGACGCTCTAATTTATACGGCTATTCAAAGATCGAAATTAATTAACAAAAAGTTAAAATGTAACGAAATAAATAAAACCATTGGCCTCTGTCAGCAGAATCACAGAGAATGACGACAAACGATTTTGCCGCGGGAGATCGAAGACAAGAGCCCCGGGGGGGGGGGGGGGGGGGGGGAACAAGAGAGGAACAACCCTTCTTGACAGCAGCTGGGTAGACAACAACCTACGGGAATGGACTCCATCAAGCCGTTACAAGTTTACTTTCTCACTCTTAAGAGTAGCGGCGAGAAAAATCACAGATTGTATTTTGAAAAAGACAAAAATTCAAACAGTACTATAGGCAAGTATTGCTGAAGAGCTTTCATTCTAGAGGTCACACTGTAGGATTTTACTTCCAGACTGGTTCTGTTGAATCGCATTACACGATTCATCTGACTCTAATGTGAAAGGGTTTAATAACGAATGACATTTATTTTACAGGAAACACAATTCAAGGATATGACAACCGAACCATTCCCAGTTATCAACATAACGCACACGACAGAAGAGTCAGCCCCTTTTACCAAACTCACTCGCAAGGACAGACCACGCCCTTCAGTCCGCCATCTTGGATTCTTATGGACTCGCCTTATCAGAACAAAACCTTTCTTCCTTATGTTCCAAGCAGTCAGGCTGTTACACGGCATTATTACATTTGACACAGTTTCTCTCGTACCATGGATTTGGGTATAGTTTGTTTGAGCTTAACTTTTATTTATAATCGGGTTTTAAGTGGAATTATTACCATTTTAAAACTCATTTTCAACACTTTGGACTTTGTCTAACGTATTGAGCAGCTCGAAAGAGGCTCAATTACATAAACCACGATTATCTATTAGGTTTGTGATGCAAAACGTGTATCTTCTTTAGCATTTACATAATTTGTCTTCCTTTCCTCGGTGTTGTTCCTATGGAAGAAAAGTCAAACTGATTTAATAGAAGAAGACTGTCCTTTACTTTGCAATTATTATTTTTAAAACGGCTGGCTGTTTTAAAATAATAATTATATAACGGTACTTTGGAAATATCTTGCTTTATGCAAATTATTGGCTTATTACTGTTTTTCCTATGATGCCCTAAAAATTATATTTGATTTACTCGAAACCGTCTTAAAAATTTTCTTGAAACTTCGTCAGCTGCACCTAGTAATACGTGAGTACTTTAAAATTTGAGTTTTCATTGTGAATTGTTTGAATAGATTTTGAGAAAAACGACAGAGAGCAATAAACTAGCGTTGTTATTGTAACCGCTGTCGCTTGGGAACCAGTGACACATACAACTTTGATTACATTTCATAAACTTGGTGAAGTATGAGAGCAATCTAAGCATGTCTTCCCTGCGAAATTTTGATTTCAAAACATACACCTCACGGCAAAAAAAAAAAAAAAAAAAAAAAAAAAAAATAATAATAATAATAATAATAATAATAATAATAATAACTGAGTCGAGCCTCTTTTACCCTACTAACCATTTCATCTTTATGAGTGCCCAAAACCAAACTTGTAAAAAAAAAAACACCAAAAAACCTCAAATATATTACAAACAACACTATAGAGCGGTTATTACTTGAGTGTAATAAAACCTAAAACAAGTTATTACTGATCAATCACAACAGACACAGACAATTCAATGAACCAATAAGAACTCGAAGCAAATACATGTAGCCGGCGCCAAACGCGGGAAAACGCGTGCGAGCAAGTCACGATTGGTTTTGGGTTTGCTTCTGATTGTTTGATTGGCGTGAGATTTTTTAGTTAATCATAAAGCGAAAACCAAAGCAAACGTGCAGATACTTTGGATACTTGAAAACATCTCTAAGAAAAACACTTCTGAAAGCTTTTATTTGAATGACCACACCGTATAATTTATCCGCAGACTACTCTTTTTTTTTCTTACTCTTTTATTCCTAAGCGTTTGCAACATCTACTTTTACTTATAATGTTAATACAGAAAGGTAATGAGAAAACAGAAAACAATCATCTAGGAATTGGTTTGATATACTTCTAAATTCCTAGAACTAAGATGAAAATATTTCGAGCTCAGACTGCATGATACCATGCGGTACATAATTTAGATAAAGGAACCCTTCCACTCATAAAGTCTGACTCAACTATCAAGGTATGTAATGTCGTTCTAACTTTTGAGTCTGTCGATGAAATCCTATGGTGTGACCATTCAAATGAAACCTCTTCAGCAGTACTTTTGCATGGTACCATTTGTTATAACTTTTGAGTTAGAACTAACAAGAGACTAACAAGTTAGACGTACATTACACGACACGAGGTTTGGCTGAGAATGAAAGGGTTCATAAAGTTACCCGTTTGTAATCTGTTTTTCAATTGTACCCAGCTGTACTTGTTTCTGAGTAAATAAAGCGGTTTTCAAACCAAAACCAAGGTAGTTACCCTGGCCAATCAAGATAGATGTAAACAATCAGAGTTGAAAACAATCAGAGTTGAATACAATCAATCAAACAATCAATGAACCAATCAGAGTTCCAAGCAAATAAATGTAGCTGGCGCCAAGCGCGGGAAAACGCGTGCGAACAAGTCACGATTGGTTTTGGTTTTACTTCTGATTGGTCGAGAAAGTGGCGCGAGATTTTTTATCCAATCATAAAGCGTAGCAATGCAAAACCAAAGCAATGGCAAATTACTTTCGCGATTGAAAACCGCTTTATCCTTCAGGCGTTTCCTTCTGAAAAGAATAATTGTTGTATATTCAAAAACGACTTAAAATCGCAATACTTGCCTTTAGTTACAGAATATTAAGTTGTGTAACTGCATCGTACTCAGGCGCCTTTAAGGTTACAGAGTACCTTCAGATCGAAAATTTATTGAATTTTTTTTTTTTTTTTGCCGTCAAAATAAAGTTTACAGAATGAACTTTCATCCAAAAAACAAATTATCGAAAAATAGTGAAAATTGACGTTGAAATGTCGGTATAACTTTTGTGGGCGGAGTTTGTTTATGAAGCGATATGTTTTTTTTAAGCGCTGTTTTCTCAAAGTTGAGTTATAGCGTTTTCAAGCTGATTCGGACGTTCGAATTTAGACGTCGTAAAAAATTCGACAATTCATTTTATTACCAAATGGTTTCCATATTTAAATAGCCAGCTCTATAAGCTTTAATTTGATATCTGGGTTTAGGTATATTAAGTGTAATCTTAAGACGCTAGAGGTGTTATACTGGAGACACCCCCGAAGGTACACTGCAACCTTAAAGTCGCTGAAGAAAAAAAAAAGAAATATAAGTTGCGTGCGCAAGGAAACATGGGAAGGTTTCAAGTTAACGCAAATGGTCAAAAGAAGGGTCAACCGAGGAAAAGAGACGTTCTTCTCTTCGCTTTCTCATGATGCTGTACGTACTTTCTAAATTCGTCCCCAAGCTTCCCGTCGATCCGAATTTTTTTAGAACGCGCCTGGATACGAGGCAGATTGTGTTAGTTAACCCTTTCACTTCCAGAACAGGAGCCCTCCAGGCCCCGGCACGAACGACTTTTATCACTTGCAGCGCGCCAATTTTCCTTCTGTGATGTTATCAATATTTTCAGGCACCGAAGCACGAAAAAAAGTTTTGATAGGGGTATTTTCCTCCTCCATTCAAACGTTGAACGCCATTTGCCTCGAAAAGCCATTACAAAACGCCGGAAAGTAATTTTGACAGAGCTCCGCACCCTTAAAAGTTCGCGCCAAAATTACGTCACTTGATTTGATTTCCAGCAAGGGAAACAAGTCGCTCACTTACACTACGCGCTCACTGAGCTAGTGACTTGTGGGCAAGTCTATCCCAGAGTCAATCATGAAAACATGTAGTGTGATATTGTTCTAACTTTTGAGTCTGTCGACGAAATCCTGTGGTGTGACCATTCAACTGATGAAACCTCTTCAGCAGTACTTTTGCTTGCTATCATTTGTTTTTCAATATTTTACAAAATGAAATTTGGGATTTTTCTTGACTTTTGATTTTTGGCACTCTTGGAAGTTAAGGGGTAAAAGGATCGTCCTTCGCATCCCACCAAGGATAGTAAACAGTTAAGAAAGGACAATTTTAAGAGACAAATCAGACAAAGTTTAATTGGGTTTATGCGAAGTGTTTCTGGTGCCTCCGTTGCTTAAAAATGTTACTTGCAAATCTGTTTAGTTAAAATTACGTACGTTTGTTTACTACACTTGGTAAGGAAAATCGCCGTCTTTCGTCTAGTTTATTTCTGAACGTTATTCATTTGAAAACTACTTTAAAAAAGATTTTAAGTTCCGTTTAAATATTAAGTAGTTCCACGAATTATATACAAAATAACTCAGTGAGCCACAAAACGGGTCCTCCTTTAATTTAACAAAACGGCCAAAAATGACTTCAATGAAAATACGTTTTGTTTAAATTATTATGCGCCCACACATGTATCAAATATAACATGTTTTCAACGCAGGGACATATTCATTTTGCCCAAAGACTTGTAATTTAGCGGTTGCTAAGTTACTGGATGACGATAGTAAATAATTAACGATGTTGACATTAAAGTAAACAAATAAAGCAAACCACTTTACACTGTTTGATGTACTTTATCTACAAGTTACCAGTACAACGAAGATGTCTGCGTTTCGCTTTGTAAAACGTTAGCTGTAGCCTCGAGCAAAAAATCAGGAGAGCGGAACCAATTTCTTTGTCGAGATCGATCTTCTTATCATTTAGTCTACATAGAAATAGAACGATTGAGAAGTTCCTTATCTCGGTTTGTGTGACGCAAGAGGGTATATCTTCTTTCCTCTCTCCGATGGAAATCTCCTACTACAGGCGGTTCTTAAACAACTGTTCGGAAGGCCTCTCTGTTCTCTTCCTTACAAAAGTCTTTTTAATGCCGTAACCAATTTAATTTAATTTATTTTATTGTACCGGTAATTACCTTGCTTGATGTCATCCACACCAAGGCGAGGTAAAATTCGGAAGAAAAAGATTAAAAAAATAATAATAATAATTAACTCCAGACAAATTTGAAACAATATTAACAAGGATAATTTCGATCTATTGCTTCTTAGATAATCTTCCTGTAAAAATGGTAAATAAGATACTAAGATTTCTGGTCTAAATAGCAGCGGTTATAATGCATATGTTATAGTTATTATAGTCGCATTACGCATACTCCAGGCATGATATTTATGGCATCAGTAAATCCGAAATGAGTCTTTTTGAAAAGATAGGAAAAAATGCTTATTAATTCCGGCCACACGAGCCCCACCTTTTCCACTGTCAAGGTGTGTGGCAAGTTTTAAAATGATATTTAATAAATTAAACTTGCCTCCAGAAATATGTTGAATTGGGCGTTAACTTAACCGTAAGGCGTTTGAGATGGTGAAAGATTTAACTTGACCTTACGGGAAATGAATACTGGAAACAAATAGCAAGCGGAGACACCGGAAAGATCGAAAAGAGCGGAGAAACAGGATCACCTACAACATCCCAGATATTCCCGTTATCATCTGAAGGAAGTGACGAATATTCCGTACGCTGCCTCTTCCCCAGTCGTCTCTCGGGTGGCAAAGCGGCGGGTCTTGCAATTCATAAGAATAGACAATAGAGACGACTGGGACGAGTAGCCGGAGTACCTATGGATTTGGCAATAATTTTCCCGTGTACTTTGAAATTAAATACACGCCGATTAATGCTAATTGAGGATTAACAGTTAATCAAGGGTTTTTTTCTTTGTAAATGGTTTGAACCCAGGAGTATTATTAGTAGTGTGTTGAGTGTGATCGTTGGGTTAGTGTAGTTCTGAAATTTTGTGGAGTTTGAAAGTAGCCAAATTCAACAACAGGGCCGCAAACAGAAATATATAAAACGTAATATAAAACTATGAACAACTGGCCCAATAAAATGCTTGTTTTACCAGTTATATTGTACCTTTTTAGACCGTTTCTTTCTTCCGTGTCGTTTTTTGTATCACTTAAGAGACAGTCTTAAAAACCCGAAATATATTTCCACATTTGCAGAGCCAGGTTATGCAATTTTAGGTGACTGTCCTTTCCTGCTGTATTACTTTATCAATTTAAAAGCCAAAAGACACATTTACAGCAATGGATACCTAAAAATAATGATTCAGCTTTGTTTAAAATTACTCTTCCAGTGCAGCGATACTACAAGCAAGGCGTTTGGCTACTGATGGCCAGAATGGGAATGGATTACTTACTATGGTTTGCTATCCTATCGAAAATATCTTCCTCTTAGAGTTCTTTGAACATTTTGTTTATACGGACACGATACCAGCTAGAAGAGTGAGACTCAAATGTGGAAAGATTCGTATACAGTAGCTTAACTAGTGTCCCAACGGCAAGCTTTTATCACATGACAACGTGAGAGGGAAATCACCTTAGTTTAATAGCTAAAAAGCACAGTCGACCCAAAACCATAAACATTGTCATGACATTGTTCCTTTACTAAAATCAGTGTTAATGACGGCCTTCTCTGTTAATCAGTGCTCCACAAAAAAATCACCTAGCCCGATGCATACACGGACGATTAGTGTTGTCATATCGTCTCTAGTAACCAGTAAAACGAGGTAAACCCCCTCCCCCCCCCCCCCCTTCTCGACATCCGTCGTTCAACTCCCCCTTCACCGTGTTAAAACTAAGGAGCCACAACTGGGGACGAAGCAGCAGGGCGTTTACCATTTACGCCAAAATTACGGTTAGAATGTAAATGGTAAGAGATAATTGTAAAAATAACGAGTCGACTTGTAAAGTAGTCCACAATTCACAAACGGGGAATGTACGTACCGTGTCAGGAGCCCATCAATATTGATGGGCTCCTGACCGTGTGTTTCTTTCTACATTCACTTTACATTTACTTGTTTTTTTTTTCTTTTTAATATGAGCTGAACATAAGGTTCATATAACGATACTCATATCACGTTACTCATGTCACGATATTCATATCATGATACTCATATCACGATACTCATACCACGATACTCATACCACGATACCCATATCACAATACTCATATCACGATACTCATATCACGATACTCATATCACGATACTCATATCACGATACTCATATCACGATACTCAGCTCACTATACTCATATCACGATATTCCGTATCACGATACTCATATGTTCCTTAGTATTCCTCTTTTTCCTCCACAACAGCAATGGTGTGATTACCTGTCAAGGATTTAAGGTTCTTATGTTGTCAAGGAGAGTGAAATTAGGAATGGTAAACTATATTTTTCCCACCACAATAGAGAAATACTAAGGCCACCTCCCTTCATTCCTAATTTTAATACTGCAATGCAACAGAGCAAAGTTCTCAAGAAGACCAAATAGATGTTAAACTTTGGTGTTATTAATTTCTACCTAACAGATATTAAACTAACCAATTAAATGTCCCTTTTTGCCTGAATTACTCAAAACTCGCGCAGCCTATAATAACTGGGTTGTTATGAGGAAAGGAGATTCAAAACCTGAGGTTTAGAGAGATCACCTCATAGAAACTGATCCCTCCATCAGGGTTGTGCCTAAATCATACCGTCCAGAAGGACGTTGGAAACCTTATTGAGACTTATATAACGTCGACACTTAGAATTTTATTTTCAATAAATTTTTACGTGTAAATAAGGAAGTCTGAGTCGTTTGCAAAAAACTTTTGAAACGACTCGGACGACCGGGACGACCGGGACGATTATATGAGAACCAGCCTTTACCTAGGTAAATTTCAAATAACAATAGTCGCTATACACGCTTAATTTAAATTAACAATAGCCGCTGCACGCTTAATCGTACCGCATGTCGCTGTGATGATTAAACTAATTAATTCCTATTTGGCATATTTCATTTTTGTTTTTACATTTTTCATTTTTCTATGACAACGTTATTGCAAGAAGGTGTATATACAGCTATTTCAATAAACGTTGCCGGATTAAAGCTTAAAGCCAAGACCGAAAGGTAGTATGGGTTAGGGTTAAAATCCATTGAATAAAAATCCCATACTAACTTGCGGTCTTGGCTTTTCGCCTTTTTCATCCGACAACGTTAATTGAGATAGCTGTATATATATAATTAAAATACTATCATGAAAATAACTTTCAATAGGAAGAGATATTTGGCATTCTCGTCCAATTTATTTATACTGAAAACAACTGTCCAAAGTCTCAATTATATTGACTGTAATAATTTCTATCTGTCAGATTTGAAAAAAGGACGTTTTCTTTAAATATACCAAGTACATGTGTGGAACACACACATTAACACTTTCATAAACTACACCTGCAACGGCTACCTATTTATTTACTCACTTTTACTCCTTCTAATGGCTCGTTACAGACTGTCATAAAGTTTAATAAACCAACGAAGAACAGATCCATGGCGGCAATAAGGCAATTTGAATGAATTATTTCAAAGGTGAACATGATCGAAGAAGCACCTAGGAAGATTTTATAATGAAATACATGTGATATCATATGGGCATTACTCTCCCTTTTTGTCCATAAAACTTGTTGTCCCAGCCCCAAATAAAGGTTAGTTTTGTCTAAACAAAAAATTATATTAGGCAATAAAAACAAACTTTAATTTAGCTGTGCGATCAGCCTTGTATTTTGATTTGTTTACAATTTCGTTTAAGAAATAAAAGTAGCTTTTGAGCTCATTCATTCTTAATCAATTCTTCCATTCTTTTCTGTCATCGATCTGTACATTCAATTGTTCAAATTTTGAAGTCACGATGAAGGAAACGTTGCAGCCTATCGAGACAAAACTGAGCAATGTCACGACAATAGTGGGATTCCAAGGGTACGGCGCGCAAGGTGATTTAGTGCAAAATACAGTGAGCACCGAGCATCAATCCGCGAGGACGAGGACTAAAGTCCAAGAAGAAAAAATATGAGTTTTAATTGTTCTCTGGCTTGAGTCCTCCATCATTCCTCGCTTCCCGCGCTCTGAACTCAGTGTAGTTTGCAGTACTACGCCTTCAGCACGCTTGTTACCCCACTTTAATTGAAATAAAAGACTGCTCGTAGTGTAGTAAAATATGTTACATCAGGCGCAGAAAATCTTTAAATCTACTTCCTATATATTTAAAAAATTATTCCTTAGGACGATGATCACTATTCGTCTAATCGTAACCAGATTTGTTTTAACCATAAGATTTTACGGTGGCAAGCATTAGGTCGCATTATTGCTTGAAACTAAGGAAGAAGTTTCGCCGGCTTCATTTTCACCCTCTACTCCCAACCCCACCCTCCCACATAGAATAAAAAGCCGGGGGATCGTTTGCGTGGAAGCCGTTTTCCGCATATTGTGACAGACACTGCATGGGATGGCGACTTTGTTTCTAGCCATTTGACAAATTTGTCACTTACAGTGGAGATTAGACACCGGACATTTGAAATTAATCGTTCGATAACGAAATAAAAGGACCAAACACAGGCTTCCAAGTTATTGGGTGTGTAAGTGGCTTACAGAAACACAGCTAAAGAGAAAGGACAATTGCAAGTTGAGACAATGAAATCCAGATTTCTCGTAGTTTTGTTCTGTGTGACGATGCTATTGCTGTTAACCAACACTGATGGGTTTACAGGTGGCAAGCGAGGTATCGTACGAGAGGTAAGTCTTTTATCAACAAACAAATCTGAGCAATTATACTTGTCCCGAGCTAGTTTCACCAGGCCGCTTGAACGAGGAGAGTCCCTGGAGACGAGTTTGTTACAAATAGAAATGAAACAAAAATAAGGAACAGTTCTTTGTATTGGTTGTGCTTTTCTTTTCCCTGTTTATAATTTATTTTCTGAAGTGATTTTAAGTTAACCGTAAAGTTAACGGAAAGGGAAATCGATCATCTCTGCTGTGGGCTCCATTTGTTGTGTTTGATTCTTTTAGAAGAACGGCAAAAGCCAAAGTTCTTATGTTACTTGGTTTATGATTACCATAATGTCACAAGAAAACGATAGACATGATTGGTATATTTTTGCTTTGTAGCGCTCTACAATACGACGACGGCGACGGCAGCGAAAACGACACAAAACAAAAGGTTTAAGGAGGCTCGTACCCATTTCTCAAGTCTACACCCTTTCAATTTTAATGGGCCATATCTTTTGTTGTAGTGCATAAAAAGACACGCCACTTTGCATGCAAACACACAATACATTGAACTTTATGGGAGTATAGGATTTGTTTACATCGGTGCATCCATGGCAACGGAATGGTGATCCTCTGAAATTCACAAGTTGCGGAGTTTCTCTAGATCAAGAGAAATTTTTGTAAAACCCGCTAGTGGACTAATTGATTAGACCATGGGCTTCAACTGGACAAAGTTTGAAAGAAATGCATGAGAGCGTTTTCGAAATTTTTAGGGATGAAGTTTTGAGGATTATAAATACAGTGAAAAACATACTATCGACATAATTGGCTAATATCTAAAGAAAATGATGCGCGATGGGGATGCAGTTTCATCTCATAGTAGTTTGATTCCATTTGAAATGGTGTGTGAAAAAGTGAGGGGGTTGCTTTGGCCGATTGCAAGAAAGAAGGATTTGATTAGCGTGCGTTCAGCTGCTCTTGTTGCCATTTTTCAAATGGAATCAAACTACTATGAGATGAAACTGCATCCCCATCGCGCATCATTTTCTTTAGATATTAGCCAATTATGTCGATAGTATGTTTTTCACTGTATTTATAATCCTCAAAACTTCATCCCTAAAAATTTCGAAAACGCTCTCATACATTTCTTTCAAACTTTGTCCAGTTGAAGCCCATGGTCTAATCAGTTAGTCCACTAGCGGGTTTTACAAACATTTCTCTTGATCTAGAGAAACTCCCCAACTTGTGAATTTCAGAGGATCACCATTCCGTTGCCATGGAAGCACCGATGTAAACAAATCCTATACTCCCATAAAGTTCAATGTATTCAGTGTGTGTTTGCATGCAAAGTGGCTTGTCTTTTTATACGCTACAACAAAAGATATGGCCCATTAAAATTGAAAGGGTGTGGACTTGAGAAATTGGTACGAGCCTCCTTAATCAGCGCAAACAACCCCTCTGCACATGCGTTTCACATTTTGATACATTTCAGTCTTTGCCGTTTTCTTCAAAACAGCAACGTCCAATGATCAAATTATAGGCTTGTTTGTGAGGAACTTGAACACACGACGGTTAAGTTCTGCTTTAATGAAATATCTGGTTCACGTTTCAAGCAATCCAGAAAGTCTATGCTCATCTCATGAATCTATGTTTAATATGGGGTGATAGTAAATTTTTTTTCGACGGATTTGTAAAATTTGAAGATTTATTGAAGTTTTAAAATTAGAATTTGTAGTTAATAATCAATAGATAGATACCAAAATAATCCACTAGCAACCTGGGGTGCTCTTGCGTGGGTATCGACGCTCTGTTCGTGTTCCAAAAATCATTTTCTTTTTTCTATCCTATCTTTAAACCTCTTAAATTCCATTCAAATTTAGGTTGAGTCCCGTTTTAAGCTCCCTTATGTTTTGGGGGAAGAATTGTTTCAAAACGTCTAGGTGTGAATTTTTTTAGGTAAACAAGAGGCTCCTAGCAGCCTTTACTCATGCGCATGCGTAAGTTAGTTTAATGTTTTGGAAATGAAGGCTGTACCACAATGAAGCCAGTGATTCTTCTTATATATACCAAACGTGAACACAGTAATGTATGTAGGGTTGTAGGAGATGCTGTCGTGACACGTAAGTAACGCTCTTTTACCGGAAGTGACAGTAGCCGGAAGTCACTAAACAGGAAGTGTAAATGGCGAAGACATGAACCGGAAGTGCACAATTTAAAATATGCGTGCATAAATTTGCATGCAAAATCGTGACACAAAAAATAAAAATAATAATAAAAACAAGAAAAACGGAGCCGAAACCTTACCTCATGCCGCTTCGCGCATGAGTAATTAGTAATTAATTAGTAATTAATTAATAATTAATTAATAATTAATTAATTAATTACTAATTAATTAGTAATTAATTAGTAATTAATTAATTAGTTATTAGTAATTAATTAGTAATTAATTAGTAATTACCTTAGTATTTAAAAATTTTTCTATAGTTTTGAACATCACGTAGTCACTTCATGTAATTTCCGGCCACTATAAATACCATGTAAACTCGCGTTTTCCGCAATAAACCTGAAGAAGGCTGGTGTTGGCCAGCCGAAATATCGGAATCACGCCTTTACACGTTGTTTGACCAGTCCTTGCAGTATTTTCTTATATTTTCTTATATTTTGACTGGTCACGATCTACTGTGATCCAACGTAGCGCAAGTTTGATCGTACACGGTTCTTGCAGTGGTTTTCATAACCTTAAAAAGTTGTAGATCTTTCATATTCAGCTCTGTCTCAAGGGCTTTTGTTCAGCATTGAAGTTTCCTAACAAATGAGTGTTTCATTGAATCGTTTTAGGAGAGGTCGCTGGCCAGTAATCGACGGGGCATGGAAGCAGCTGAAGGCGAACTGCGGTCTGAGTTGTTTAACAAGCCAGAACTGGAAGACGAACAAAAGTACCGGTGAGCACAATGACACTTGTGCTTGTGGACAGCGGAAACAAGATTAAAACCCTAATGGGAGAGTAGTGAAAAAAATATTTCGTCAAACATTGCTGCAGTAATTATAATAAATGAAATGTAACTTTAAACCTGAACTAGACAAACAGTTTGTCCATTCCTTACCAAGACATTTGAACACAGCAATTGCAGTAATTATTTGTATTTTCATTGGCTCTGGCTGACACTCCTGAAAGCCACAAGCTGCCAGCAGATTTCACAGTAATCATATATCAACTGAATTTCCGCAACACGTGAAATCAAATTGAGGCCTGAACTAGCCTCCCATACGGTGTTTAATTACCTAACAATGGTTACTATAGAAATGCTTAGTGTGTGCCACCGAGGGATGTTGAAGTTTTCCTCAAAGCATTTTGGTCAACAACAACAAAAAAACACATATTGACTTCATGCAAAGATAATATTCTTTATTCAGTTCAGGCTGTGGCAGTTTTCCTTACCCTGTTCTATACTACATGTTCAACTCGTGAAATCCCTATCCTTTTATATATCTCCAGCCTAAAAAAAGGTACCCCTTTCGGGCGGGGCATCCCCGTATAGCTCATTATAGGGAGTACCCCCCCCCCGTCTAAAAATAAATGAATGGTAGTTTTCCCTACCCTTTGCTGTACTACATGTTCAACTCGTGAAATCCCTTATCTGTGGAATTTTATAAGGTCTTTTGGCCCGAAATTGGGCGGAATCTTGTCGATTCCTTAAATTCCTATCGCCACGGTGAACTCTCAACAACTCAAAAACAAGCAGTAATAACTCTTTTAGAGAAAAAAACCGAGACAGACGACTAATAAAGAACTGGAGACCAATTTCATTTGTCAATGTTGATGCAAAAATTGGGTCAAAACCGATCGCTAAACGACTTGAGAAAGTGCTTCCTCAAATTATTCATTTCGATCAAAATGCTTATGTGAAAGGGCGAACAATTTTTGATGCAGTTCGCACCATTGATAATGTAATTGAGTACACTAAACGGAAAGGCCATAAAGGTATTTTGACTGCTATTGATTTTGAAAACGCCTTCGATTCGATTAACCGGAGTTTTCTTTTTAAAACTTTAGAAGTGTTTGGTTTCGGCGCTTCCTTTATTACCTGGGTTAAAACATTTTACAATGACATATCAAGTTGCGTGATTAATAACGGCTTTACTACACGTTTCTTCCAAGTTAAACGTGGAGTTCGTCAAGGGGATCCACTTTCCCCGAACTCAATCGAACTCAATCCATGAATTGAGTTCGATTGAGTTCGATTGAGTTCGATTGAGTTCGATTGAAATTTAGTTCGATTGGGTTCGATTTACTATGCCGGGCATATTCCTTTTATCTATTCAAATAACCTTGAGCACTAAACTGCGCGAATTTCAATACAAAATATTAAATAGGATCATGTATACAAATGATATGCTTTACAAGTTTAAAAAAGTCGAATCTCCTTTGTGCTATTGGTGCAAAACAGACATCGAAACTCTTGAACACTTTTTTCCAATGCCCAAGAGTTAGACTATTTTGGAATGAAGTGGAAATGATATGTAAATATAAATTAAAGCTTACCAAGCATTTAGAAATTAGAGATGTTATTTTTGGAATTGATAATCTAGAAAGTAATAGCAAATTAATTAACTATATTATCTTGGAAAACAAATATCTCCTTCACTTCTGTAAACTTAGTAACAAGATTTTAACTCCACAATTATTACTCGAGCGAATTAAAAATACATACCAAATAAAATACTCCATGGCGAGCGAGAGAAACAACCTTAGTTATCACTATCAAAAGTGGGAGCCCTTAATCGCTCTTATTTCTTCTTAGATTTTTGTCACCAAATATATCATTTTTTATCTCAACTCAAGCCGCTTTAATTATAAATTATACTACTTTAAGCAGTTTTTTCGTACATTTGTCATTTTTGTGCTTTTAGTTTCTTTCTCTTTCATGTACTTTGATTGTGTAAATGTGTTTAAATGTTAGTTTTCTTACAAATGTAATATAGACAAAAATAAATAAAATACAAAAAAAAAAATTTAAAAATAAAAAATAAATAAAAAATAAAAAACTCGCGAAATCCCTACCCTTTTATATACTTCAACTTGTGAAATCCCTACCCTTTTATATATCTCCAGCATAAAAAAGGTACCCCTTTCGAGCGGGGCAACCCCATATAGCTCATTATAGGGAGTACCCCCCCCCCCTAACAAATGAATAAATGGCAGTGTTCCCTACCCTTTTCTATACTTCAACTCATGAAATCCCTACCCTTTTACATATCTCCAGCCTAAAAAAGGTACCCCTTTCGGGCGGAGCATCCCCGTATAGCCCATTATAGGGCTATTATATTACAGATGGACTCTTTCTGCCTCCGGCTACTTGTCAGTGTAGAGGGGTATACGTATACGTGTTTTCTAAAGCACCAAAGCCATGGCATTTATTACGTGAATATGTCGTGTGCAAACAATGATGGACACCTTTTTTTTCTTGAGATGGCGCTGTTGTTATCGACGTCTTACTTGGTCGATCGTTTGCCCCTAATGTCCACTGTGCTTTTGGACTTCTGTGAATTGAATTATGGCTTTGAACAACTCTGACGTATTCTCTGTCAAATAAACAAGTAGTAAGAGTTGTTGTTAGGTCAATTCCAGATCAATTCCATCTCCGGCCAAAACCGCCATTTGATTGAATGAGCCTTTGTGTAGTGATAACAAATTTTGAACAACTTGGTCCTGAACTGCACCGCTCTCAGCCAATCAGAATTGAGTAATTTTTTCATGTATATTATTAAGTAAACAAATAACATGAAAGGCTGATCGTACAGTAAGGAATATATTTTTAACGGATTAATTTCGAACGGCACGGCCGTTCTTCTTCAAGGTATAACCGTACAATAAAGTAAGCTTAAAGCAAGCTCCTGGCCATAATCATGAAAACACGATACACCAGCTGGGACATGCACTGTCGCTTTAAGAGGTTAACGGTTGTAGTTTAAATTTAATTTATTTAGAATGTTTAAATCTAAAATATTCACTTTTATCCTGGTATTTTTTAGGATAGAAAAAGTGTAACACCTGCTGATATGGTATATCTGTGGGGTGAATAAAATAAAATCAATATCGAATCAATAGGAATTTGCAGTGCATACCGTAATCCATGGAATGGCTCTTCATCCACTGTTTCCAGGTCGAATTGGAATTTTATCGCATTCGAGGTCTCACCTTTGGCTGACTGGACGTCGCTGTAAATACCATACGATGACACCATCGGGATTTCAGTTGTCATAAATCAGACCACACGGTCTTTGAAAACGTTTTCGCAACACGGTCGAGAAGGTGCGTACGATGTATGCTGCAGGATTAGCATCAACAACTATTTTGAAATACGAGCAAGACCCTTCGGTTGGGCCGGCTAAGAACTACAGACCCGTAGCTCTACGGCCCCCGGCGGGGGAAGATCCCGGGAGGAAGATCGTACAACTCTAATGTTAAAGTGACAGGGGTCACTGTAAGAGTTAATTACGGTTTTGCTACCTCTTTCAAAAGATATTCAGTTGTACTAAACGTCTTGGAGTTCAAAAAACGAAACAATCTGTGATTTTGTTTTCAAATATAAACTCAAGGCAGAATTTTTTCGATTAAACCATTTTTATTGCCAATGAAAATTGTGAAAATGCTAATTTTTTTTCTTTATATGGTACCCCTTAGAGGTAGACATTAGTAGGGGCCACGCCCATATTATTAGACTGCTAGAAGTCCCTCTCTGGACAGTCGAGCAAATACGCGATCGGCCCGCGATCGGCCATCGACCGAGCGGCGATCGAGCGAAAGTAATGCGAACCGAGGGGGTGCCGGGGAAGAGCCAGTTTCCCCTCGGCTTGTTCGCTCGCTCCAGTCTCGCCGAGCTTGTTTTCGTGATTAGCTCACCCGCTTGATTGACTGACAAGGGGCAGCTAGCAGTCCTCTTCCCCAGTTTCCCCTCGGCTCGTTCGCTCGCTCCAGTCTCGCCGAGCTTGTTTCCCACTCGATTAACTGAGATGGGGACAGCTGGCAGTCCCCTAAGAGATGAGGACAGCTGGCAGTCTACCATATTATGAGAGTCTGGTGCATCTTGAGATCTCCGACACCTTCATGTGAACAGGCCCTAATTAATTCCTATTGGCCTTTTTTTCATTTTTCGTTTTTACATTCTTTTTCATTTTTCTATGACAACGTTATTGCAATTAGGTGTATATGTTTTTCCTGTTTAAGGCATTAGGCCAGGTAAAGATACTCCGTTTAGGACAAAAAGTGGTGAAATCGATGCCATGTTCAAGAAAAAAAAAAATTGAAAACCATACCCTATCGGGTCGGAGGACGGACAGAGTGTGCTGAAAACGGACGGACGGACAGAGTGTGCTGTATACTTCAGGTCTTCATTTCTTGTACCGTTGTTATAATTGTCGAGGTCAATAGCGACATAGTACTTTCTTTTTAACTGATTGTCTGACGGAATCTTAATTTCGTGACATTACTGGTCAATCATTAGATGTGTTAAGCTTTGAACAGAACAAATTTGTACTAATAATGGGAGCATTTATCGCCGAATGCGGAAAATGCCCGCGGGCGGCATTTGATCATGAAGTGTTGATACCTATGGATTTAAGCCTATAAAGAAGTTTACTGTTTTGTAACTTTACCCTAATTTTTGAAAGTGGTTTCATAATGAGCCATAATACCGACCGAAATTGGTATTGTTGGAATTTGGTTGGCATTGCTGCAAGAACAGTCATTCAACTCTAAATCAAGAAAAGCACTGCTTTTAGCCGTGTTACAGAACATTCTGATCTGACTTTGTTCGTCGCCATGGTCATGTATTAAAAAACCAAATGGCCTTCGTATCACTCAAAACAATTACCAGAGATTTGTTATCCCCCGCAACACGCGAACACACCTGTAAGCAATTACAATTTGTTTGGTCCATTTAGCATCTTCATTAACGTGTGTTTTCAAAACATAACTGTGTTTTGAAAAATAAGACTTCATAAAGGAGATTAATTTTAAAGTGAGACGAGGCTTAAGTGTTAGTTACACTATGCAATACTTTAATGTTCTATAATTGCTGAGAGCAAGGAAAAGAAAACCCGGTATTTTGGACTCAAAGGGATACCGAAAAAAGAGTAGGATTTCAAATGATTTAAACAATCTTTTCAATGAAATTCTTAGAACGGACATGACGGAGCCGACTGCAGCCTTTTTATCGGTAGAATCTAAATGATGTTTCTGATTGCCGGGTAAGGTGGCTCTACAGGTCTGTTATCCACCACTGTATGGCGGGAAAACGTTACTTCTTGAGCTCTTGAATGCAAAGCAAAGAATTCTGTTATTTTGTCTTTTAAATGCGCCTAATGAAGTTAAGTTGGGAAAATAACTATTATTAACACAAAGTTAATGACGTGCCGGCGGATATGTTCATCAGCCTATGGTTGTAACAATCTTGCATGTAAAATGATTTACAAGCTCATCATCAAGTGTAAAAAAGTTAAAACGTAACTTTGATCAAGCCGAAATGCCTGGTGGTCTAACGAGGCTAAAAACTGACGATCGTTTGTACACTATCAGGAGTCTGCTCGACGCCTGAACATTGCTGCAGGTTTCATCGTTTCAGGCCAGTCAGGTAATCAGTCGCCCGGATCACCACAATTAATAACAATATATCCTCGTTGGCTGATGGAAAGTAATAATGAGTTATGGATATTTCAAAGGGTGCGTCCTTATCTTTGATAACAAATCCTTTTACTGCAGCAAGTTTGTTTCAAGATTAACACTTCCTACGGCTTTCGTTTGCAGTTGGAACGGCGACGATGAATTATGATTATGATGAGTCTCTAAGTAACCGATAGCAATGTTTTTGTCGGAATCTGGTCAAGGTTGTATATCACCTCCTATTTCAGTATTCTTTGAACGAAAGTAGGTCAACTACGACATGCTCTCTCACCTTTGTCTGACGCCGGGGGGGGGGGGGTACTCCCTTATATACTCTATATAGGCATGTGCCGCCCGATAGAGTAGGGTTTTTGAGGTGCTCAGTCCTTAAATAGGGTATCCGTTTTGGTATTGTGATCCTTAGATATTCCTTAGACAGGGTCACTAAATTGCGGTATCCATCCCAACACGCAAAACGAAAAAGATATGGTCTGTTAAAACTGTAGTACACGCCTGGTTTTAAGCCTTAAAAGGGTATCAAATCTCGATTTTCTACCCTTAAATAGGGTCAGGGTTTGAGAACTTGGCAGCACACACCTATCCTAAATTGTCGGGAGTATCCCCCCCGGGGGTCTGACCCCGACTAGACTAAACTGTGGATGCAATGTTTCGTATAGGAGCGTTGTCATACCGTAAAATGCCGTTTATAAGCCCTGGGCTTATACAACTTCGTAAGGGTTTTTTGGCTGGCAAACAAAAAAATATTGTGATAAAGAAGCGTTGTTTCAGTTAATTTGGTGTATGTTTTTGTAAAGAATTGTTGTTAAGAAACTGTGGTGTGCTTATTATGCATAGGATGGGGGTATAACCGGAATAGTTTTGTTACCGAAAACTGATGGACCTATAACCGGGGGGGGGAGGGGAGGGGCATAAGCCGGGAGGGGGAACTTATAACCGGCATTCTGCGGTATCTTGTTCGGCCAGAAGGGAGATAGGGAAGCCTTTCCGTTCTCTTGCCGGGTTCTGTTGGAAGCCAAATTATTGTTTTTCGAGGACATGTTTTAACACACACGTTCAGGGAATTAAGCCGTTTGTTTACAGATATTTATATTTTCAGTGATCAGCTTCTAACTCCTTCTCAAACTATAGCTAACAATGCAAAGACATCCTGTCACGATCATAAAATGACGACCAGTTGTCTTTCGATATAATTTTTTCACTGTAAATTGATTGAAGCAAATTTTACAAAAGGTTTTAGGCTGGCATCTAGGGTGCTTGCATGAGTACGTACACGCCCTGTATCAAGACAATTACTATTTACCAAAAACTACAATCCTGACTCAAATGGTAAAATACATTTTCGGGGAGACAGGGAAACATACATGAGTTGCATAACTTTCAGTGCAAACAAACTGGATTTACGCGAACACGCCCTGCTACTAGAACCAAATTCTAGAATCAACTCCTGTCCCACGGAATTAATGCCGGTCCAATACTTAGAGAATATTGGACTAGCAATAAGGCATTATGATTGGTTGATATATTGGCCCTCTGAATGTCTTAGTCGTGTAATAAAAGGGTTTAAACCAAATTTAAACCCAGTTATTTTTGTAGTTTTGTAAAAGTAGGCGTACAGCTGTGGTGAGATATGTGGCGTCGACTTGTTTCGCTTATGACCTTTTTTGTTGAGCGTTGAAATCTGTTGTTTTTATTTCTTTAATACTTCAGAAAAAAACCTAATTTAAGTTGCTCTATTAATACTAAATTTTGCAAATCACTTAAATTGCGCATCGCTAAAAATAGCAGC
This sequence comes from Cladopsammia gracilis, assembly GCA_022457155.1. NCBI lineage: Eukaryota > Metazoa > Cnidaria > Anthozoa > Scleractinia > Dendrophylliidae > Cladopsammia > Cladopsammia gracilis. The sequence goes on from JAJGOT010000620.1 coordinate 73,831, forward strand.
CTTAAGGTACCTGAGATCTTACTCAAAGTGAGACCCCATTCACTTGGAAAGGTCTCGCTTTGGTTGTTTTTGTACTGACTAGAAAATGGTCTATGCGAAAAACAGTGTCACTGCAAGGTAGCGCGTGAATCTTTTAAAGATTTATAAGTAATTCAAAGCGGAAACTTTTCTACACTTCCACCATGTGATCTGCAAATTTTAGCAGGGAATTTAAAAAAATCATAGTATTCTAAATTTGCAGAAACACGTTCTATATATTATGCAATGATATCCAAAACAGTTTTATTTTTAGAAAGAAACTCGACAGTTTTGTCACTAGCCAGCTCAGTTACCCGGAAAAAGTCATATTTTTGATCCGCTTAACAGCGTCTTACGGATCACCATGCATGACCTGATTGTATAATCATTTTATGTTTGTTTGCTCAGCAAACAATACATATTCAATATCGGTCAACCTCAAATCCGACTAAAAATGGAACGTCAATTTACCACGGTGTTAGCATGGAGGGTAGAATGGAATTATTGGCTGGGGGCGAAAAGACTGCAAAACAAGCCGAGGTGAAAATTGGAAGAGAAGTTTAGTTTTTTCTTATTGATGAACCTAACATATGGCCTAGCTCGCCACTATACTCTCGTAGCTCAGTGGTTAGAGCATCCGACCAGTGTGTGAACCTAGTATATGGCCTAGCTCGCCACTATACTCTCGTAGCTCAGTGGTTAGAGCATCCGACCAGTGTGTGAACCTAACATATGGCCTAGCTCGCCACTATTCTCTCGTAGCTCAGTGATTAGAGCATCCGACCAGTGTGTGAACCTAGTATATGGCCTAGTTCGCCATGAGTCTCTCGTAGCTCAGTGATTAGAGCATCCGGTCGGTGTGCGGAAGGTCATAGGGGCGTTTCCTGTCAGGGACACAGATTTTATCCCACGCTCGAGACAGGATGAACACTACATCTTTCTCAAATTTAGTTTTATAGTTTAACGAATTCGTCACAGGTTAACACCTCATGAAAATACAAATATGAACAAATAAATAAATAAATCGATAAATACATCTAGAGGGGACAAAGTACAAAGAAATCGGAGGCAGGGGAAATAACAAAAACTTTCGTCTCAATGGACACATGGAGTCGTTGCCGACGCTAGCTATCTCAGCTCAACAGTCGATGCTCCCGTAAGCAGACACCCTCGGGAAGCAGGAAAAGTGTCCGTAACTGGAGGTGGCCGCTTACGGGAATGATTCAGTCTCGAAGGAGGAGAATTCAAACGGAGTTTTGTCAAGGTGGCCATAAGTAGAGCTGTCCGCTTACGAGAGTGTACTACTACTCAGCCGGCTGCAAGGCAGTCGGCCACGATCCTTCTCCACTGTTTCCTATCCTGCGCCATCCGTCTGATTTCCTCTGGTAGTGGTGGGTGCTCGCTGTTTATGACCTTCGCAATATACTGGTGGAACATTGTTTTTGGCCTGCCAGATTTTCGATTTCCATGCCGAGGTTGGTAGAAATAATTTTGGTTAATAGGCTCGTCGGTTGGTTTTCTCAAGATGTGACCCAGAAATTTCAACTGACGGCGATGGATTTCTAGAGAGTGTATGTTCCCCATTAGAGAATTAATTTTCTCACAGATAACCGAAGATGCTTAAAATGATTTGAGTGTCCGTTCTTTTCAGTAGTCTTCTAATGTTCGCCACTTCTGGTTTAATTCAGGATTTACGGATGGCACCGTTTTCATTCACGGTGCTCGGTCCGCGTTATTATCGATATTAAACTGTACTCGTTTTCTAACCTTTGTACCACCTAGAATGTTTCATACAGAGCAACGTTTTCACTCCCAGAGCAGCCAGAGGAACTAAGTGCAGTGTCGCCCTTTTTTGAAGAAAGAAAACACGACAAGGGAACGTTTTCTTGTATACGAAAGGCCACTGAAACATGCCTCTCGAAACCCCTGTGAATTCACAATCACAGAGTTGGCCGGACTATATATATGAATCATGAGAGAAGGTTCCCAAAATTTAAATTTACTAGATAAAATACAAATGAAAGTGTTTGAACAATTCATTCTTAATTAATTATGAAGACCGATTGGACAACCGATTCAGTTTTTCATTCGGACATTGTAAAACAAAAAAAAACTGACTGCGACATGTTAGCGTAGTGACCGTCAACTCATGCAAAAGCGTTTTTGCTCAAAACATTGTATTATATTGTAAATAGGTAGCATCTTATTTAGGTGTCCCCAATTAGTATAGGGTTCCCACCCTCTGCCATGCTCCACTGACACATTAAAAAAAGTTCTTCTTCTGGTTATTATTATATTTTTACTAAAAAAAGACTGTGTGCACAAAAAGTACGTTGTCTTAATCAACTTACTGGTAATCTATGCGATATTGGTGTGCCATCAAGGACATTCTCAGAACAAGCGTTTAAGCAAAAGAGGTGTGGTGGTGTAACGGTTAGCACGTCAGGACGACGGCAATTGACAAGAGTCCACTGTGTAGTTTTCCTTGTCCAGAGCCTCATTGGCATTGGGTACCATCGTATAACCAAAAAATGCTGGAGGTCACCCTGCGGCGATGGGCTAACATTCCATCCGGTGGGGAGTATAGTTGTACTCCTAATTCCTAAACGATTCATGCTTCGGAAAATGGGTTAAGAACGCAACGTCAGCTGTGGGCTGCTTGGTTCGTAATTCAGCAAATTCAGCCATGGAAATAGGAAACGAGGCTTTGGACTAACTTGAAAAAAAAAAAAAACCAGAGGTTTCTTTTGGCGGCGCATGCAACTGCGTTAATACAAGTACCATTGCATGTACATGTAAATCCACCGAAAACTGCATGTAACAACGCACGATCATATTTTTTACCCCAGGAATTTACTTCTACGCAGAAGGGCAAATCTTTTTAGGGAAAGGAATTTGGCGAATTCTGATATTTCAGCACCCTTTTAGGTTGACCCTCTCGTCCATTCGCAAACTTGTCTACGTCTGTCACAGCTGCGTCAGAGCGTTTCATTGCAATAAAAACAGTTCAAAGTACAGATTTGACCTTTGTATTCACTTCCAAGGACAGCCAATGTCAAATGTTTAATGAAAAATCCCAATTTTGCTGTCACAACCGCATCAGAGCATTTCGTAGGAATGAAAACATATCAAAGAATCGACTTAACTCTTGTACTTCCAAGAGCAGAGAAAATCAAAAGTTTGAGGAAAACCTCAAATTTTGTTTGTTAAAAAAAGCCAGTGCCATAAGAGAGTACTGCTGAAGAGCGTTCATTTGAATGGTCCCACTGCAGGATTTCATCCACAGACTCGAACGTTAGAGCCACTGTGTACAACATAATAAACAGTGCCACAGATAAAATGCTGAAGAGCTCTCATTTGAATGGTTATACACTGCAGGGTCATTTTCTCATTTACAGACTTGACACGGTTGGAAACGACAAGGAACGAAAAGGGTTATAAAAGGTGCGGTGTTCCGGGAATAACTGAGTTTCATCTGCGGGTGGTAACTGGATATACCACTTAGTGCCACTGTTCAGAGTTGAGCCACAGCTGCGCGCCGAATTACCACAGGATCCAAGCAGAAAAGTAGTCCAAAGTTCTGTGTCTAATGCAGACACAAAAAGTAAGATGTGCAGCAGAAAAACGCCGCGAGATATCTGTTACACCAGAGATAGGAACTAAAATTGTCTAGTTCTGCGACGCTGATCTTATCTTGTTTTTAAGACTGAAATACGTTTTATTTCTTTCAGTCACAGGGTACCTTGAAACATGCAATGTTGTCCAATGTTTGAGTCTATGAACGAAATATTATGTCACCGTTCAAATGAAAGCTATTCAGCAGTAATTTCTGGTGGTACTGTTTGTCTGTCCATATTTTAGAAAGTGAATTTGAGATTTTCTTGAATTTCGGGCAGAGTGAAGGGATGAAATACACATCTGCGCGCTCATTTGATCGTTATATGGGAACAAGAAAAATTATTTATAAAAACTATAAAGAACATCTTCCATGCATTATGGTTATCCGGGAAGATATTCGCACAGAATATAGTGAATAATTCACCGTATTTTCTGTGACCATCATAGCCTTTTATCCTCTTATTTCTAAATTGTACTTGTAATACGAATTAATTTCAGGCAGGTGTAATATATCATCAACTGTAAAGAATTACAAGCTGGGGAGTACTCCCATATGTAAGCTATACAGGTAGGAACAGGGTATAGTTTTTGAGGTGCTCAGTCCTTAAATAGGGTATCCTTTTTGGTATTGTGTTCCTTGGTTAGGATTCCTTTAATATGTTTATGTCTATTATTTTATGCCTGATGCTAAACTTTCCATGTACAGAAAAGACTGAAATAAAAGCGACCTGTTTCCACAATTCTGAGTTATCGTTTTGTGTCAATTTTCGATTCTCTAAATTAACGAAAGTACCCGCCCTCCCCCCCACCCCGCCAGGGGGGGGGGGGGGAACTTGAGAAATGTGCAACGCATCTTTTCATTGTACCTAATCTTCACATTTAAACAAATGTATGGGAATGCTGTGACAAGCAAAGCTTTACTGAAGCTTTAGACTTTAGGGTTTAGAGACAAGAATATGACTAGCAAATGGACACGGTCTTGTTCTTCTATATTACATCTTTCTGTATTAAATGTTGAATCCCAAAGTCTCCTCAGGGGAAATACAAAACTGTTCCAAGTTTGAATGAAAGTTCGGGTTATCGGGAGTTACATCTACGAGGAAATGAAGCGGGGAAAGAGTTGCTTCTGGTTCATTTGGTGAAAACAAAAGTTTGTTATGGAGATTCTACTATTTAGCTGTCTTTTCAAACCACCATTTCGAGAGGTGTGTAACAGGATCAGCCAAAAACAGCTTCACCTATCTCCAATAATTATCTTCAACTGAATATCAAGTTCTTTGTTGAAGTTTGCAGAGACACGCACCTACAAATTGTTTTGAACCGACTCGGTATAATTTCGCAGGAAGGAATTTAGTTCACCCCTTTCAGCAACTAAGAGTTTGACACACATAACCAATCACTCACAATCCGCCCACGATCCTTCTGTAAATGTGTCATAACTTTTTCATCAAGGGGGGCTGCCACACCCATAAATTCATGGGACCCACGTCAGAGTTACCCATCACCTGTTGACGCTGTAAAGGGGTATTTTGCAAGAATCCGGAAACAGCTCATCATTATTTAACCACGAGTGTTCACCGAACTAAAATAAACGATCTTTCAACTTCCTATTTTGGTTTGCGGGAGTAACGTGTTGATTCATTGCACAGCAAAAATCAAGCGAAGGGCAGGACAGTCAATCTTTGAAATGAAAGCTAATGAGCAGTACTTTCCTGGTGCACTGTTTATTATGCTACACAAGGCGGTTCTTAATTTGAAAATTTGAATCTACTCAATTTTTGGGGGAGGGGGCACTCTTCAAGGTGAATCGAAAAATAAAATCTTCATTTCATGTTTTTAAATTTATTACTATAAATCTAAAGGTAGACTTTGTGGACTGTCTTTTGAGCTGACATGTGGATAATTTTTTTTGGGAGGGACTCATGAAAATTTTTGGTGAGGGTGTGCGGTCTGCTTGTTGAAACCCTCCTGCCCTTAGCCATTTTCAGACCTAACCATTTTAATTTCCTCATTTTGAAGCAACAACGGCCAAATTCTATACCCATTTAATTATTTTCAGACCCAAACGGCTCAAAAACTATTTTAAAAATATCCATAAGGGCCGCACATACCTATATAGGGGAATACACCTCCTCCCCCCCCCCCCCCCCCGTATCTACCATCATGCTCACCTCCTAGCGTCAAAAGGAATTGACTCTGTACTCAATTAGTGAAGCTTAAGTAAGCCGGTTTAAAACGCCTGATAAAAAGATAAAAGCCATCAGGCAGGGGAAAAAATCTGCACAAATAAACCGGTTACAACCTTTCTACTCCGGGGTGTATCTTCTTTAAAATTGCTCTCCTAGTCAGCTCAAGTGACTTTAAAATAAAAAAGCTCCACATTTGGCCTTTGAGCTGAAGCCGTTGCAAGGGAGTCGGGTATTGACGCAAATCGCTTTAGCGGTTGACGCGAATGGCAAAGAACTGAGCAGTATATTCATCTCGCAAAAGATAAGAGATCAAGAGATCGCGGGCGGATGTGATAAACATCACGAGCTGATCTTTCAGCTTTTGAAATAGCGGCCTTTTAAAACGATGAAATGAGCGCGCAGATGTGTTAAATGTAATGGTTTCGTCTTCGATTGCTTCCTGTGTCCGTTAGAAAACCATCGCACGTGGAGCTTTTATCCAATTGCCTAGCCGTGGGCACGGAAAAACTGCGCGCACCTGCCTACTATCCAAGATAATGGCGGCTAGACGAAAGGGACGCGCACTATTTCTGATTTCAATGCAACACGTGTTCAAAGAATCAGGAAACACGGAGATTTTAAAGGCAGCCATTGTGTGATAGCGCAGTGTTCCACAATGGAGTCGAGTGTCACTTGATATTCTCCAAAGTTCCAAGAGAGGCATTTTGCTTGTTTTCTTTTGCGAAGAAACCGTATCTGCATCTCGAGTTACCTTCGTGAAAGGCTAATTTGTCAAAGGATTTAAACCCTAATTGACGCGTTAGCCGCAACCTTTGGCCCGCTTTTGTGTTTTGATGACTAATAGCCAATTACATCGGAGAGTGATACTTAACGCCCCAAGACAGTCCTTTTTTCCATTATCCTTTCGAAACAAATTATTTTCCAAAACAAGAAAAATATGCAACAAACCGGGACAATTCTTAAGAAAAATAAGTAACATTACAACAGGTTAGTTGCCAATAAATGGATGCATGTGAAGATAGGAGGCAGCTATCGCAACCCACCAGTGTTATCACAGACTGGTTTTGGCGCAAGCCGAGCCATTTGCTTGCACCTAATGCGAATGCCACCCACCAAACTGACAGAGATAACAGCTTCAGTCGTACAGTAATTGCTTGAACATCCGCCGGCTCTTTCCTTTAAAAAAATTACTGAAATAAAATTGAAAACGGAGATGACTAAAATTATAGGCGCGAGCTTTAATTTGTTACAGTTACAGCGTAGATTTGTTTAAGTCGATGGAGATTTAAGTTTTCGTTATCGATTTTATCTCGGAAAATTCTACAACGCACCAAAGCAAGAAGAGCCATATTCAAGCCAGAAATAACTGCTGCATCTTTCATCTGCCAGATTAATTGCTGGCGGTTCTTTGAACGCTATTACGAGCTGTCATTTTCTGCGTGTAATCGTATAACTTTAATTTTGACAAGAAGTTAGGAGCGCGTTTAAAGCGTTCTGAAAACTGATTTGGGTTTGCAATGTACCCATTGTTTTCTTTACTGAAACGAAGAGGCACTATGCGGTAGGAGGCCACTCAAAAGGTGTTTATAGGCTTAACGAGAATCGCGCTAACTTTCACAGCTACAAATATTTTTTAACGCACAATTGACAACAAATTGTGTAAATGAGTAATGAAGTGTTTCCTGAATAGTAAACGACATTCATACAAATGAACAAGTAATGCTAAAACAAGTACGGATTTTAGAATTGACACAAGCCATATTTCTTTCTGAACATGCCAGAAATTCAAGGGCTCGTGTGAAGGATTTTCACATTTCATTAGAGCCATTCATGAGGGCTGTTTATTTTCAGACCCCAAAAAGTTTTGCCATTGATGAAATTTGGAACAATTAGCGACACTTAAGCTGGAACAGGAAACAAGGTCTTTACGAACGGCTTCGTAAACTTCTCGAGAACGAAAGGTCCTTGTCGAGATTCTCTTTACTGATCTTATTTGACAACAAGTAAGGAGTCAAAATAGATGCGAAGAGCTTAGTTGGTTTCACTGTTTTTGTAGCACTTTGAGTCATGTTTGTTCAATAAATAAACTTGGCACAAATCCTGTCCATTCAATTCCCCCTAAATCGACACTGACATCTCGATGTCGTACACAAACCACAGCGAGGTTTACGAGTTGTAAATGCTTCGGTTTGGGACGAAAGAATCTAGGCACCGATTTTTATCTCGCGGAAAACGGTTAGGGAGCTCCATTAGGTGACACAGACAGTATTCCAATTTATTGCTAAGAGGAGCCGACAAGTTTGGAAGCACAATATGCACTGCAAGACGCGACGTTATCTCAAAATGTGCATCTAATCTACCGCCTTACAGAAATTGGACGACAGGCCCGCATTAACTCTATTTTACAAAACGCAGGCATGTACCTGGGCCGGCTAACCGTGATAAAACTGAAAGGTTTTTGAACAAATTTAGCCGAGGTAAGCTGGTTAGAAAAAGTCCTTTCAAAGAATTTCATTGTTCTCTAAATCGTCCTTGAACTGAATCCCTTTTAGGCCAAGATCACAGAGCATAGTTAACACCAAGCGACCACAAACGTGACTTCCAATGAAGAGTGTGTTGACAGTTTTCCGGTCTGTGGCTTGCTTTTATCCATTGCTTCCATTAACTTTCTCGAGCGACGAGCAGAAATAACACATTTTCATACTATCAAGATAGTAGTTTCGGTAAATATGCATGTTAATTTCTTGTGTGGTCAGTTAAAAGGATCGATTAAATGCAATGGGGTGATTCAAATCCTTAACATTCCTGAGGGGGATGACTTCAGATTATTTGGAGCCATTAACTTCTTACAGGTTAAAAATGCGCACGGATTCCTTACCACGAATTCCAGAAAAAAGAAATCATCGGTAGAAACAAAACCTTTGTAAAAATAAAAGGCTTTCATTCTCTGATAACTGATGTGATTATCGGTTGCGAGATATTATAAGAATCTATTGACAAAGAATTGTATGACTCAAAAACTGGGTCATGAAGAATTTTGATTTTGAAGTTAATATTGCAAAATATCGAGGCCAGGTGTACTGCTTGTGGTTTCAGAAAAACATTTATATGCATATCCTTCTTTGCAACAAATAAACTCCAAAAAGAAAACACTTCAGGAAATGCGCGATAAGATTCATTTAGTGGTTTAACACCGTAAATACATCGATTCATTCTGCATTCTGTTATCATAGGAAACTAAAATTCTAAGTCTATTAGAAATAAATATGTCTCTATCATGCTACAATTCGAGACGAAAGTGTCTTTGATGGTCAGAAATGGACGATCAAGGCTACATATAAATACACTTAACAAATATAACTGAAAAATATGAACAGGCATGCTCTCTTTCCATTTTTATGCTCGGCTGAACGGTTTGTATTACAATTCGGAATCTTGTTTGTTCTCTAATAAAAAAAAAAAGTATCTTCACCGATCAGAACCTTGTTTTACTCTTGCTTTACATGGTAGAAGGTAGAGATCGCTTTTTTGAAATTTAGAATAAATATGGACTTCTATAAGGGAATAACTTAAACAACTCTAAAACACTTTGAGACTGTGGATTAGACCAAAGTGTATGACTATATCGAGATCAAATTTATTCAGCAGTACTTGCCCGTGGTACTGAGTTATTATGCTGTAAAAGATGGTTCTAGCTCAGTTTGAGTCCTGGATAAAATCCTTTAATGTCGACTATTCAAAACGAAAAGCTACTATGTTGTTCAAAGTGGTTCTATCTTTTGAATCTGTCTGTGGATGAAATCCTAAAGTATGACCATTCAAATGATAGCTACTAAGTAGAACTTTCCTGTGGTACTGTTTATTATGCTGTACAACGTGGTTCTAACTTTTGAGTCTGTGGATGAAATCCCAAAGTGTGACCATTCAAATGAAAGCTACTTAGCAGTACTTTCCTGTGGTACTGTTTATTATGCTGTACAAGGTGGTTCTAACTTTTGAATCTGTCTGTGGATGAAATCCTAAAGTATGACCATTCAAATGATAGCTACTAAGTAGAACTTTCCTGTGGCACTGTCTATTACATTGATTATGCTGTAAATGTGATGTTAACGTTTTAGTTCGGACAAAATCCTAAAGAGTGACCATTTAAATGAAAGCTATAAGAGCAGTACTTTACTGTGGTACTGTTTGTTATGCTGTACAAAGTGGTTCTAACTTTTGAATCTGTGCCGGATAAAAAATATGTTATTGTTAGTGACCATTCAAATGAATACTTTTTAGCAGCGCTTTCCTGTAGTCCTGTTTATTATACTATACAAGGTAGTATTTTAAGTCCTTAAGTGTAAGCATTCAATCCTTGTGAGTAGCTTTTTTTCACGTGGAGCTGTTTGTTTTTTCAATCCTGTGCCATTTGGGATTTTTTTTCGGTTTTGTGTTGTTTTACTTGCGCGCACATGGGAGAGGAATCCTCGACACTACTTAACCTGAACCCTTTTAGTAGTTTTCGTAATTATGTGGGTAAGATTCTAAAGTGTCACTATTTAAGCTTTGGAGCAGAACTTTCCTATATATAGTGATAAGTACCGTCTGTATTCATATATCCTCAGTTAAGTCCGGGGGTAATTAAGGAAAAGAACATCCCTTCAGAAACGAACTAGCAAACTGAAAGAACCAGCACAAATTCATGACTCAAAACAGAGAAAAAATATTGCCAAAAGTTTTACCCTGAACGTCGAGCTCCAGATACCACGCAGCTCTTTAAAACCCGCTCTAATTTCAACTACAAGAAGACAAAATATTACAAAACAACTGGACTCATTGTATCGGGTTTGTTTGGGAGCAAGATAAAATGTTAAACCAAAATAAATGTTAGACCAAAAGGATCCACCCAATGTCGAGCGGCTCTGGCTAAAGATAAAACATTTCAAAACTGACAACAGACTGGGTTTATTGTATCGTGGATGTTTGAAAGCAAGCCGATAAATGTTTAACTTACCCAATGTCGAACTCGGGCCATTAAACAGTTAAATAACCACAAAATGATAAAACATTACAAAACAACAAACTGTGTTCATTGTATCGGGGTTATTTGAAAGCAAGATAAATGTGACGTATGTATTGAACTATTTCGAGTTCTGAAGGAAATACAAATATTTTGCATTTCGGGTGAAACAACAACATCAACGAGACTCAATTTTATCGAAAACTTTTTTATCACAGAGAAAACGTTATCCTAGGTACTTGATATTGTCGGTACTATTTTGTCTTCAGAAAATGAAAACAACCATAGCACGAAGATATAACGGAGTTAAACGAAGCACTGGCGAGTTTCATATGGAATTTATAAATAGATATCTCACTCAGTTGAAATCCAATATGTATGTTTTCCAGTGAGAACCAAGAAAACTGAAAATAGAATGATCGGAGAAGTTAGAGCTCTTGGAGCTCCTTTGTCAAATGGCTTGGCAAGTAGCTGAATTGGTGTAAATGTTGAACTGAACACGTAGATCAGTCTTAATTAAAGTTAATTTATTTAACAATGGACTGAAGTGTGTGGTTTGTATGTAAATAAAGTTTAGCGCGTAGAGGAAACGCTCGGTTTCGACTGATACACAGAGGGACTGTTGTGTAATTTTCCGTCATAGTCTGCATTTCTGGAAGTATCGGGTCTCGTTTCAAACAAATTAAGATGAAGCAAAACCGTTAAGCAGGATTTCAGGTCGCGACGAAGGATTACAGCAACTTACAGACGACCAAGATTGATTTGAACGTGAGCGCTTGGGAGTGGCACGAACAAGCTGGACACTGAACATCACTCGAAACCTTTCATACCAAGAGAGTGCCCGAGTCAAATCTGAGTAAAAACAAATCAAATTTCAATTCGCAAAAATACAGTACAACAAACAGTAACATTGGAGAGTGCTGCTCGATAGCTTTCGTTCAGATGGTCACACTACATAATTTCAACAACAAACGTTTAGAACCAAATAATGATGACTCGATATGTAAGACAATTGATTATAAACGCTTTGGTCCAGAGCAATTTGTTTCTCCCACTTTGATTGAATGAATAAACAAAGGGCCAAACGAAGAAATTCTCAGACTAAGTCTGCTAGCTCAGTTTCATTTGGTTCTCTATAATCTTCGGGTTTTCGTGAGAAATTTTTTAAGTTACCTCCCCAGGCCTAAATTATGTTTTTGGAGCTTGTATTACAACTGTGATCGCAAAACATAGATATAACAGAGAAAGAATACCCCGCTTTCTTATTCCCTCTACCCAAAAGCCGATAAATGAATGAATGAATATAATCTGAGAAGGGAGATCGGAGAGGGCATATCCGTTCACTGACTGAATAATGTACATGGCACAGTTTGAGTACCTCCCCACTGTACTTCCTTTCCTGACTTGATATCCTTTGCAATTCTGATACAAACTGCACGGAAAACACGCGCTTCACAGTAGGTGAAACACACATAAGCTGGCCCCTGAATTGACGGCTGTAATAGCGTTCAAAGCGTGGCGAAAGGGATTTCACATAAGCAAAACAGGTACTCGAGTTGTTCACGATACTAAATAAACGTCGAGTATTGGCTTAATTTAACTTCTCATCAACTTGATTCGCAAGGTTTAACTTAATAATGGAATAGTACTGCCGCGCAGTTCACATAAATCAGTATCATGGATAGTCAGCTGTGTGCAGTTGTTTTGCGTCTGATCAAGATTAAGTCAAAGTTAGTCTAAGTTGTCCATCTTCTGATCCTTGCCCACCCCGCTGTCGACAACTACTTCTGGCCAAAACAAGAAAACGCAAACCATCATCAATATCACTAGAAAGTTTCTGAAAAGGACTCGAGCGTTTCAAGGTGAAAGCAATCAAACGACTTGGTTTGCTGCAAGATACTGTTGATGAAAAGTTACGCCGCCTTATCAAGTCTTCAGCAAGTGGTTTTCGGCACGCGTCCCATTACGACCACACCGAGTGTACTGCAATTACAAACAATGAACGGTCTCTTCTATCACGACTATCCTTGTCTTGCGTGAATCTTTTAGATCCCAATATAAAAGCTTGCCCTTTCCTATTGCTTAGTTGTGATGGAGAGACACTCTCTATAGGATTACACAAGAGGTGAAACCAATAAAGAGATCTAACTGGTTTTAAGCCGTTTTAAGTCCGTTGTTGGGGACTTGTAAAATTCCGCACGATTTTTCCTTTAGGTTCCTGCATTTTCCTTCACGTCTTCCTTACGTTGGGTTTAGTTGAACGTAAACCTTACCAATTCAACTCGAACAGCGGTAAGATTTAGGGGTTGGAACAAATTGGGACAATAAAAGCACAAGGCTAAATCGAGCTAAATTGGTGCGTGATTGATTAGCTAATCCAACGAGATCTTGCACTTTGGCAAAAACCTAACAAACTCCACACGAAGAATAAAATGAATCCTTTCAAATTTTATTGTGTAAATTCTCATGCAAATCAGGCACAACTATAACGCTAAGTGGTGTGAAAAACGTGTGAATAAAAACATAAGCACGATCATGTACACAATGTCTATTTGGTTTTTTAAAAAACTAATCGCTTTTGCTTTTTCTTGGGATTCAATTATAACAAGAATAAATCAGATTGCAAAATACCGCTCTACATCATTAAATATAAAACAAGTCTTTGAATTGTATGTACACACGGCCCTTGCGATAGTTACTTGGCCTCAACCCTTACCTGCATGTAATCACAAACATAATTGCTGGTTTAAGTTTGATTACAAAACAAAGCTTTCTTTGGAACAGGATTTTTTAAAAACACACCTTTGAATTGACTGCAACAAATCTGCCAAAATTCACAACACGGATGAATGAAAACCACAAATTAAATTGCGTGCTGTTTTTCGTGGCTACATGTATGACTGCGGTTTTAACAAGCGGGTTTGATGACGAGCTATTTAGCTGGGTACGAATGGTTATTCTCTCCTAATGCGAGCACGGTGGGTGACATACTGAGCAAAACACTTGTGAAGGGCGATTTGAAAGAAAACAATGGTTGTTTCCCTTAAGCCATACAAAAAACAAACTTCACCGGTACACGAATCAACTGTCAAACTACTTGGCGCTAAAAACGAAAACTTAGAAATTACTGGTGAAATGGCCAACGTTTAGCGTACAAATGTAATTATCCTTTAAAATTTTGATAGTATTTCCTTGGTCGAATCACTACCCTAAATAAGATCTTGTCTACAAATAATCTCTTTTTTTTGTACACATCTGTCCTACGTATTCAGTTCCAACTTGGAAAAATGTACAGAGCTTTGTGTGTTTCCGTCCCTGAGAGAGGTACTAAACCTCAAAGTTTCCTGAATTAAGCATGACTACTCTAAGCTGTGTTCAAAGATCATAGAGTGTACTGAGACACTGGCGCCGCAGCTGCGTGATAAGAGGCACTAGAACTTCCAAACTGACCTTGACTGGCTTGCATGGCCGTAACAGCTTGTCCACCGCCAGCGCCGGGAGCGATCAGTCGCTGCGATTCAAACATCTCGCGCACATTTGGGAAGCAGTTGCCGTGTGCGCTGGTAACCGGCGGCTCGCTGCCAGAGTAGCTTGACGAAGAGTACCATTGCCCGGGTCTAGCCGCTGCTGGTTCATACTCGGCTGTGTATTGCGCGTGATGTTGGCGGTGGACGGCAATTTCTTCTACGTGCGGACTCTGGGTGGCTTGCTGATTGTAGTGGCTTAAATGAGGCGAGTATCGGCCAGGGACCACAGGCGGGTGCTCGGAACTCATCTGAGGCTCGTACCGATGGACGTAAGCTCTACCATTGGGCGTGTTACCGCTTGAGTAAGAGGGTGAATGACAAACTGCGTATGGTGGGCCTGAGTAGCTGCCACTGCCTTGTTGCCCATTTTGTGGATAGGAGGGGTAGTTTAGCGTGTACGCGTTCTCGTAAATGGTACATGGAGGAACCGTGGGGAAGGATGGCGGCGTGGAAGCGCTTTGATTTTCACTGATTTCATCAGGCGAATTACTTGAAGGCATCTCGCTGTCTTCCGAGCTGACCATGCACTCTCGCTTACAGGACGGTGGGCTTGCCTTTGAGGAGGATAGTTTACTCTCTGCTGATTTGGAAGAATCTAGTGATTCTGAGCGAGTTTGTGTGCTGGCTGATAGCGTTTCACGCTCTTTAGACTTTTCTTGTGGAGCGGAAGTTGTTGTTGGGCTTTCAGAGCTTGTTGTCTTTGTGTCGGCGGAAGTGCCGTGCTCCTTTTTGTCCTGATTTTCGGTACTGTTACTGCTCTCTGATAACGACTTGTCCTTCTTCCTGAAGCGCTTTCTTCTTCGCAGGTAGCTTCCATTCTCAAACATGTTCAAACTCTCGGGATCCAGACTCCAGAAACTTCCTTTGCCAGGCTTCTTATCGTCTCTTGGCACTTTAACGAAGCACTCATTGAGGGAGAGATTATGCCGAATCGAGTTCTGCCAGCCTTGTTTATTCTCCCTATAGTACGGAAATCGGTCCATGATAAACTGATATATCCCGCTAAGTGTTATTTTCTTCTCTGGTGCGCTCTGAATAGCCATGGCAATGAGCGCGATGTACGAGTACGGCGGCTTGACCATCTCGTGTCTCTGATGCGGCACATGTTGTGAGCGCGGGATAGGAGGATAAAGACGATCCTGCCTAGCTTGATACTGTCCGTGTGTAGGATACACAGGGAAATGCACCGAAGAATATGGGGACGCACCGGCTCGGTAAAATTCGTAGCCTTGATTTCCGTACATCGGCGCGATCATGTTGTTGTTAGCGGCGGCCGTGCTGGCGGGGTAAGGATACATGGACATCACGGCTCTTGAGATTTACTCCGAAGATGCCCGCTTTGAACCTGGACGTAAATGATTTGATTAAAGCGTTGTTGCATGCACTTTGATTGATATCTGGCTCTCTGCACGAGTCACGCGCACTAGATAGACACACTGTAATAAGATGTAAATTCGTTTGTCACCTCTTGATCGAATTACACCAGTTACATATCTTGTCGGTTATGCAATTTTCCGCGCCAGCCAATCGCAGCGAGCGCCCCTATCTAAAGGCCACACACAGTCACCCACTCCATTAGCCGACCAGAGCGGCCGTTTCATTGCGCTTTTACCTTTCTGACCAATTGCATTATTTCTGCTGTCAACACCATTTCAACAAGTCGCAATTGTTCAGCTTATGATAGGTGGTGCTACTAAAAGTATTCGCGCGGGGGCGACGTGCCTCAAGGAAAGCTCTAATTGCTTGTAACGGAGTACATTCTCAAAACGCAAAACCATGCGTGCATTTGCTAAGTCCGCGCGCTCAATCCAGACTATGATTTACTAGGGTTCACACCGCAAATCGGGTTTTAGAGACGCTGCTGTTTTTTGTTTGGTTAGGTTCTCGCTAAAAAGGGGACAATAGGGAGCCATATGGAAATTTGACAAGGAAAGAAGTGAATACCCACAACATATGGGATACGTCGGTCTTTAATGTCCTTAACTGATTCCTGCTTGATTAATTAGAGCTTGGAAATTGTCTCCAAAAGGATGAATTTACAGGGAAAACCCTGAAAAAACAAGAACTTGACTATTATTGTCGCATGATGCGAAAGAAAACAAAGGTGACAAAATGAGGGTTTTACAAGTGTCACACCACGCAATTAGAATAAGAAAAATCGTGTATCAGGCAGACAGAAGATTATTGGGCACCCGGGAATTTAAAAGACTCATCACAAAATCGGCTTTTGATATGGGCTGAAATAATCAGGGCTATGAGACTATCTGACGCAGGACACAATGCAAGATGAGGATCTGTGAGGTATGATTCGGCGGTTTTTTGACAAACTGTCAATAGGCGTGACTGGCCGAGGGCTTATCTGCCGCGATAATGAATAGTAGATTAGCATAACTCCTAGTCAGCACTCACATTTTGCTGATTGACATATGGATGAGTTGTCAGATTTTAATCGCTACGTTTGTGTTATTTGCGACTTAGATTTCTAGGACCTTGTACAAAAAAGTTGATTTAACTAGCTAGGAATCTAGCAAATGCCCTGTTTTGCAAAGTATCGTTATCCAAGAGAACTTTAACGTACTTTTTCAGCGAGCCTTTTGTACATGTGCCTTGAACAGGCTATGGCGCGTAATTAAAAATTGGGCCTTTGCACTTGTAAAGGTCCTGGTAGCAAAGGTTGTTCTGAGCTAAAAATACGCGGAAACCCGAAAATAGCATCCTTTCATCCCCTTATTGCCAAATCCTCGACTGACAAAAGCCAAATGCTCTTAGAACAAGCAAGGTGCGTGTGAGTTTTAACAGAAACCGCGCTAGAGAGCAAGAAAATTATTTCCAACAAGAGGAATGTTGGCAAAAATTTCAACGCAAGGGTATTTCGCAATTTTGTTTCAACGTTGCTAAGGTTTTACAGGGTTTTGCGTCAGTCCTTGCGTAGGTTCACGGCTGGTTTAGCATGTCATCAAATAAGGTATTAGTATCAGTATCATGCCGCAACAATGAGCCATTTTGACAGAGCACGGAACACTAGCACTGACTGCAATTATCAAAAGTGTTAGCTGTAGACAAAGAAAGGTCTAGGGGTCAAGAGCTGTGGTGGTGAACGCAGCCTGTTTTGACTATTTGGATAAGTAAAAGTTTCCTTCCGATGATCGAGTTTTTCCGTTTAACACCTGGCTAACAGTTGACGTGGTGATGTGAAGAGCATGAAGGCGCTATTCACAAAAGCGGGGCTGATATTCCCCGACGCGTTATTGTTTGAAAGACAGATAAGCTATCGCGTATAGCCTGGTTTAGTTTCAACTGACTACTAAATATCCCTGATTCCCATTTTTAAAACCCCCACACTGGATTGTCTGCATTGTTCAGATACTTTTGAGTTGGCATGATTGATTTTCCAATAGAGCAAGGCCTAAACTAGTTTCAAGGGATTGAAAATTGGTGGCCTGGGAGGTAGGAAAATTGTCAAGTGCTATAACGGAGAATTGGATTAGGACAACACTCCAAGAAAACCAACAAAACGAGTAGTTATCAATTAAGGAAATATAAAAAAACACAGGCCAAAGAGAGCTTAGCTTATCTCAACGACTCTCTAAATATCTTCAGTCGCAGTGCGGCAGTGAACTAGGCGAGTATAGACAGCAGTGACCGCGAGGAATGCGGGACCAAACGAAATCTGTCGCGAATTCCAGGAGATCACGAATAAATCTGTCTCAGGAAGACACAGCTCAATTGGGTAATCCTTCCTTGACGAATTTCCAGCTTTCTCGATCACTGAACTATGAGCCTTCTCAATCTTCTTTGTTCGTCTCGAATGCATACCCAGCCTAAAAATAGTCGACAGTGAGCCGGGAAATGGTGCAAAAAGTCACTGGAAAAGCCGGTATTCGACTGTCTAAGAGATTATTACTGTCACTGTTAACTCAAATCTTATAAAGTGAGGGAAACTGCAGATAGTTTTCACATGGGTCATGCACAGGTGTGGCGAAAAAAGAAATATAACAGGTAATACACCTGGCTGCTGTGGCGAACAGATGCGCGCAATAACTAGAATAAAATACACTTCAATCAAGTCCATCTGGGCGTATTAGATCTTTTCAATTCGCAACAAGCATCGAGAACGATTGAGAACTAGGAAATATTAAATTGCAATACCCTGAATACTTCTTTCGAATTTCCTGTTAAGTGTAATCTATAAATAGGAGATGACTAGATGGTCACGATATTCTCTGGCTCTGACCAAAAATATTCACTTAGTGTGCTGCACCTGAACATTGACTGTAATCACGTACGCGACGTCCTTAAATTGAATGACAAGAAATCACACGACAAATCAGTAAATCGCACAAGGAGCTTTTATTTCATCTCTTGGAAAGCTTCCGAGCATTTTCAAAAACATCGCAATTTAAAATATTTTGGTCTCCACAGCAACTAAAATTCGCGGCAACTTCCACAGTCACGTCCCGTTTTAAAAGCGCACGAAACCATCCAAAGAAGCTTTTATTGAGGCACGCGAGAAAAGCTCGTCTTATCCTTCGCTACAACAGAGAATCCTACAGAGGCTATTATTAAAGCATAAACACCAGTCGGATGCACGATGTAGTTAGTACACGGATTGCGGCCTTAGTATAAACTGACCTTTCCGCACATTAAGAGGTTGGTCACTATGCATCTGTAGTCAGTGAAGTTATTCATCAACACATTAAAGTGGCCGTACTGTTATGTTGAAGACGCGAACTCTCCATTTTACCACCGTGGGAAAATTAAGCCTAAAAGTTCCCACAGACCCAATAGCTTTACGCAACTTTTTAGTAAATATTGACATATTTTGGAGTGGGAAAATGGGATGCTACTTGGAAATTTTGTCTAAAGTTCATCCGGGGTTCCTACGGCGCTCCATGCACTGTACTATTTCAGCCGTTTGTCTCCATTCTTAGCCGTGTATTACAATAGATTTTGTTAAGCTTTAAGCAGATTTCAGTCTAGAAATAGATTAGGCTGTTTGTTTGATCTGTTGCCCGTTTTACTTTACAACGTTCCTAAAACAGAAGCAAACAGATCACAACACAGGGGCAATCAATCACTTAAGCTCAATTTAGACTCGGATTTTTTCCTTTTTGAACCAATGTCAATATGTATCGAATATACCGTGGGAAAATAAACCAGGAGCTGATCAGTGAATTTGTTTTTCTCTCTTGTCAATTAAAATCTTCAACCCGATGCTCGAGGCGGAGAATTCGTTAAATATTTGTGTCGCCATAAACTTAAATGTTTACATGGAAAAAAGTTGTATTCTAAAGCTTGCTGAGTGCTTCTCGTAAGCGGACAGTCAGACTACTGTGTTTTCAAGATCAAAGTCAATATTGTTTTTTAGTGTCAAGACCGTGTTACTGTCATCTCCTTCCACTCAAAACAGTGCCAGAGTTGACGCTTAAAAAGAAATCCCATTTTCTATTTGCAAAGTTATGAAAAAGCAAATATCCCTCAATAAAGTGCTGTTCAAAAGCTTCCATTTTTAAGGTCACATTTTCGTAGAGCCGACTAAAAATTAAAACCACACATTTAATGACTCAAGGTTAAAATTGTTTTTTTAAAGTTTATGTTACAGCATATTTCGTCACAGACTTTTCTATTTACTTGTTTTGTAAACTTTAGAAGCGTAACGCAATAGATAACATTAGCATTCACCGGGGCATCTCAACATTCCTAGTTTTAAATTATAAAAGTACGTTAAAAAAGTCAAAAGCGCTCACTATCACACAAAAAGTCACCAAAGCTTTGGCTGCTACGTTTACATGCTTAAGATTTATGGCCATCAAAACTGTTATAAAAACAACACGCACATTTAATCCACATATAATTAGAGGGGTGAGAAAAACAAGGAAAAACAAATTGTTTTGATCAGCAAATTCCGGCGCGCGGTTACCGAGCCGAACAATTGTGCTCACGTGATTTACCTATTTTAAAAACGAGTATGGCTCAAAAATAACTTATCAGTATTATATATGCTTTTTTATTTATTTCCAAGGTAATGCCTTAGTTCATAACAGCTTATAAGTGATCTGGAAGTTTACATGTAACCACTAAACATAGCCTCAGTGAACACATAACATAAACCATATGTATTAGCTCAGTTTTCCGCTTCTCGGGAGCAAAACTCACAGTTGGTCCTTTATCAAAGATTTATGCTTGCCGCGTTAAAACGGCTGGATAAAGAAATGATTAATGCTATCCACCAGATTTGTTTCATTTCCATGTCCTC
The DNA here is from genome assembly GCA_022457155.1 of Cladopsammia gracilis. NCBI lineage: Eukaryota > Metazoa > Cnidaria > Anthozoa > Scleractinia > Dendrophylliidae > Cladopsammia > Cladopsammia gracilis. The sequence continues at coordinate 94,441 of JAJGOT010000620.1, forward strand.
CCACATTTACTCAGCAGTAACGCAGGGGTATCTCATGCCAAGTAAATTCAGCTTCTTTTTTCGTTCCAGGGTGTTTCCGGCAAATAGCACATAGCAGCGTTCTCACACGTGGTGGAAAAAAAATCCGGTAAGATCCAAACTAACCTGGAAGTTGATCAAGCCACGAAACGTGCAATGGTTCTAACTTAATGAATTTGAAATAGAATCATTTAAATTAAAGTTTCCGGATCAAGAGAAGTATACATTTTCCTACAGTGGGGTACGGGTTGAAGTTGTGCCTATATGGGGTCAATTTCTGGTACCCGGCCAGTAGAGTTCCATTCGATCGATCCATGGAAAATCGAATGAGACTCTCGTCTAGCGGGGTAAATTTCTAGATTTTCGTTTCATTTAGTCCTTTTACGGTTACTATTTGACATGTTCAGCCAAAATTTACGATATTAACTTAGAAAGTTTATAATACACCAAATCCTCCGCTATCAGTAAAACGAAAACTGTAATTCAACTAGCAGATTAAATACTGTCCGGTTTTTTTAAGACTCTAGTTGGTTGTTTTTTCTTTCTTTTTTCCGTATTTGAAATTTGACATTTTTTAAAACGGCGAACCGGGTGATCATTGGAACTCGATTAATTGACGGAGTATGTTCATGAATGAAACCAGCAAGAAGCGTTGCGCAGCGCCACTCACCATACATTGTACACGCGCTTGAATTGCTGCTGAGAAACCAGCTTCGAGAAGATCAAGGGCAGTGTAATGAGACGCTCGGTGATCTAACGGGCTACTTCCGACCTTGCACAGTCAGTTTCTAAGGTAAAAACACGTCATTTAACAGTTGGCGAGGGTCTGTCAAATACGCTTGAACGTTCGATTTATCTCTTTCGTGCCTTGTGGCACATACTTCGTTCCACACAATAAGTGGACTTCAAAAAAAGTGCGCACTCACAAGATAAGTAATTACAATTTCCGCACTTCTATCAGTTTTTTAGGGCTGATAAAAAAAAAAAATGCGCATAATTGCCTTTACTGAAGCTTATTACCAAATAACTACAAATTCGTTCTTATCTCTGCTATATAAATCAATTAGCGTGCAGTAAAATTCCTGGCTTCTGATTAAACAACGCCGGTATACAACCGACGCATAGTCGGGTTATACCGAAAAAACCGAAACTTTATTTCAATAATGAAATCCTCAAAATTAAAGCACATTAGTATTACTATTTCATGGTGCTGTTTTTGTATTTGGCATGATATATAATCATTGGGTGTTATTCAAAGTGAATTTTAGCAAACCAACCAGGTGTTTCACTGTCAAACGTTTGTAAAGAGATCTATATTTGGCTGTAAACGTGCAGGAATCAAGAGTTTAGTTAATTACCCATACGAAAAAAAAACTCTTTTTAACCGCAAAGAGTAAGTCTGACTTATTGAATGACTTATAAAGGAAACAATCCACACTATGCGTATATCTCTTTAGTAACAGCACGCAACTCTAAAGAGTTTAGTTTTAGAAGTAAAAAATCTTTAAACTAGAAATTGTTAGTCAAGAATTATTATTCCGCAACAAGTCAAGATGATTTACCCTCGTTTGTGATAAAAAAATAACACATAAGGTAGAAAACGGGAGAATTTTACCTCCGTGTTTTAAAACTGAGTGCCTGATGATTGGAATCGGAAGCCGGCTAGGAAGGTGAGTAAAATATAATCCAATAAATAGAGCCATTTTGAGCGAGATTGAACCAAATTTAGTTGTTAATACCAAAACAATAACCAAGTGTTCTACGGAAGTACGTAAAGTATTCGTGCGTATTATATCACACAGTCATAAGACCCCCAGATAAATCAGTGTACTCTACAGCCTACTGAACCAACCCATTATTCATCAGCTGGAGAAAAATCTCACACTGTTTGACGCACGAGAATCTCTGCCTGAGAAAAAGATCTGCTATTAATCTGATATCTGCGGGTCTTAGAACTGGCAAGGCGCAGAGATAAGAATTTGATTGCTGTGCTTAGCCAAGTAGTGCGAATTTCCCGTCCTCAGCTAATCACAAAACAGTCATCAGGCGGCTTAACCTCTAAACGGTTCTACGCCGTAGCGAAAAACATATTTTGCGAAAGATTCGTTTGGAGAAAGTTGAAAACAAAACACCAGTGCTCAGTAACATTCATTTGAACGGTCACACAACGGGATTACGTCCACAGACTTAAAAGTTCCATCTCACTCTAAACCTTACATGTCTCAACGGGTTTGAGAGGAGAATGCAAGGGTTAATTACAAGAGTTCATCCCATCTCAAACCTCTTGAACTCATTCCAAACTACTAATTTACGCAAGGGAATTCGCCATTGCGTTAAGTTTTCTCGCTGAAAGGTAGCTTGTTTGCTTTGCTAATAGTCCTCTTGTAAATTAATGTTTTTCATAACAAAACATTCAGTTATGAAAACACATCGTAATTATGGTTTAAGGGTCAAACAAGCCGGGATGATTAATAAGTGCCACTGCGTGATGATAGCTCGTATAGAATTGATACCACACGTTCCCTAAGGCTATAAATTTAATTCGGTATAAGATTCTACCGAAAAGAGCGAGCAAATACCTTTTAAACTTCCTTATTCTATCGAAATGATGACCTCCTTAAAGAGTCATCCATTGTCATGATAGAATTGCGCGCCAACAGCATGCAAGACGCTAAGTTAGCGAAAAGATTAAAACTAACTGAAATCACTGCTCATATAAGCTCGGAGGTCGAAAACGGTGGAGGGAGGCGGTAGCGGTAAAGCTCTCTGTACTGTCTATATAGGATTGTTACTCTTATCAGTCAAGGTCGCACAAGTTAAACAACTCGGCTTTCGAGATGATGAATTAGCCTAGAGATAACGGTTAAGCTGTAAACCAGAACCGCCACAAACACAGAACAAGATACAACGGTTTTTCGCCAATTTCAAGAGCCAGTGAGGTTCAGTTATCTTGCGTTCGGCTTACGAATGCACCCAACAAATCATAAATGTTCCGAAAACAAATTGGAATATGCTAGTTTGACGAAACTTGGAAGCTACAGCGAATACAATTACACTATCAGAAACATAGAATAATGCAATTGATCAAAGAAGATGTAAAGGAAAAATGAAAATCCGATACAGATTAACAGATAGCACCAGTTAATCAAGGACATGTGTGGATGAGTAATCGTGTTCTGCTGTTTGCCTAATCGCGGCTCAAGAGCTGGTGATGTAGCAATGCGAGCTAATTAAGATGAGTTCATTAATGAGACAATTATTGGTAAGGAAAGCCATTCACTGTGATCAAGGAACGTCAAGGCCGACCGTGACTACACGGGCAAGTTGGAACTCTCGATATACTGTCCATTAGAGTTACACCGGCATTCGGAGAGCGCGCCTCTAATCCCAACGATTCCTCCTCTTCTGCCTTTAAGTCGCTTTAGAGCTTGGAGAATAAACGAAAGAAATGTAACCATCAGGACCGGGGAAGAGTCATTTCAGTGCACTTAATGGAAGCGAAACACTGAACAAAGAATGCACAGTTCAGTGTACAAATGCTGCGTCTCTTACCGTCAGTAGATTAACCATTCTCTATAGTATGTTGTTTTTAGTCGTTGTCCTCAGTTCTACGTTCACGAGTTACACTCAAGCTGCTGTCAATTCAAAGGCAAGACAGTCTTCAAATAGAAGGAAACATCGATTGAATAATGTTTTATGATGTTGTTTACTAGCAAGCAATAGGTGTTCGTTCAAAACTGGTAAGATTTGATAAAAACTCAACGTTGGTGATCCAACAGACAGGGAAAGTTAAAAAAGACCAAGTTAGTTCCAAGTTCATAAAATAGAGAATAATACCCGATATCAACTTGATATCTCAACGACATGGGGGGGGGGGGGGGGAGGGGGCGTTAGAAGCCTATACCATGATGCAACGCAACAAGTTACCTGCGACACTAAAGAAAATGAACAAACCTTTTTGTAAAATCTCATATTTCGGTGATTTTGCCGGTACTCTCGTTTTAAGGTTTTAATTATCAGAGACGTGGAAATCCGGGAAATGCTTCTTTGGTAACAGAAAAGAACCACAATGTAAGAATTCATTTACATTTCTAAGTTTAATCCTCGTTTTCTTGCCCTTAGAAAATTTCATTTTCCGCTCCCAGCAAAATGGCGACCATCTCAGAAAATACCACGAAAGTTCAGTTGTACCTCCTTCTTAATCGAAGCGTCACTAGCTTTAAACATAAATAACGCATTCCTTAATATCACAATGACTTAAGCAGTGAAATCCAATTCCCTCCACGATTTTTTCAAAGTGGCTTGGATATTAAAACTTCGTTTGTCGTGTCATCTTTTGAACAAATCTTCGAAAGCATGTATGTTTGTTTGCGAGAGAAGTTTTCTTGACATTATAAATCCTGAAAACAAAAGAGGACCGACAGATTACAGATTGAAAAGGATGTCTTGACAGCCACGGCCACTGCTCGCGTCGCGGCGGTCACTGGCAAAAATGCGAGGTTACGTGATATAGCTTTCATTCGCGTTGCATTGTGGGATAGCCGTCCAATCCCACTTTCCACCCACCCCACCCCTGTCTCAACGAGTAAGAGTTGTGTTTCCGATTATTCTCTGAAAATTTCCAATCATTATTCGAAAGATTTCCGTGTGCAACTCTTATTTCATTCGTTCTTAATCGTTATCAGGGCTAGGGACATTGTTTAGCTCTTTTATCTATGGTTTTCTCAACCAAGTGTTGCCCTTCAGCGAGGTGCTGTTTTCCCTTATTATTCGACATAACATTTTGGAGCACATATTATTATATGCACGAGACGTTACTTCAATCTTGTGACCGTGCGCTTAGATTTGGGAGATGACTACACTCAGTTTTTGACTCGTAAAATTCCCCTGCCGTATTACACAACTTTTCACTGAATACCCTCTATGTATTTTTCTTTAATCCATAAATAGGATTCAGGACAGCATGTCTTGTGGTTACATACCCTAGGATTAAAATTCTCCTTATTGCATAGCTTTTATTACGATTTCTTTTTGCTGAGCATATCTTTGGTAAACAAAGATGACTGTCAGGACATCCCCACTTGAATTTGTTATCAATAGGTAAGGAGAAGTTAGGCAATTCTGACTCAAATAGGGAAGATATCAATGACGTCGCCAATTGTTATTAATGTGCCAACCAGAGCCTTATTGGCTGCCGAAACAAAGGGTTCTTTTGTTCCAGTGGTTGGCACATTTGAATAACAAAAAGAATGTTTGTAAACAGATATCATCCCTATATTGAGTGACAACACAGAATAAATTCGAGCAGTTTTCAATTGCAGGGCTGCAAATAACAGTCGGTCATCGGACAATGGCCAACCAAAATTTGCCACTGTCCGACGAAATCGAATCGCAACCGTGGTCGGACATTTAACATGTCCGGAAAACTTGCAAATGGCTGACCGTGTTTGAAATCGCCCTATAATGCGTTGTAAATCCTTGAGCATTGAATACGTCATGTATGCCCGCTTGCAATATAATAATAATAATAATAATAATAATAATAATAATAATAATAATATTATTATTATTAACCATTGTCTGTGAGTGTAAAAAGCTGGCCCAAAGGGAATACAAACAGAGACATGACAATGTTGCAAGAGCAGTTCATTGGAAGTTATGCGAGAAATATCATCTGGACAAGGCAGACAAGTGGTACGAACACGCACCAGACAGTGTAAGTGAAAATGACGATGTTAAATTACTCTGGGATGTGAACATACAGTGTGACCATGTCATTGAAGCCAGAAGACCGGTCATTGCAGTTGTAAATAAGGAGGAGAGAAAGTGCACTATTATTGATATTGCCGTACCAGCGGATAAAAGAATTGGTGAAAAGGAGAATGAGAAAGTTGAAAAGTATCAGGATCTTAAAAGAGAAATTAATAGAATATGAAACATGAGAACTGTACAGGTGGTTCCAATTGTTGTCGGATCATTGGGAAGTGTAACAAAAAATTTGGACAAGTGGTTGGCAAAGTTGAATGTTAAAATTAGTATTTCATTACTTCAGAAGACTACACTACTGGGAACTGCGAGGATTTTGAGAAAGGTGTTGGAGCTTTAGAGTAAAGAGAAAACCCTAGGGGACCTTTGGTCATGGGCTATGACCCGCTCCCTTAGGAAACAATTCGGAAAAAGATCATCCAGTTCATTTATGAAGATAATAATAATAATAAAAATAATAACAATTAAAATAATAATTAAAATAATAAATTAAAAAACAACCAAAGCAATACTTTATTAACAAATTTCTTAAAAATCGATTAAGCCTTAACATCAATTTTATGTACACTTGCAGGAAAAAGCTATAAAAGTTCATTTATATAATAATTAAAATAATAATAATAATAATAATAATAATAATAATAATAATAATAATTACAATCTTTAAACAGATGGCCCACATCATTAAAAATGCTTTTCAGCACTACAAAAAAAGAGAAAAAGCTACAAGAAAATATAAAAATAAAAAATGCAAACTGAAAGATAAATATAAAATGTTCTAAGATCATGATAAATGTCTAAAATTGATCAATCATTAGTCTATTCAAAATTGCATGGTAAATAATGTGATGTCCGACCAAATGTTTCGTTTGTCCGACCAAAATGGTGTCCAAGTCGGACATATGTCCTTTCAAGAAAAAATTATTATTTGCAGCCCTGAATTGAGTGTCGTAAAACCAAAACCAAAGTAATTACTCTGACCAATCACAGCAGTCATAAACAATCCAATGAACCAATCAGAGCTCGAAGCAATTACATGTCGGCGGCGCCAAGCGCGGGAAAACGCGTGCGAGCTAGTCACGATTGGTTTTGGTTTTACTTCTGATTGGTCGAGAAAGTGGCGCGAGATTTTTTAGCCGATCACAAAGCGTAGCAATGCAAAACCAAAACAATTGTGTAATTATTATTATCGACACTCAATTTAAAACTGCCTTAAGATGAAGTAAGGTGTAATGAAATAATGTGGAACAAAATGATAAAACTATAAGTTGAGATGAGATGTGATATTCCAAGATATGATGGCATATTATGTACATAACAAACATGCAATACAAAATAGAATAAACAGATACAATAAAATAACAAACTGAAAATTTACAGACAACTGGAAAGGTGTAATGCGACAAGTTTATTAAATTTCCTTAAGATCTGTTACATATGAATTTATCAATCAAACTATTGTTTTACATGTAAATTATGATTGCAAAATTATTCAATGACATTCAGATGAAGTATTCTCAAGTACGAATTGTCAATGACTGCAACTTTGACACTTGAGTGCTTCGAAAAAGTGCCAAGTTCTTGTTGAGGCACTTATTAATATTTTTGCTGTTGTGTGCAATGCTTTTTCGAATAAACAGGGTTTTTGTAATGTTAGAGCAGGGACATCAGGACCTTTACTCTGCTATTTCAATTCTTGTCCCAGCTATTTCTCAGGAAAATGTGCTAAGATATTTGAACAAAGAACTACTGAAGTTGATGGGCTATTTGATCTTTATTGTAAGTGAAATAAAACCGTGCTTTGTTACTAATGCCTCTTTCATAGCAGTTAAAACAAAACCCAAATTGGTCAGAAATGGCCTAACATGCACACTTTGGACCAACAATATCCAAAATCCCCCCCCCCCCCCAGTGAGGGGGGAAGGGGCCATTCCCCTCCCACACTTACCCCAAATTGGGACTGCCTGCCAATAAATGGTCCCTTTTATTCACAATTTGGTCCCTGTTATTGTAAACCTTAACAAAAACCCTGGTAAATATGGTATTCAAACTGGAAAAATTCCATACATTGATGCAAAGAAAACAAATATGAAATTGGAACAAAGAAGGGCTCAATACCCTATATAGATCCCATAATATGAAAAACAAGAGATTATTTTCTCAGTGAAACAAGTAAACTACTGAATTAAAGAGAAACCAACTGGTCTCAACAACATATGATTGTTGCAGCCTGCTTTGCAGGAAAGTGCCAGCATTTTTAACAGCTTTGTCTAACTCACTTGGCCATATTGTGTAACACAAGTTGCAATATATATTGTCCACCCCCCCCCCCCCCCCCCCCCCCCCCCGGGGCTGGGAAATGTCAGATTCTCTTCCTTGTAACTTTCAAAGCAATAGGACTATCAACCATTATCTTATCAGGAAAGAAATTGTCAACACACTGTATAACGATAACACTTTGACACAGAATAAAGTAGTGTGCTTGGTTTAAGGAACAAAAAAGCAACAATCCATCGTTACATTGGCTGCAAGTTGTATGTAAACACTGTGTACCTAAAAGCAGGGAAAGTACTTGATCACTTATGGATATACAGCTTTACAAATGCCACCATGATGATAATTAGCTGTTGGTGTTTGATTATTTAGTGGACCATGAGCATGCCACTTAGTTGATTTTTAGTCTGTTCTGAGTTGGCTATCTGTTGCAATTGCACGTTGACATTGAATTTGGGCAAGTGACTTTAAGAACTGCACCAAAAAATGTACAAATTATTTGTACTCGCCAAAAAAATTTGACACCTGCCTGGGCAAGTGGGTAATTATTTCCATCCCTCACTATGTCAGGAAAGTACCCTATTTCCTCGAATAATAGCCAAGGGGAGGCATTTAATCAAGGGGGGGGGGGGGGGTGATTATTTCAAATATTGCTTCAATGCTGGAAGTGCTAATGTGCTAATTAGAGAGCTCAACCAAGAAATAAAGAAAAAGTACTACCTATTATGGGCTGTACAGCGATGCACCGCCCAAAAGGGGTTCCTTTTCGAGGCTGACGTAAATAAAGGGTAGAGATTTCATGAGTTGAAGTACAGAAAAGGGTAGGGAAAACTGCCATTTAGGCCACAAGTAATGGCCAATTCATTTATTAACTTATTTTAATTTTCATACTGAAGTGAAAAGTGAGTAAATGTTGCTCAAATATTAGACAAAAATGCTATTTTTTGTTTTACCTTTGTCTTTACAACATGTATCAGGGATGTAAGTCAGGGAGGTAAGTCAACCACATAGGTCTATGAAAGGGGTACCATTTTCTATGGAAGGTACATGAAAGGGGTACCACTTTCTATGGAAGGTATATGATATGAAAGGGGTACCACTTTCTATGGAAGGTATATGATATGAAAGGGGTACCATTTTCTAGCAAAAACACTATATAGAAGAGTGAGGGTTTGGACCTCAGGGCGGAGCATCCCCACACAAAACTTTGTTGAGTACCCCCCTTCCCTTCTGGGATGGTAACCTGTGTAATCATACCATCATCATATCATTTACAACACTATCATTTGATTGGTTCTTTGCAAGCCCTATTGTCACCTTACTAGTGTACACATGCAGCTTTTGTGTCCAATTATACCCGTACAACTATAACTTTTTGTTCTTGGACAGTTGTTAGTGGACGGTGTACTTTCATGGGTTTCTTTTCGTTGAACTGAGAAAGAAACCAACCTCATAAGCACTTATTTATAATTGACTTTTGATGCTACATTTGCTATGCATCAGCTATTTTACACAGCTTATTATTATTATTATTATTATTATTATTATTATTATTATTATTATTATTCTGTACGAAACAAACAAATGAACCATTTTTATTTAGCAATTTGAAATGGTTCCTCTCAAGCCATTAAGATTAATTACATCTTTTAAGTAACATGAAATGAATATGGGGTAATTATTAATCTCCATCTTTCCAGATAAGAGATAAGGCAGCTGTAGAAAAATTGAGTAAGAGTAATGGAGTAAGAGGCTACTGTTTTGTTTAGCTGGTTAGATTTCTTCCACTGAGATCCAACACACAACTGGCAGGATCTTCGACTGTGGCTTTTGCTATTATTCAACTTTCTACATGTAAAGAATGATGTGTGTCAGCGTGGGAGTGATTACTGTAAATAACATTCTAAAAATAAAATTATAACCCCCATTTTCCCACACCAAGCAAAAATAAAACTGTTCAAAGACATACCTCATAGAAGAATCATGGCCTTCTTAGAATATGACACTGCTGTTTGTGACCAGCCTTCCAGTCCTTCTTCTGGCACTCCAAGGAACAATAGACAACAGCTCTACAAGCACTGCACTTCATCAAGACAACATCTTCACTGGCCATCTGTCCACAACAGAAGCAGTGACGCATCTCAAAGGAGGAACTTTCTCTCCATGACGTTTCCTTAAAGTTCTCAACCATCTTCACCTTCAACATGGTGTAGATCTCGCCACAGGCAAACTTGCATAATCCTGCAAGTCTGGGGCATTTTGCAAACTCCTCCAAGTTGTCAGTATCCATGACCTCTTCATAAATGTACATATCATGGCACAAGATCATGTCATTAATCAGCTCCCCGGAGTTATCCATGAGCAGTGTTGCACTTAAAGTGACAGTTCCTTCTGAAGAACAGCTGAGGAATGAGACAGGGTTTCTTCCACTGGACAACAAATCAACCACATAGTCTTGAAACTTGGCAAGGTCTTGACAAGCACACTCTTTCTTGAAGCAAACAGGTGATGCTTGAGCAGTATTATTGCTTCTGTTTTCTCTGAAACACAGAGAAAGGCCATTCTTTGAGTAACTTTCGTAAACTTTCTTTGTTGAAGTGAGAAAATCATTGAAACTTCCAGAGAGAGCTTTCTTCTTCTCTGCGTCTGTCTTGGCTTTCCACTCAAACAGGAAACGATTGGAAACGGAAGGAGCTACAGACATTGCTGTCATCACTGAGCTTAGTTGATGCAGGGAGGTTTTGTCATCACGGAGGCTTGCATATTGTGGTACTTCTTCTACCTTCTGAATATTTTGGATAACTTGAGACTCAAAAGCGTTCTTGAAAAGTAGCCCAACATCACTGATGATTTTTTCTGAAAGCTTTTCATGGCAATGCTTGGTCATCAAATCCTGCAAGATTGTTCTGCAGGATTCTGCCCATTTGTAAGGATCAAAGTTCTCACTGTTAATTGCATTAACAAACATGATTACAGCATCTCCAACAAGAGCTTCCGTCATCGGAGGAGTCGGTTTATTCTTCCAATAAAGATTCACAAATGAGTGCCCTAAGAAGACTTCAAGGCTGTCTTTTAAGCTATATTCAATAGCAGACTTGAACTCTTGTTTGTCTTTAATCTGCTTAACCACAGCCAGTGCTGTAATAAGAGCTCTTCTGGTAGCTTCTGTTCCAATTTTGCCTCTTCCATCTTTGTCCACGCATGTTAAAATCCAGGTTACTGGGGAAGCATCATTTGTTTCTTTTGTTGCTGGAGCGTGACATGTTTTGCACTGATGTTCTCTTGACTTTTGCCAATCAACCTTGTTGAACTGCCCCTCACACTCTCCCATTTTTGCTAACTTGATTTGTGTCAGGTTAAGGAAAAGCTCCACAACTGGGATCTTTGCATTCAGTGTTCTCTCTGCATTCTGGTCATCACGAACTTTTTTGGCTGATTCTAGCATGGTGACACCCATCTTCAAATCTCCTTTCCAGGTAAAGCACAGTGCCTGGTGTTGAGATATACCTGCAAGTCTGTCAAAGTTTACTGGAATGCTGAACTTTTCGAGGGTTCTCTTCTTCCATGTTGACGTTTTGCTCTTCTGGTTGTTTGCCTCGCTCATAAAATCAATCATACTGTCACAACCCTGAAGAAGTTGTCCAGATTCCGGAAAGTTTATAGGGGGAGGAGGGCAGGGGCATCCTAACTGCTCAAGTTCTGACTTCTCAAGCCACCAGGCGTCAAATTCCGGCCGTCGAAGGTCTAAATGAGAAAAGGGTTTCTTTACTTCGCTTCCTCCTTTAGCCAGGACAAATTCTTCTTCGTTGCTGTAGGTACAGAAACGAGAAACGCGCTCGTAGAATTCAAAACTTTGTTGCACTTCTCGGTTTGCAAAACCTTCAACGCCTCTAGCTTTAGCCTTTTCATAGCAAGGAATAACCAAAAGCTTTGCTGCTTCCTCTATGGGAGCTGGTTGAAGAATTGCTCTTCCCGCAGCCATTCGGAAATTATTCTCAAGTATTGGAACTAACTCGTTTTCTCTTAGTTTTTCCACGAAGAAGCCATCGCGAATTTCACCTCCAACGAAGCACAGAATATTTACGAGGTCGTAAGAAGGGTTTTGTCCTCTCTTGAAGATTCCATGGACGGAGAAAATGCCTCTCCCATCCACATTAGAAACATACGCTAAGCCATGCTTGTATTTTGCCAAAGTTTTCGGGGAAAACTTTAAACCATGAGCCATTTTTTGAAGTCGACAAATGTTCACTTTTTGACGAGGTCGACAGTCGACGGTGTCGTCACCAGTGCTTTCGCGCCAAAATATTGAATTCCCTTGCACAAAGAGCATGATGGACCTGTGACATTTATTCACTTATGGGGTCTAGGGAGGGGAAGGTAAAGATAACGATAAACATTGTTAAAATGTTAAAAACAATTGCAAAAAGGTTTTTTAAAGCATTTTTAGACATCTCTTATAATTATTTTATTATTTTTGGTAATATGTTTATGGTAATACGTTTTCTGGCCATTTGTACCAGCATCCACCCGATTAGTAAAATTTGGCGGGAAATGATGCCCACGTGGTACATGACAGTATCTCAAGTTTCGTTCAGAAGTGACAGCAACATGGCGTCGTTGCTGGATGGTTATGAATTGGGGTATTATCCGTCCCCAAACTTTACTAAGGAACTTTTATACAAGTACAAATATGGGGTAGCTTGTGTATCGAATGTCGACGGAAGGGGAAATATGTCGATTTACTCTGTGATGAGAAGGCAAGGGAAAAGACCGAAGCCCATCTTCGATTATGCCAACATTCTGGGTTATGTCGGCGGCGAGATAAGAGATGGTTTCTGCAATGCAAACCTAAAGGAAGGCGAAGCTGTTCGATTAATGCAGACGCACGTTGATCTTTCACAAGGGCGAACCATTAGAATGGTGTATTGTCCAGTCGAGGAGGTGTCGGCCTTGTTCGTGTTGCCATTACACAAGAAATCCCTCGAGAGGGGCCTTGGTTTTCCTGACACCAACACGGCAAGTGCCTTTGAGTACTTCAAACAAGTTGCCAAATACTGCCCCTATCAAACTGTGGAGGAGTATTTTGATGACAAACTTGGGAAAGACCCTCGAAATCTCGACCGTACCAAGTTCAGTACCTACAGAGCTGAGTTAGAATCATGGTGGCTGGAAAAGTCTGAATTATTGTATCATGACTGTCCTCTCCCTTCTCAGCCACCCACCCTTAACCTGTCAAGTCTGGGTTCTATGATGGGTGCAGGGAACTTCATGTCAGGGTTCTTGGAACAGGCCAGCCAGTGGAGTCGCAACTATGAGGATTCAGAGTCGTGGAAGAAAACTGCAGTAAGAAAGTTTACTTCGACACTAAACTATGAGAGATTTAGTGGCATGGCCAAGCAGCAAGCCTTGTGGTACACTTGGATGGGTGACCTTGAAAGAGCAAAGGTTATGGTTGACGCTTGGCAAGGGCTGGAAAAAGACAAGGAAAAAGGCAGCCTCCTTGACCAGACCAATGTTGTTGTTGAACATGTTCTTGATTCCACGCTGGGCAATCTCTCAAGCCGAGGAATGTGTCAAGGTCAGAACATTATCGATGCCAGGTATACACCTAAAGACCAGTGTGACACTTGTTTGAGTCCTGTATCTCCAGCAAAGAAACACCAAGGACTTAACGTTTTGACATGTGTTGACAAGGATGCAAATGGGGAATTTGGCTGCAAAGCTGTTCGTCAGAATGTTGCAAAATTGCTGTTTGCTGTTTTCAAGTTTGGCATCAAGAAAGATTTTGAATTTTCTGCTATTCACTGCTTCAAAGAAGCCCTCCACACTTTTCTGGAGCATTCATTTACAGTACTGTTTTGGAGAATTAAACCTACGAACCCCATGACAGCAGCTACAGAAAAGGAAGCAATTCCACGGTTTATCGAGTTGCTGAGAACCGAGGAGAAGCTAGATGTGACCAAATGGGTAAATTCCTGCACCACTGTGTTGGAGGAGGCTCTTTTAAACCACTGTAAGCCCAAGCTTGGCGAAGGAGATGTGAAGAAGTTGTGTGATTTGTTCCGCTCAAAGATGAACAAGATTTTGGTGGAGTTCAAGAAACTGGTCAAAGAGGAAGCTACTACAGAACCAGCTGAAAAGCTGACCGAGGAAGATGCCAGTATGGATCTTTTCAGAAAAACTGTAGCGCCATCCATGGCTCAACAATTCAAGTTTAAATGGAGGCTCTTTTCTGACACTAAAAGGAAAAAATTGTTGACGGTAGATGCAGAGTGTCTTGTTCAAGCTTGTAATGACACTTTTCAGCAGTTGGAGATGATCGACAACAGCTGTGACAAGGAAAGTAAAGCAGGACATGTGGTAAACAAGAGCAAGAGAGAAGAGTCATGCGCATCACCCAGCATTGACAAAGACAGCCAAGGAGGGGATGTCTGCAAGGAAAATGGATTGAATCAGTCATCTGATTCAACAGTAGCATCAGGTGAGCTAGAAGAAGAGGATGAAATGGAAAATAAAGTACCTGATAAATGTGTTGATGAGTCCTGCCCATGTAAAGACAGTCACAAGTTGTGGCAGCACTTAGTTGGTGTTTTGTCAAGTAAAAAGAATCCCATCCCTTTCTACAACTGCCTTGTTAGTGGAGATTTAGTGCTAAAGGAAGAGTTTGTCCAGGATCAGGAAGGTGATTTCTTTGATCGCATAGTTGACTTGAATGAACAGTTGTTTGTACGTGGTGCCACCTACCCAATGGAAGATGAAGTGTTTTCTGACCATTGCCCAAGGCTTTCCTTGCTGTGTACGATAGCGTGTCATCGTCTCTTTCCAATGCTGATGGAGAATGTTGTCAAAACGTTTGGAGAGATAGAGAGGAAAGACAACATCAGATTTGAATGTCAACCCTGCCAAGGCTGCGGCACACTTGAGAGTCAGCCAGGGGACTTCAAGAGATGCGGTGGTTGCAGAAGTGTTTTCTACTGTGGTCGGAAATGCCAAGCTCGTGATTGGAAGGCTGGTCACAAAAAGAAGTGCAAAGTACCAACCAAAGACAAATAAGGTATGTTGACTTGAAAAGTGAGAATTTTCTTGTTTCAATAATCATGTTTTTTTCCTCCTTTATATAGATACATGTAGCTGCTGTAGTCCTAGGGCCAGTTGGAGCATGACTATTAAATTAATCCAATCACTTGTGCGTGATTTTTCAGTTTTTAACAAATCAACATGAATCAAGGAACGATGATAAACTGAGCAATGCACACAAGAGTAAGAACGAACACAGACTTGAAGAAACAACATCTCCTCAGTCTAGAATAATTGAAGGGGTGAGTGGAATAAAGTCCCAAGTGAATTCTGATCAACTGCTAGATTCTCCTTACAGTCTGTCTTGTATATGCTCATGTAACAAAGGGAGAATTTGGCTATAGATCAGGAGTCACTTAGGGCCTTATTCCAAACTGAAATAAGGCCCTAAGTGACCCCTGATCTGAAACCAAATTCTCCCTTTGTTACATGAGCATATACAAGACAAACTGGAAGGAGAATCTAACAGTTGATCAGAAGTCACTTAGGGCTTTATTCCACTCACCCCTTCAATTAGTGTCAATGAATTTCCAATAAAAAACATCAGTTGCATATGAAAAATAGGCTGAAAAATTGACTTGAAATTCGGAATATAAAAAATTACACACTGTGAAATGCAAATCTGGTTTTGTTTACAAATGATCTGTTTTCAGACCAATTGAAATAACGAACACAGGAGAATTAGGACAACAAATTCTCTTAGTTGAAAGTTTTATTTAAATATCTATTAGAATACTCTCAAAAGCAAAACATTTTAAATAATCGCATCAAGGACATTGTCTGTGCAAGAAAATTTGGTTTGCATGTGGCACATTTCTTGTGCAATTGCTTGAACAGTGTTTCCATTCTGGTTATATGCAAAATGAATGTCTGAAAAATTGAAGCCTGGAGTACATGAGTGGCCCTATTTGTTTGAAATCTAATATTCTTCTTTGAGTAACAAACTGCTTCTCTATAATCCCCCCTAAAACCCAAACATATGCGCAGAGGACAGATTCTGATTTGTTTAACCTTCCTGAAGCCTTTTATAATGATAGGAGACCAATAGAACTTTCTAGGGGAGGCAGGGATGAGTTCGCGTACATGATCATCGATACTCAAGTGATTTTTGGCTGGTGTGGGAGTGAATGGGTTAATTTGGGAATTAATAAATTCTTCAAAACCATTTGAATTCTGAGTTAAGAATTGAAGGGCCGAGAGCATCACCGACCTATGTGGAATTTTAGACCTTTTTTATTTTTTCTCGCTCAGATTTGCCTCATTTTATCGTACAATAAATAATATCACAAACCCTTGTCGAATTTGCACTAACCCTAAGGAATTTGACTAATTTCACTTGAAAAAAGCAGAGTTCTGGCCCTCCAGTGCTTTGACTGTACATTCAGAGCACAATTTTGACGTCATTTCAAAGCAGTTTGACTGTGAGAATATGCGACCGCGATACTTCTGACCAGTGCCAACAACCTGAACGAAAATACCGTTATTTACGCACGCCTGGCTCGCTTGTCTATCATGAGCTCACTACGGTAATACATCAGCTGTAGCATGTGTATAAGCTAACATGCATAAGGCCCATCAGGTGATTGAAAGACATCATTGTGTCTGGAAATCCTTAAGTCTCTAGGACCTCTCAAAGAAATGAGTCGTGTTTCTTGTCATACCTTGTGTCTAAAGCACCATTTAGCGCTCGTGGTGAAAAATGGACCTTGGTAGACAAGACGAGCCGGCAGGAAAGTCTGGATTCACTTTGGAGTGAGTTGTGAGTTGTGGGCCATTTCCTATCTTGTGCCGTGGTCAAAATGCCCGTTATCCGAAGTGCTTCCAGCCACATAATATTTTGCAATAATTTTCATGATGGGGCTGAAACTAGGCACATAATTGGCTAAATCTATAAACTTCCTGTGGGCCAAATTTGGAGGCAATTGGAAGTAACGCAATTTTTTGCAAGTGTTTTTCGTCATCGTACGAATTCGTACGAAATTTAAAGCGCCCGAAGACAATGAGTGAATGCATCATTACAATCGATCGAAAAGGATTTTCAAATCGAGATACGTGTTTTGATGCATATCTACCTTTAATAATAAAACTTAGTCTTGATTGCGCATGGTCTCGTGGGTTGGGTCCGAGATTTGCACTCAGCCGGCTCCGGGTTAGATTCACGCTCAGCATCCTTTTTTTTTCGAACTGGACATTGATTCGAACTGGACATAGTGATTTTATAGTATGCACAAGCTCGGAGAATTCGTCAACTACAAAACCAAAATAATTTTTCGAAGCACTTGGCATTTCTAAACAAAGATAGAATACTGAATGTTTCTGAATGAGGCCTTCGAGATTTTAGCATATTTCTCAACATCGGAGGCTCAAGTTCATGTTGTTTCGGTCACCATTTTGATTAAGTCAGTCCTCCAACATGGCCGCCGGTAAGTTTGTGACATCATCCATACACACTATATAAAGCTAAACCAGGGGAATTGATTTTGGTTCGAGTTAGCGTGAGGTTCAAGTTACCAAGGGTTCGAGTTATCGGGATTCAACTGTAGTAACCTACTAAATATGGCGGCAAACATTATTGTGAACATTAGTGAGCGATACTTTCGACTTCCACTCAGACTGGCATAAATATTATGTCCTCCCAAAAATATGCTACATGGTTTGTACAATCTTAAAAGGTCTTGAATTTTAGCAGTCGTCTTGAAAAGTCCTTTAATTAGGTTAAAGTCCTTGAAAAGTACTTGATTTCTTTATTAGGTCTTGAAAAGTCCTTGAAATTTAGGACTTTGTGTACGCCCTATCACTTTTCTGACAAATTAGTTGATTTTGCTTCGAAAAAATTGGCCACCAGGGACTTTTCAAATCCGAAAATAACTAGCGAAAATGTCGGCATAATATGTGAATGCGTACATGAAGCAAAATTGTAATCTTTGCCTCAATTTCATGCACCAGGGGACAAAGAGTTTCGATTTCATAAATAAAATATAGTCCTTGAAAACTATTTTTTTCCTTGAAAAGTCCTTGAATTTTATTTGTCTGAAGTTGTACGAACCATGTCGAACCATGTGCTAAAACAAAAAGTTTGATTGATGGTATGCAAAATAAATGGGAAGTAATATTACTAGATAAGGTGTTGCTTGTTTGCTGGACTGAAAACTCTGGCCAAATTTTGTGAGAGGCACAAAAAGCATCATTTCCATTTGTTGAAGCTGTTAGAGAGTCAAACAGATCGAGAATTCAAAAGGGTTTGGAGAAAAAAGTAGAAAATTCTGAAGGGGCGGGGGGGAGGGTAACGATAATGGAATTCCAAGGGCATTGGGGGTAGAGCAGTTTGAAATTTCCGAAAGCATATGGAGTTAAAGTGATGATGCCGCCCTTGGTAGGGTATGCTGGGGCGGATCTAGGGGGGGGGGGGGGTTCGATCAAACCCCCTAAATTGAAGCAGCTAACATCAAAAACTTGTAAAAATATAAAATAAATACAGAGTGGCATTTTAACTTTAAAAATGAGATATTAAAATGCGCTGACTTGGCCCCAGAATGGCGGAAATCTCGTTTTCGAGGACTTGAAATTTCAAAATTTTCTCGGGGAGGATGCCTCTTTTGCGGTCCAGCCTTCATCGAACCCCTTCTGCTAAAAACCTGAAGGTGCATCTCTGGATCTGCAACTGGATCTGCAACTGGTAACCCTATGTTTAACTGTAGTATTGTTTTCTTTCCACAGTGATGGACTAATCCCAAGCTACACTACAGTTATCCCTGGAGATTGACTACAATGTAAATTGGCAGGCAGTAAGATGAACATTTCTAACATAATTCTGTAATTCACCAAATAATGGTCTAAGCTTTGCGTTTGCTGGCTACACAAGGAAAATAGCTGGCCATAAACTCAATACATCCTCTCACGGTTGTTGTTGTTGTTGTTTAGTAATTTTCAAACTTCAAGTTGCCGGCCCTCTTCACCGCATATGCAGTTGAAGGCCACAATAGCCAGCTGCCAGTCCTGAAAATATTGAAAAACTAACAGTGCCATCAAATGTACTTGCTGTGGCTTTTATTTAGTTGTCACATTTTAGGATTTCTACCACAGAATCAAAGGTTAATATATCGCCTTACTTAATGTATTAAAGGGTTGATTTTTGGTGTGAAAGATTGAGTTAATATTTCAAGTCCTTTCAGATGTTCAGTCATTTTTTGTGGTACCTTATCCAAGATACATTTTGTTGGTTCATCATGAAATACTGGTACCTAGTTCTTATATGCCTAACTTGAATGCCTTTAAGTCACTTTGTACTGCTGACATCAAAATGTTGTAAGAACAAAAAAGTGGCCAACAAGCCACAGGCGATCCTCAGATGCACGGCAAAATGGAATTTATTTGTTTCATACAATAACAGAAAAGGAAAACCAGCCTTGTAGCACTTAACTGTGGTTATGACTGTTTGAGGATTTTTTCCTAATTTCAGTATCTTCCATGTTAACAAAACTACTTTTCAAATTCTTGATAGTCAATAGCCTCTGCTAAACATTTTTTTCAATGCACTTTCCGAAATAATGTCCACATTTTCAAAACTGTCTGCCATGTTGGACAAAACAGAGAAAACAACTTCTCCATGACGTCAGCTGTGCGTCTATACTCTAATAGATCATAGGTAATGGCCAATCGGAATGCATGTAGAATTCAGTATATTGTATAAAAGGAATTAGATCACTGCAGTTAAAGGAATAGTATGTATTATTAGGTTAGTAGTTTAATCCTTCTATCCCTGAAGGTGCCAAAGGTTTATTTGTAGAGTGCAATTTTGAGGTCATGCCCCTTTTGTGCGGGTCCTCGAAATGGCGCCCATAGCTGAATCAGTGCCTGCTACCTAGTTGTTGTGCATACCAAGAAAATTGAAAGACCTTAAATTTAAAAATCAATTTCAAGGCCTTGAAAGTCCTTGAACAGTGGTGCTTGATTCAGACCTTGTAATTTTGTTGTGTTAGGTGAACAAAAATTTGCTAAAACAAACTGGCAAACTATCTTACAACATTTTGTGCCAGGAGAGCACATGTTTATTTCTGCAGCATCCTTGAAAGTAATTGAAAAGTCCTTTGATTTTTAGTTCAACCCTGGGTTTGATCACAGTATTGAAAAGATTTGACAAAAAAGAGAGAGACTTTAGCTGCCCACTGACCTATTTTTCTGGTGTAACAGGAATTACAGACACGGTACTTTTTATAATATACTACTCAGCCTAAAGGCGCTGTTACACCAGGCAATGTTTCGTGCAACTTGTCTCGCAATTTTGTTGCGACACAAGTTGCATGAAAAATTGCCCAGTGTAACATACCCCGCAACAAACATTTCTCGCGATTTTTTTGTTGCCGCAATCGTTGCAAGAAGTAGAAGTCGGTTCTACTTTTCGCAACGATTCTCGCCACGCCGCAATGAATTTTTCAAGCGTTGCGTAGTGTAACACGTTTCCTGCAACATGTGTCGCAACGTTTTGTGACTTAAGCCAATGAAATTGCTCCTTTCACCGTCGGGCGAGACAAATTGCAAGAAACATTGCCTAGTGTAACACCCTCCAGGCAACTTGTCTCGCAGCATCGCAACGCACGGTTTTTAGTTGTTGCGAGACAAGTTGCACGAAATATTGCCTAGTGTAACAGCGCCTTAAATCATGTTTTTTTCCTTTGTTGTTCAGTTTACCCATTTACTAGACCTTAACTTTGTAATGGTGCCAGTTTATGTTCAGGGCATTTATACAGTTTATGCATAGGGCATATGATGCATGTGCAACAGCACAAGGGACATGCACATGAACATCCTCAAAATCATCAACTGGGCCTTGCTACATGGGCTAACATTTTACTTTCACTTTTTTTGAAGGCCACCTCCATTGTTGGAAATAAAGTCTAAATTTCGATTCTTTTAATAACAAATGGATTGAATATTTTAGTATATAAGAAAAGTGGATATGAATATCACCTCAGTATTTTTGCTTTTAAACTTCCCGCACACTGCCATTTTGAATTTCAAATTATGACATCATATGGTTGCCACTATTGTTAAGATTCACCATTCTTTTGTTTACAACAATTGGGTAACCATCATATTCAAAATGGCGGCATGCTGGAAATTTTTAAACGAAAAATAGGCAATATTCATATCCAATTTATTATACACTAAAATTGTTTTTCCACTTGTTATTAAAAGAATTTTTTAGACTTTATTTCCAACAATTTAACATCAATTTGTTACCACAGTGGAGGTAATCCCTTTAAGAAACAAGAAGCCTATGGCATCAAAGAGAATATTATTTTGTGATTGCATTTATATATTGTTACAGTTTTATATCAGTTCATGTTAATGTATTTAATACAACAGCAGGTAGTGCATCACTGCTGTTTTAGTTTTTTTCTTGAATTATAAGAAACATTTTAAGAGTGATTTGTCTACTATAACGTAGATATGTATGAAGAAAAGGTTTATGCTATAAGAAGTATTTTTGAATAATTATTGTAAAAGAGGTTTAAAATATGTTATGATTCAGTAAAAGGCAAAGTTTTTTTAAGTCTGGAATTGCATCTGTTATATTTGTATGTATAATTTTAGCTATCAGTAATTTTAGTCATCTGCCCTACATAGCAGGCCAGCCAAGTCAAAATGTTTTTGAGTAGTAGGCAAGATGGCTGGAGTAGTAGGCAGCAGAGGCCACAAGCTTGTTTGGACGCCAACTTGTTTGTAACTGCAAGAGCATTCACCACTGACCATTCACCTGGCTCATTTTCCCACATAATGTTCAAGGCGTTCCAAGGCCCCAGTAACCCTGTCACTCAGCACGCAAGGTTCGTTCATGTGCGGCTCGATTCACAAGAAACAGTATTTATGTTTTTGTTACAATTTGAACTAGAAGAGACCTTGTGTTTGTTGTTAATGAAGTTTAGTGTATAGTAGGCGGCAGATATTTCGGAGTAGGCGGCAAAAATCGCCGGCTGCAGGCACCAGTTTTATAGGACTATCTTCTCTCCACCCAGTTCGTATTAGACTGTCTATATTAACAGGCTACCAGTCGTCAGGCTCTATTTCCATCATACTTTTTCCAGTATCTGAATGCTTGGAACAAGCTATTTATAATAGTAGTATTTTTTATTTTTTATAGTATTAGTAGTATTTAATAGTAGTATTATTTATAATAGTAGCTATTTATAATAGTAGTAGGACTTTGTATTGTCCGATTTGGTCTGTAATCATACAAGTGATTAACAAAATTTTCTAATCACAAGTATGATTACAGAGCAAAAAATGAGAAGTAATTCAAGAGAATAACTTGAAGAAAGGCTTTTTATCAATCAAAAGTGTTACATGTAATAATCATTTCATCACTGCAAAACTGGCATTAATATATAATCATGTGATTGGTTCATTTGATTGGCTCATGAAACTATCCAATTACAACTTTGCATGTAAATGAGAGGAATATACAGTGGTTTATGAACCAATCATATTTGAGGAAATTGTAATAGTTATGATTGGTAATAATAATTGGACTGAGTGGAGTACAATTCAGGGAGTAATCAGGCCAGTAATTTCAAATTGGCCGAGCGTGTAGCGTGAGGACAATTTGAAATTACGAGCAAAATATTACCCCTGAATTGTTAGACACAAATTTCAGTTACTAATAGACCAATTCCGATATATTAAAATTCATACTTGGCTCCGAGGCTTAGGGGAATAAAACAAAACAAATTAATTATTTGTCCCAGAACCGCGATGTGATTTCTTTTGTTTTATTCCAATAAACAAGTATGAATTTTAATATATCGGAATTGGTCTATTAATCGCATCAATAACAAAATTTGAGATTTATAAAAAGTCTATGTTGACTCTTGTCCTAAAAACGTCTAGGATATTTTCCATCCGTTTGAAAGTAGAAGGAAAACAGCAAAAAAAGAACCCATTCAAGTGCAACTGATTGACGCGTACACAACTTAAGTGTCCAATTACAGCTATCCAATTTCAAAAAGTTGTAATTTGACAGCTGTTATTGGACACCCAAGTGACCGCGCGCCAATTACGTAAGAAATGGCATGCAGATGACCAATCACAATTGAGAATTTTGTCATTGATACAATTTCACTTGGTATATCATAACCTTGTGAGGAAATTTAGCCTGCATAGCGAGCACTGGTTAAAAAATGTGCTGTATGTTACTCTTGTGCCTGCTCCACAGGTTACTGGAGATGAAAACAAATCGTGTAAGAGTAGACAAGGCCATATTTGAAAACAAATATGTTTATCCTGATTCCAGTTTACTGGTAATTAAATTTGTATAAAGGGTGGACACCTTAATGTTAACCCCATACCCTGAAGGTCTATCTTAGTCTCCATATCCCCCTTTTGGATTGAGGCTTGGATGATCAAGGGCACTATAAAGAATCAAGGCTCCTATGAGTCAACTTGTGAATACAAAACAACCTGACCCCCCCCCCCCCTCTCCTACATGTTTTGCTGCACTGATCCCCCCCCCTCCCCAATCCTCTGCATCCAACTCTCCACCACCCCATGGGAAAGGCCGATGACCATTACCTATTGTATTTGAAACTGGCAAAATATATCTTACTTACTGCAATTTAATTTGGGCTTCTACTTATGTCACCAACCTACAACGTATTTACCTACTACAGAAAAGAGCAGTCCGGGCGATCTCTAAAGCTGATTACAAGGCTTCAAGTAAACCTCTTTTTGCAATTTGAAAATTCTTGATGTTTTTTAGTAAGTTCTTTCATGTACCTATGTCATAATGATGCTCTACCTATTTCTTTTACTCAAATCTTTCAAACTGGAAACCAGATTCATCGATATTCAACAAGATACTCTGACTTTTACCGATCTCATACCTGTAGAACAAATATTAAAAAAATTTAGATCCTGTTTCAAGGACCTAGGATATGGAATTCATTACCGAACGACATCAAAAATGCCCCGTCTTATAGTATATTCAAGCGTATGATCAAACCATTTTTAAGGGTCAGACAGAATGTAACCTAAATACCTTAACACCTTACATCTATATTTTCCCCTAAACACACTTATATACTTAAATATACTTAAAAAAACGACTTTTTTTCTTTATTTCTTAAAATGCCGCTAGTATTTATATTGCCCGTGGGGGGAAATCTGTATTCCTCAAAGGCTCGGCTTCTTGGAGATTTCCCCGCCACAGTCACTCCTCCCAAGTTATGTATAAATTTTAAATTTGATGTTAATTAGCCTATTTATTAACCTTTTTTTCTCCATTCTCTTCATTGTGTGTGGCAAAATAAATAAAATAAATAAAATAAAATATGCGCAAGCCTTTTGTACTGGTCAGCAGAATAGCCAAGAAAAGTTTACAGTTGAAAGGAGTGAACTTTTGCAATGGACCAACTTGCAGGTAACTAGTAATTAATTTTCTAAAAGGGCATATCTTCTTCCCCATTCTCCTTTGGGATAAGGTCAGGAAGATCTTCACCCCCCTCCCTCCCCCCCCCCACCCCAATCCTTAGAGCCCTTACATTCCATGGGCAGGAAAAAGAGGATCCCTTCCCCCATACACACACTTACACCCCTCAGTAATGACGGTGGAATCTAGAAAGCTCTCTTTTGATATAAAAACTTCATTGTGATACATTATTCCCAGGTGAATTGTGTTACCAATTTTTGTTGAGGTAAGGGGATGGGGGTGGGTGGTAGACAGGCAAGAAAATAAGACAATGTGCAGTGTTCTGGAGTTCCCTAATTTTCTAGGTGTTATAACTAATTTAGGGAAACTAAATTTACAACATTTCATGTGGCCAAACAGTTTTTGATGACCCATACCTTATTCCTTTCAGGACCTTTCAGGCCATCCCCATAAAATGTTTCGTTTCCCATCGCCCGACCGACCAATTTTTTTGGAAAAGTAAACAAAAAATCAGATACACTGTCTGACAAGCAAAATTTTACGTTTTCAACATGTAATCAAGACTTTATTTTGAATAGAAATCTTTTATATTTAATTTATTAACCTGTATATTAAATCGGAAATGTTTGTGGACGTCATTTCATATATCTCTCAGCATTGCATACTTGGAAACAAAGGTTTTATTTAACAGCATTGTGTATAAACTGGGACAAAAACTGACAGGCACAGTGTGCTCCCTCGGTCAATTTTCTTTTCTTTTTTTTTTTGCCCGACCGACCGACCCACTTTCACGGGAGGGAAAACGATGGGAAACGAAACATTTTATAGGGATGGCCTCGCATCGTTTAAAAAGTTCATGTATATTTTGGAAGTAATGGTTGACGCATGTGACGTTAATATGAAATTTGGTTTGGTTCATTTGCGAAAAATCCAGTCAAAAGAGAAAAATTCTAACTTGTTTTTGCCGTGGAAAAGTCTTTGTGAGCCTGGTTTTTTCTTTTCGATCCAGGGGAAAGACTGGGCACAGGCATTCCAATCTCCGGTTGTGTGGTGTACTGTGCATCTGTAATGGCCGTATCGGTCTATAAAACGTAGCCTTACTAACACTGCACTAAGGGCGAAATTTAGGGCTCTTAAAACTGACGAAAATGAATAAAAACCCTCAAAATCACTGCCATATTGTTTAAATTTGTTTGTCTGTGTTTATTTTGTTGATTTGTGCCCGGGGGGGGGGGGGGGGGGAGGAGGCAGGGTACTCAGGTATATTAGTGACGAGGAGGTGCGAATGAGGCCAAATTGTTAGACCCCAAAAAAGTCCCATCAGGCTAAAACCAGACCCAAAAAAAGACCAACCCAAAAAAGTCCATTTTTTCACTCTGTATAAAAAAGTTACAAAAATGCACATCAAGAGAGTTCCAGACAGTTTTTGCCTCCACCTTTCTTTATTCATCATGCATCTGTCACAAACTTTAGGCAGAACGGAGTGAAATAAATGTTGTTGTTGTTGTTGTTGTTGTTGTTGTTGTTGTTAAATGGCGGCTTCCGTCAACCGTTTCTCACGTCAGACATTTTCGCCTTCTCTGTTTGGAGGAAACTTTTGTAAGAGCCATCATTTTGCCTCTGGTACGGTAAGACAAGGATTTCGATGTCCTTCTCATTATCGTCTTTCAAGCTAACTGGTCTCACATATTCAACGCATTTCCTTCCAGACGTTCTACCTCGCATTCTCTGTACTTTGCCAATGCGGTATGGCACTGAGTCATCCTCGCAATCTCTGCCAGCTTCAAATGCAATATTATCCCATAATCCCATCACGTCACGATTAGAAGCCGCCTCTTGACTATTATTTTGATGTTGCTGTTCCGAGGCTTGGCGAACTCTAACTAAGCGGTCAGCTGACACTTTCTTATTTTTCGCCAATTGCTTGATTACTGTAGATTTGGGCATCTTGCCATTTACTTCCGGGACTAAATACTGTGAATCATGTTTTCGTGGGGCATCGTCCTCGAGCTGACTATCGTCGAGGGGTATCTCGTCTTGCTGAAGCAATGCTTCGCTAACTAAGCTCTGGCAATCCGCAAATATCATTTCGTCCTGCTTATCTCTTTCGCCCCACTCTTCCCCGTCTGGTTCCGGAGTCACTACTTCTTCTGAAATCAAGCGCACATTAGTGCAGAAGAAAGCTCTCCGCACTCGTAAACCAAAACACTGGGAGGCTTTTAAGAGAGAAAGAAATTTGGTCTCAAGGCTTGTCGTCAAAGTATCCCATAGTGATTATTTGAACAATGTGATCCCGGGTGCTAGCCTGGAAGAAAATCCTAAGAAATTTTGGTCGTATATTCGTACCTGTAAATCAGAGGATAATGGCATCCCTCCACTGCGATCTGGCAACAGACTTTACTCCACTGATAAAAACAAAGCTGAAACTTTAAACTCCTATTTTCATTCTGTTTTCACTCAAGAAAAATTGCCAGCTCCTACCAAAGATAATTCACCATACAATTCTATCTCCGACCTAAAAATTTCTGTCCAAGGTGCATACAAAAAAGTTCAACAGCTGAGTCCAAATAAAGCATGTGGTCCAGACGAATTACCTACTCGAGTCCTCAAGGAAGTGGCACCGACTGTTGCACCTTGGTTATCCTTCATATTTCAGCACTCATACGATACAGGCACTGTACCCTCTG
This sequence comes from Cladopsammia gracilis, assembly GCA_022457155.1. Lineage (NCBI taxonomy): Eukaryota > Metazoa > Cnidaria > Anthozoa > Scleractinia > Dendrophylliidae > Cladopsammia > Cladopsammia gracilis. The sequence continues at coordinate 121,687 of JAJGOT010000620.1, forward strand.
ATCGGTCTAAAGCCGGTTAGTGACTGGTATTCACACAAGGATGCAAAATCAAATCCTGCCAATTGTCAACCTATTTCTCTTACATTCGTGGGCCTGATTTAGATATTTTGTCGAAGTTACTCTGGAGATAGGATTGTCATTACATAATTATCGGGAAGTTGTGCAAACTTATTAGTGATTCCTAAGTGACAACATTTAGTAATATTAATGTTCAGTTGCCAGAGGTCTGCCCATTCACATAGACTGTCTAAGTCTTGTTGAAGTGCAGCCTCCACTTTGAATATGGACCAAATTCTAGCAGAGTTAATAGAGAATAAATCATAGGAAGAGAAGAAAGGGGGAGAAAAAGGGAAAGTAAAAGAAAAAGCAAAAAAATAATCAGAAAGGTTCCGCAAAAAAAAGTCGTTTTTTGGCATATGCGCATGCGCTAAACCTAAATATTACACTTTTCAAGACGGAATCTAGTTTATACCGCGAGTGTAGCAAATGCTTTTGAAGCAATGTTTGTTGACATTTGCCCACGTGCTCCCAAAAAAAGAAACGATTTAACGGTAAAAAATACCCTTTTTAAAAAAATTCAGCGGTGAAAGGGTTAATCTGCGTTCGCCTGGCGCGGCCGGACAGTGAATTATTGCTACAAGACATACAGTGAATTGCACCGTACCGTAGAACATCGCGAAGAACGACGTCTGTATTTAGGTGAAAGCTTCTCAAATCAGACATAGAACCACAGCAAAATCAAGATAGAACATTCAAAACATACCAGGACGGTAGCGAGGAAAATCCGAAAAGTTCTTGCTTGATTCCAAAGAGACCCAACAACCCTGAAAACGAGGTTGACGAAACGTGGAACTGGCAACTGTCTTCGCTCTGATTCAAATCGCTTCCAAAACGACTCAAAAAGACACAGGAAAACAGGAAAATTAAATGATTATGTTATAGCTAATAAAGCGTTTGGGTTCCCTGTGGCATGACTCGCTCAGAAACGAGGATTATTCGATCACGTGATCACAGAACAAATAAGGCGACACGCAAATGGCGGCGACCTCGAGGAAGAAGGAGAAGAAGGATAAATCCAAGAACAAATCGATAGAATTTTCACTAGAGAGTCTGTCGAAATCCAAGCATGGGTTAGCCTGTGTGGCTAATATAGATGTGAGAGGAAATGTATCAATCTATGCTCTTTTTAAAAGATCCAGGAAAGACAACAAACCACTGTTTGATTACGCCTCCATTTTGGGTTATGTTGGAGGCGAGTTTCGAGACGGTTTTAGCCAAGAGAACTTGGAGGAGAGTGAAGCTGTCCGCTTCATACAATCACAGGTATCTTCACTCGAAGAAAACAGAATAGGAGTTGCCTTTGGGGCCGTGGAAGATGTTGCAGGGCTGTTCCTACTTCCACTATACGGTAAATCGGTCAAGAAGGGATTTGGTTTCCCCGATACCGAAACAGCAAATGCATTTGAATATTTTAAGCAAGTTGCGCAGTATTGCCACTATTCTTCGCCGGAGGATTGTTTTCGTTCTAAGCTAAGAAGTCTTTCAGGCCGAGATATTACAAAAGCGCGTGACAGTCTAACAGGAGACTTGAAATTGTGGTCCATAGATGATGTTGAGATCGAATTCCACAAGTGCCCCTTTCCCCCTGATGCCCCCAACTGGCCTTCTGGGTCAGGGCTTGGGAGTTTCCTGGATTGCCGAGAAATGCCAGGCTTTTTGCAACAAGCTGGTTGGGTGATCAAGGCATATGAAGATGCTGAAAATTGGAAGAAAACTGCAGCAAGCAAATTGACTACACCTGACAACTATGAGAGATTCAGTGGGATGGCCAAGCAGCAAGCATTGTGGTACATCTGGAAAGGGGATTTAGAAAAGGCTGCAGTTATGGTTCATTCTTGGCGAAGGCTTGAAGATGACTGGAAAAGGGGTAACCCTCTCGATTCCAAAAATCCTGCCATTGATGTAATTTTTAATGTGACACACAATGATCTTTCGAATGAAGGTTTGTATGATGGATATAGAAGGCCAGATGCCAGATTATTGCGGAAGAATAAGTGCAATGTTTGCTCAAGTCCTGTGTATGAAATAGATCTCAACTCAATTAGAGAACGTTATGGAAGGACATGTGTTGATAGAGATGGTAATGCTGAAGTTGGTTCCGAGGATGTACGTGACAATATGGTTAAACTGCTGTTTGCGATTTCCAAGTTTGGAAGCAACCATGACTTTGAAACATCGGCAACACATTGCTTCAAAGAAGCCCTCCATGTATTTTTGGAGCATTCTTTTAATAGATTCTACTGGAGAATAAAGCCAACAAATTCTATGATGGAAGCCACTGAAGCTGAAGCTATTTCAGGCATCGTTAAACTGTTAGCAGATAAAGCCAAAGGTGAGCTGGATGTCTCAACCTTTTCAGGTTTCTGTGAATCGATTTTGAAAGCAGCCATGTCAAGGCATTGTGGCAGTAAACTGGGAGAGGATCAAATCAACAGTGTGTGCGATTTGTTTCGTCTGAGGCTTGGTCTTATTGTTTATGAATTCCACAAAATGGAAGCAGATGAAGGAAAAGATGAAAAAGCAACAGGTAGTGAAAATGCTAAAGATGTCGGGGTAGACCTGTTATCAAAAACTATGATACCTTCTTTTGCCTCTGAGTTCCAAGGCAAATGGACTTTGCTTCCTGAATCCAAAAGAGAGAAGATTTTGACAACAGATTCAAAGGCCTTAATCAAGACCTGTGATCAAACCTTTGAAAAGGTAAAAAAGTTATATAGCCGCCAAATGAAAAACCTTCAAAACCAAGGTGTTGAAAAGTTGACAGCAAAGCAAGGCAATTCCACTTCAGATGATGGTTGTGACGGTGAGAAAAATGCAAACAATTCTGACAGCTGTTCTGAACCATCTACAGAATCCAAACAGAACAGTGAGAATGATAATATTCCAGATGTGTGTTCTGATGATGTTTGTCCTTGCAAAGATCCTGAATTGTTTTACAAGCGTTTTGTTGCTATCTTGTCCAGCGACAAGAACCCTGTACCTTTCTACAGGTGTGCTCCAACTGGTGATGTTATCATGAATGAAGAAATGTGTCTGGACGAAGATGGCAACAATACTGGACGCATGGCTGCCTTTAATTTTGAGTATATTAACACCAAAATGAGTTCAATTGGCGAAGAAGAGTTTTCGTCTTGCCCTCGACTGGCCTTGCTGTGCAAGAAGGTTTGTCACAATATCTATCCTTTGATTATAATGAGCTTGTGCCAAGGGTTTGTTGAATTGCAAAAGAAGGACAATTCAAAGGGGGATGTTCAAACCTGCCCAACATGTGGACAAAAAGAGGGTAAACCTGGAGAATTCAAGAGATGTGGTGGGTGCAAAAATGTTTACTACTGTAGCAGGAAATGTCAAGCCCGTGATTGGAAAGCTGGACACAAACAGAAATGTGATCCCACTGCAAAACAGGCATGAGTTTTAAACATAATATTATATTTCCATAAAAATTATGCTCAACGATTTTTGATCGAGTGTCGTAAAAGCAATTGAAATAAATCACTGTGGCCAGAAAATAAATCAAAGAAACTACACACGGTGGGGGTGAAGCTGGGGAAAACATCGCTTTATTTCTGATTCATTCAGAAAGTGGCACCAGTCGTTTAATGAATCGCACAGCGTAGTAATACAAACCAAAGCAATTGCAATTTACTTTTGACATCTGGCCAAAAACCACTCTAACAATATAGTTTATATAAATAATACAGTATTAAGAGTAAATGATTTGAACCCAGGAGTATCGTTACTTTGTCTAACTGATTGTCCAAAATGATGGTAGACTTACAGCTGTAGGTGTGTGTGAGAAAGACTTAATTTAGTGACTGTCACTTTGAGTGATTTAGATAGTCATCTTGACTTTGAAGATGATTTCTGACTAGCCTTTTGAAACATTAGTCACCAGCAGTATTTTTGTAGACAAACAGTGTTTACACTACCATATTGAACAGATACTGTATCATTTACACTGCAACAGTTAAACTGTAAAGTGAAAAAAAAATTTTGAAATGGTGTTTGTAACCAATGACAGGCAAGATCTTAAAACGGCAAGTATCCAAAACGTGTAAAAGGATTTCATCAGTCATGGAACAACTTTAAACTGAAAGCCAATTGGTCGCAACACATTGATTATTCCAGAAATATTTTCTGTGTTCATATTTTTTAACGATTGCACTATAACAAATGTCACTTTGAAGGTTCTCAGTAGAGTTTACAGTGAGAATTTAGAATGGGAACAAAATTAGATTCCTTTTATTAGACAGCTGCAATAATCAGGGCTAAAAAAGTTCCGTGTAGTTGTTCGGGACAAGCAGAGTTTCTTGTGCAAGAAGTAACTTTTCCTGCGTACTTGCCAAATGGATAAGGCCCAGGAAAGCTCTCCACTGACTAAATTAATAATTATTTTAAAGCAAAAAAAGTAAACTTTGGCAAGCATGTAACTGCCTGGACAAGCAAAATTTGTCTAAAGGGCAATCTGGAATCAAATGTTTTTTCAAGCCCCGTGCTTGACAACAATACACAAGATGGACGGGGGTGGGGGGTGGATTTGTTACACCTCGTCTGTGTAAACAAGCCCCTAGTTACTTCTTGATATGAAATCCATAGGGGGTGCTAGGTGTGGTGGGCCACTTGGCACATTCAGAGATTTTGCTATTTAAACAGGAAAGATAAAAAAGTTAAAATATTGTTGTTCCATTTACACAGGAAAACAAAACGAGCGTTGGTTGGTTCCCTATCATTTAATTTGTCACAATTTTTTGCTTCTTCCAGTAATAGTTTAAAAACAAAGCAAACTAATGTAAAAGTATATTAAGCACCCCACTCTTTTTTAAGCCACCATCTATAACAATATTATTTTTCTCTTATAAGCCCCCCTTTTGGAAGTCAGATGTTGTTACAAGCGGTTTCACTTTTTATTACTTCCCTGCAAACGCCTATAGTATAATTGTTAGAAGCTGAACCAATTCAAGCAAAGCAAAGCTCAATTTTGCTAAAATAATTCTGTACTCACTTGAAGAGCATTGTAATTATTAAGCTTGTGGTGGAAGTGTTAAAGCACAGTGTTAATGCAATTTAGCATGTGCAAACTACAAAAACGTTTGTTTTCTCACAAAATAAGTTGGATTTCCCTACAAATGAAGGAAAGCTGAATTATAAAACAAAATAATAAAAATGCCTTTGGTTTGTTCTCTTATAAAACACTCAAGTAGGTGACAAGAGCAGTTGAGAAGCATGGAAGAATACTTGCATCTTGTGTTTCATCTTACAGTTCTTTCTTACTCTCATCATGGTAAACCCTTTAACTCCCAAGAGAGCAAAAAATCAAAATTCAAGAAAAATTCCAAATTTTGTTGTATAAAATTTTGAAAAACAAATGGTACCATGCAAAAGTATGGCCGAAAAGGTTTCATTTGAATAGTCACACCTTAGGATTTTGTTGACAGACTCGAAAGTTAGAACTATGTTACATGTTAATAATATTTATGTGCTGTTTGACATACTGTTGTCACCAGTTTTTGTTTAAAACGTCTTTTTAAGAGGGTCCTCTTTATCTCTTTTCAAAATTCAGTCATGAATATTGACCAAATTTCATGTTTATGTAAAAATCTGAAAGCAGATGTAGACCTGACCAGCAAAGGCCAATAAAAGACAAACTGAAATTTAACAAAACTGAGCATTGCCTCTCATAGATGAGGTAAAGTGTAACCTTCAACGCCAATATTAAAAGCAACCACAAAACCAGAAACAAAGGGGTGAAATTAGTCAGAACACTTGTATAACCAAAAATTATTATTTTTATGCAACATAAAATGATTCATTACATTACAAATAGTTAGTTGCTTCATTAACGGGTCACATTTTCATTTAAAATCTTGTTCATAAACATGTGAAAAAATTTTATTAGGAATTGTGAATAAATAAAAGTATTAATCGTGCATTGCAGAAAAAGTGTAGGGGATCCAATTTAACTGGCAAATCAAAATGTGAGAACTCAGGGAGGTAGTTTATTAAATCAACTGTCAAACAAAATACTGGGCGGCACGGTGGTCTAGTGGTTAGCGCGTCGGACTTTCAACCGGAGGGACGGTGGTTCGAGCCTGGTCTCTGCCGTCGTGTTGTTTCCTTAGGGGTGGATCATTAGAAATCCTGGGAGGGGGGTCAAAAATTTTTCAGTGTATGAATTTTTTTTTTTCGGCCTGAGTTTCCTGCAGGATTTTTTTTGGGGAGGTGCAAGCCTGCAGGTTATTTTTTTTCTCAGATTTTCTTTATAAATGCGTGCAAGCTCCAATTATTTTATACTTGGCCCAATTCATTTCACGCTGGAAAGTAGATTTAAGTCAGACTGTCGAACCTTTGCATAAAAAATGGGGAGAAATAAGAATTGAGATGGAGTGGTCGAGCGCCAAAGGCGCCAGCCGCTAGGGGGGTCTGGGGGTATGCCCCACCAGAACATTTTGAAATCTTGATGCTCTGAAACTCCATTTCTAGTGTTCCGAGACAACAATTTCTGTCAAAAATGTTTGGCAAATCGATGTGGCTTCTCGTCGCTTTGCGTCTCTTTGTGGCTCCACATACAAGTACTCGATTTCATTTTATATTTCTTGCTGTTTCTTTAGTTTATCTGGATATCAGAGTTAAGTATTACGAGAATTTGACGAAAATGACAGAACCGAATGTCAAAATCGGGATTTTTCCTATCCTGATCACATATTGGTCGGGATTTGGGATTTTCAAGGAAAAGCGGGGTAATCTCGATGAAATCGGGACGGTTGGACAATCTGTAATGTATTTAAAAAAATACTTGTGTGTAGTAGAGCAGGTTACATATTTCATGATGTTTACAGTGTTTTCAAATATGTACATAAACAAGGTTTTGGTTATTTAACAACTATTCACCGAAGTGGAGGTGGGTGGTGATGGATATTTACCTCGCCGGCTCGGTAAATATCCATCACTACCCGACCTACACTGAGGTGAATAGTTGTTTTAGTATATACTGAAACAGTGAGATAATATAACGAAAATGATGCTTTTAAACTCATTTATTCCTGTCAACGATTACAATTTTCGCGCGCAATGCTGGGAGGTGAATAGCACTTGCTTTTCCGAGTTTCAGTAGCCAATCAGAGCGCGCCAACAATGCTATCCACTGTTTCAGTACCAGATAGACCTTTGAGGCAGTTTAAAATAAATAAATAAATAAATAAATAAATGTATATATAGCCAGTTAGCTTGCAGGATTTTATTTTTTTATGGTCAACTGCTTGCAGGAATTTTTTTTGAGACAATTTTCCTTTGCAGGATTTTTTTTTTGGTAATTGTCACCCCCCCTCCCAAGATTTCTAATGGTCCGCCCCTTAGACAAGAAACTTTACTCCACACTGTCTCTCTCCACCCAGGTGTATAAATGGGTACCGGCGATAAAATGCTGGGGGTAACCCTGCGATGGACTAGCATCCCATCCAGGGGGAATAGCAATATTTCTAGTTGCTTCATGCTACAGAAACCGGGTTTAGCTTTGGCCATGTGGGCCATTGTGGCTCGAGTGTGACTTTACCAAACAAAATACTAAAAAGTTTCAGTGTTTTTTAGCTTTTGACTCGTGTCGCTTTGGTGTTCATAAGACTGTTTATGCACCCCTATTATAAGGGTCTTCTATACCCATTTGTTTAATATTACCACATAAAAAGTAGTTATTATAAGCTAAATTTGCTGTGGTATTGATTGCTGTAAAAAAGCTTGAGCATCTGTTATAGTAAAAATTATTATCCTTTAGTCATACTTTAGGTATCATTTTTTAGCATCAGCAATTATAGCATAACAGCCATTAATATTTGAATGTGATGTCATTTTACCTTATAAGGGAAAGAGAACACGCAAAATATCCGAGCGTATTACACAGTAGATTGCCGTATTACACCTTAGTGTCCCAGTTTAAGGATGTAAGCTATTATAAATAAATCCATTGTTCGACAGTTTAAAAGATCATAGGTGCGGACATTTTACTCATTGCTCGCATTTTTTCTCGCCGCTGCGGTGCTCGAAAAAATACTATGCAATGTATTATGTATTATCTGTTAAACTATCGAATAAGGTGTGTGTATTTAATATCAATATCTTATCTTAGAAACATTAGCTAATTTACCATATTTCTTCGAATAAGTGCTCACTCTCTAATAAGCACCCTCCTACAAATTAGCCCCCCTTAGCCAAAATAAGCACCTCTCCTCTCCCCCTCACTTTCCCAGTCAGGTCAACTAACGAGATTGAAAGGGATAAAAACATTTAGAAACATTAAAAAGATCACAAGGCAATCTTGTTTGTGTTATGTGGACATGCATATACTCTTCATGAAAAAGAAATTCAATGCCCAAGAAAACATTCTGCTTTCCCTATGTAGAATGTCGTGGATGTTTTTCGGTACTAACTTGTAACAAAAGTAAAGTTCCAGTTGGTTTAAGTGCTCATCCTGGAGTAAGAACACCCCCCTCCCCCCCCCCCCCCCTCAACTTTCTTACCCATTAAACACAAAGTTATGGTATGAAAGGCTTGGCTCCTCCCGCATTTCACACCTTTTAGATGTGAAATGCAAATGAAGGCATCTTTCAGTCACAAAACGTGGTTAACTTGCACTTCCTTTAAATACAATTTGCTTCAAAAATCTAATTAAACCAAGAATTTACCTAAGCAAAAAAAGAAATGGAAATTCATAAAGACTTCTGATATAACTTTCATAAAGTTTTTGCAAATTGTGTTAGCAATGGTCTTAGTAACAACACAAGTTTATGCTTCAGTGGTTGATTAATGACTGGAGGTGAGAATGGCCTGGCCAGGCTCCTTTTATACCGGAACTTCGTGTTTAAATAAGCAGCTGAGTGCTTATTTAAAGAAATATGGTAATATATAGATTTTTTTTACTTTTAAGGGAAACGCCATTTTAAAAACTGATTTAGTCATTAGAAATATCCTCAGTGTGGTACAATTTAGCATATTTTTAGAGTATGAATAAGCTTTATTTAAGGAAAGAAAAATGTCTGATAATAAACAATTTTTTTCGGATGGTTGTGTGATAATGCTGGGTATTTTAATAAATCATTATTTTTTCCAAGCATCAAAATGAAAATACAGTGAATTTTGTCTAAGCCGGACACATTTGGCACCAGCTTAAGCGAGGTGTTCACCTTATAGAGAGTTTAGATACAGATGAGCAAGTGAAATTTGGGAAGAACCAGCCAATAATTAGTGTCCATCATAGACAGGTGTCTGCCTTACAGAGAGGTGTCCGTCCTAAGAGAGTTTACTATAAAACCCAGCTGTATGACACAACTTTCTGTAAAATAATCTCTTTATTTTGCATGCTTTAAATCTTTAACTGCTTTTCAAGTTTTGCTACCATATATTATGACCAATAAATGATTTACTTAAATTTGTGATTCAGACTTTTTTGACTACAAGTGGGGTAGTTAAGTTGTGCTCAGGGTTATGCTGTTGTGTAGTCCCAAAACGTTCCTCTTTTTTACTCTAATTTTTGATGGGGGAGGGAGGGGGGTGGTGTTCAATGAAGAACTTTAAATGTTGTACATTTACTGTGAGTAAAGGTCTAATTTAGAAGCTTGGCCAACTAACCAAATTATTCAAAGCTGTTTTACTGTTATCCAGACCCCTAATCCAGAATGCCTTAGAAGCAGCCACAGCTTGTCACTCTTTTGGGCTACAGTCCAGTTCATCTACTGTATGTTTAACATCAAACAAATTGCAACATAATTTTTCTCAACTCAGTGTGACCAAGGATGGTCAACTTGGCAACATACTGAAAATCCGTTTGGTGCAACTTGCACAATTTTGGCACTTTGACAACAGGGAACCCAAGTTGAGCAAAATCGCACTTTCAAAGAAGAAAGGCTTTTAATGCGTGTTTCTTAAATAAAAAAGACTGAGATAAGGAAATTCTCATTAATTTATTTCTGTTTGTTAAAAAACAACAAATTTTGAGTTTTTGCACAGGATACTCATGAGGTGATTAATACTTTCCCACAGTGATGTTTTGTTTCCCCGCCGATACCCTCAATGTTCTCAGAGGCGAAGCCGAGAGGAACATTGAGGGTCTAGGAGAAACAAAACGCACTGTTTCCCGTGGGGCCAGTCATTAAGTGTTTTGTTATACCTCCCAACTCGGAAATAAAAAAAATTATATAAATGTTTTTTTTTTTTTCCGTATGAGCTTTTCGATTTCTCCCTCACTCTTGAGATGAAAGCGTTTTCGGCCATGGCTCAGATGCCAAACAAAGTGTGCTTGACGCGGCTGGCAGTATACAAACAAAACTAATGGCTCCGTTAATTCCAAGCCGCTCACCCCCCATCCCCCCCCCCCCCCCCGACATTCGTCGGGCATTTTTTAACTTTTCCTTCCCAAGGGTGGGGCATTTGCTAGGTCAGGTCAGCCCGGGGGTGCAGCATTGTCAAAACAACGTTATCTTTCGGATTTTAAAATTCATACATGCTTCTTTGTTTATTTTAAATTTCCTAATTGCCCCCAACATAAAAATATAGAAACTGAGTTGATAAACCCCGTTTGATTCCCGCACTTTTCAATTGAACCGGTTCGGGGTTGGGCATTTGCACTCCTCCGGAAGCCCCACCGTGGAGATTTGTACGTATAACGTATGAGCTGACCCCACTGTGGGGTATTTGCACCATTATTAAAAAAAGAAGAAGACAAATGCCCGAAGAGGGGGATGAGCGGTCTTGGAATTGACGGAGCCATGATAGCCAGTAAAAGATTGACATGAAAAATTTGTCTGTTGAGTGAGGGTTTTTCCCAATGAATATGTAGCACCTCCGTGATTTTGATCTGGAAGAGGGTGGGGGCGGTGTCCAGGATGGAAAAACAATCTTCAGAACATAAAGCTCGGCAGTTTTCCGAGCTTTTAAGGAAGAGGTGTAGCACGAAAAAGATAGAAAAACTAGCACGAAAGCTCTTATTGTTGCCATCACCACGTGCGATTTGGTAGAGAATTGGCGTTCGCGCTGGTTTTTCTATCTTTTTGCTGCTACACCTTGCTGACGAGACCCGACCAGGTCGAAACAGCTGTCCACGGTTGCATTTTGGCTTTCGGCCTGGGCTCTATCATGTCGTTGTCGCGTTAAATGTTCTACGTAGTATCAGCTTTGCTCACTATGTTTGTTCTACAAGTAATGCATTTTATGCCAGCCATCAGTTTTGTACCTGGGAGGCTGAGAGTATCCCAGTAAACAGCAAAATACACCTTGTTGCCATGCAATACATACTTTTATTTCTTGTAGTTAAAATAGATATCATATAATTACTTTTTCAGGGAATTTAAACCCGATTTGTGTAACAAGCTTGTTACACAAATTATTCTTTACAGAAACTGCTATAGCAGCCCTTAACACGAAGCTAAAAAAAAGTCACTGAAATGGAGTCAAGAAACAATTGTTCGGCAAACGTTTCTTTCTTTTTTTATTTTTTCATAGTGATAGTCCCACTATTAATTAATACAACATACACAGGGGCGTAGCTAGGAGGTGGTCCTGGGGTGCCCGTGACCCCTCACCCCCCCTTTGTGAGATAATTTTAGTAAAACACAGCGTGGATGTCGACATGATAATCTGGTAAGTACCCTGGGTGTGACACAGTGTGATCCCCCTTTGAAAAATCCTAGCTACGCCCCTGATACAGTAAAACCTCAATTAAACAATCAGGAAAAACACTACTGCTTTCATTTCTTGAGATATATTTTTTTTGTTTTTAAACTATGTTGAAGCATTATAAGTTGGTACGAACTTGGGCAAAGAACGTTTGTTTGTCTGGTTACACACTTCGGAGTTCATCCGACGGATTATGCCCCAATCATTTTAGTGCGTCTTTCATGTGAGACTGTGCACTAAAGCAGATATAGTTCGTCTAAAAACATATAATCCATCTTCAGCCCGTCTTACGAAACGCATAACCAAATGCACAAACATTTGCCTCACTGATTCGTTCTAACCAGACGGATAAATGCCTGGCCCCGGTTGTTCAAAAGGTGGCCATGATAGCGCTATCCACGGGATAAATCACTATCCATTGGAGTAACGCAATTGGTTTTGTTAATGCTTATCCGCTAGATAGTGATTTATCCAGTGGATAGCGCTATCCACCTTTTGAACAACCGGGGCCTGGTGTAAAAACAGTCACCGACTGGACTATTTTGAGTACTGAAGAAATAATTCAGCCGGATAAGGAAATTTTAGTGAAATAAAAGTTGGAAACAGTAGCGCCTCCCAAAAAAAATAACTAACACTGAATTTTAGGCGCTATAATTGTAAGTGTTATACTGGGGTCGCACTTTGATTACAAACAAAAAAGTATAATAGCCTTGTCACAAGAAATAAGATCCTAAGATTTCTTACGTATAATTTTTGAAGATATTTTGGTAGTTTTTTTTTAATCAAAGAAGCACTTCTGTCTGGCACGAACTTGGGTAAACACCGTTTATTTCTTTGGCTACGCACTTCGGAGTTCATCGGACGGATTATACGTCAATCTGTTTAGTCCATCAATAAGAACAATAGTTAGGAGTACGTAGGACGCACTACTAAAGTAGAGAGTTCGTACTGGACGCATAATCCATCTTGTGCCCATCTTACAAAGTGTATAACTGAACCAAATGCACAAACATTTGCCTAGTTTATTAGAGCCAAAACGGATAATTGACAGGTGCAAAAACAGCCATTGACCAGACTGTTTTTGCATCTATGAGAAAATGATTTAGAACAGGAGCCATAAATGGTCCATGCTTAGAGACAATCCAACATTTTTCTTCTATTTAGCACCCAAGCGTCACATTGTGTACGCACTTTGATTGAATAGGATAATAAGTTTGTCATCAGAGATAAGATTTTAAGATTTCTTAGACATTTATATAACATTATTTTAATTACGTAAATGTCTAAGACCTTGCCCTCCCCTCCCCTCCCCGATCTCCGATCCCCTTACCTTCCCCTTTATCCCCTGAATTTTACCCCCCCCCCCCCCCTTCTCTCTCCCCCACCCTACATGCGATGCCAACCCCACTAGGAAGGGAACAGGCCTTACTATTGTGTTAGTATTGCTAGTTTAACAGATTCCCTAGCAGAAAAAAGTAAAAATTAGAAACTAGTGAATTAATGCTGATATCTAAGTTACACTTGTAAAGTCTATATTTCAGTTCATCAATTGTAAAATCTATGATTCAGTTCATCAAGTCCATGACAGAAATTGTTTATAAGCAGCAGTAATGAAGTGTCTTGTTGGCGATAGGAAAACTGCTTGAGGTAACATTTTAGTCTGTCATGGGAAACCAAGGGTGCTGAAGAGTTTGTTTAAGAGTTGGACGATTTGATGGGTTTGTGTTCAGCAGAGAATGAATCAGATTCTTCACCTCTGTTGAAAAAAAAAACACAAATAAAAACAGATAAATACTCCATACGTGAACGGCTGTGTGATTTTGACCCCCCCCCCCCCCCCTCCCCCACCCCATTAATTGATCAGCAAAAAACTTGGAAAGGGCTGTTCACGATCAAAGAAACAGGGACCTTTTGTATGTGATGAGCCTTTGACCATCTTATGTGACGTCACTATCTCAGGGGATGCGATGACGTCACCACAAGAGATCATATGTCTCTACCTCAGGTTATGTGATGACTTCACAATCTCAGGTTATATGATGACGTCACTATCTCAGGTTATGTGATGACGTCACCACCTCAGGTTTTATGATGACGTCACTATCTCAGGTTATGCCATCACATCACTATCTCAGGTTATATGATGACGTCACTATCTCAGGTATATGGTGACGTCACTATCTCAGGGTATGCAATAGAGGGGGTAAAAGTTGAATAGATCAGTGCTTTGAGAAATATTAAATGATGTGAAGGAGGACGAACTGAACAGATTTCAGATTTCAGATTTCAGATTTCAGATTTTGTTTCCGTTTAGACCGATTGGCGAGAAATGAGTGAAATACCTGGTGAAAGATGTTGCGCCACTCTAGGAGGCATACTAAGAGCATGACTTGGATGTTCAAACGCTGTCACATCAGGCGACAACATGTCCACCAAAAGGATTCCCATCTGCCACACAGTTCCCTCACAACCGTCATATTGTTTGAATTTCATGAATTCAGGAGGCATGTAACTAGATGTACCTGAAAGAAAAGAAAATACCAGAATTCCACTTAATTCAATGTATATCGGAGTTATTTTAAGGCGTGAATAATTTACGGTATAAACATGGTAAAACACAGAGTTATCACTGCAATGTGGAGGGTAGGATGTGCGGGGCTACATTCATCTTGTAATCTGAAAAGGGTTATGAAATCAGACTTTTCTTTTTATCGCCCCCGGAACTGAGAGCTTTGCTCCCCGTTTTGACACAAAAAACCCTGGATTAGCGAGTAAAATATATAAAAATGGATGCATTTTATCTTCCAGATGGAGAATTACCTCACGTTGGATTAGGTTACCCGCTTTTACCAAAACGATGTTGAGCGGTGTAATATGCTTCTTAATATAACTTTTGAGTCCGTGGATGAAATCCTAAGGTTTTACCATTGAAATCAAAGATTCCCAGTCAAACCTTCCTACGGTAATGTTTGTTTTATAGTACTTCTTAAACTGAACTTTTAGATTTTTCATTTTTTATTTGCTGTCCTTGCAGTGAAAGACTAAGCAAAATCGGTGCTGCGCGCATCTTGCATCAAACAAACTTTTCAATTTGTTTTTTACTCGTAAATGCTCCATTTAACATATTTCACCATTCTCACCTCTGAACTTTGTAAATGGTGTCTGTTGAACCTCTGAAGCCAGCCCAAAGTCAATAAGCTTGGCTTCACCAGTGCTCATATCAACCAGGATGTTCTCTGGTTTCATGTCTCGGTGTAGCACCCCATTTTCCTCGCAGCTGATGTTGGCTTGCACGATCTGGGTAAAGTACCTCCGGACTTCTCTTTCTGTCAGTCGTGTGCCCCAGTTACTTCGCTCCAATATGATGTCAAATATATCTTTACAATTTTCAGGTCTCTCCATGACGTAAACAAAGTATTCTTCCGTGTCGATCACGTCATAGATGTTGATCACATTACGGTGCTGTGCTCGGCGCTGAAGATAAGCTTCGGCGGGAATTTTGCGTCCATTTATCTGTAACAAGAGAGGGAAATGAGGGCTTCGTTAGCTCACCAGACACAGCAAAATATCGGCCAATAGAGGTTTTGCACGGCAGCCATGTTGCATGTCAGGAACAATGAAAATGTTTTGCATTAGAAAGAACATTGTTTCCCATAGGGAAAAGAATCTATTGTTCCTGCCATGCAACATGGCTGCCGTGCAAAACCTCTATTACACTAGTAATAATCCTTTCCAATCCCACCCCCCACCCCCCCCCCCCCCCCTCCCAGACCAACCCCCAGGCATTAGCATTTTGTGAAAATACGAGTATGGTATGGCGATAGAGACATACGGTGCAAGTCCCCCTCCCCTCTCCGCCCGTACAGACACTGAACAGAGAAAGACAGCTGCACCACTATCTTTATGTTTAAAATAATCAGGAGCCCATTATTATGGGCTCCTGAAATAATACAAAAACGCTTCTAATTGGCAGACTGGCAGCGAAAAATTAAGACTATTTGTATGCATCAAGTTTCAGTGATAGCTATAACATTTTACCAACCTTTTTAAATTCCTTGACTGTGCTTTTGTGCACAAATTTCAGCGCCACCTTGGAAAAAATAAAACTAAGTTAGTTTGTTGCTTTCTTCTCAGCGGGTTCTCTGATTTAAACTGGTAATGTTATTTGCTCGAAGCAGCTCAGATGACAACCACAACAGACTAAAAGGCAAGCGACGCGCTTTTTCATTCACTTCCAACAACCTTAATGCCTCTCGACTGCGACTATGACGGCTTCCAATCATTGAAAATAACCTGAAAATGCCACTTCATCTTGTGTCACGTGACAAAATATCGCAGAGAATATCGCAGAGATAGCAGAGACGGATCTGGGGACGAGGTATTGTTATAGGCCATTTCCGAGTTACGTTATGCCTCGTTGTCAAAGCGAGGCTAGGTGCACAACCTTTCATATGAAAATGAGTTTTTATTCAAATGCAAATAAAACTCATTTTCATATGAAAGGTTGTGCACCTAGCCTCGCTTTGACAACGAGGCATAACGTAACTCGGAAATGGCCTATTACACTTACAGGCAGATTGTCCTTCTTTCGCGTTGCAGACATCACTAGACCAAACCCGCCAGCTCCAAGAACTTTTCCCAAATCATACGCCGCAAACTCAGCTTAAAGAAAAGAGAAAAATAAGCTTTTTTAAATGACACTTAAATTTCTTTTCAGAAATATATATTTGCCATTGGAAAACAGGGCTATGTTTCACATAGTTAGTCGAGGGACTGGTTATGAAACCTTGCAGACTTCAATGATGATAATAAAGAGCTACAATTAAGGGATGGACAATTCTATTTTTAAGGGGGGGGGGAGGGAGGGTGGGCAAATACCAAAAATATTCCTGCACAGCAAAAGTAGAGGAAAAAATCAAGCACAGTGAGCCAAAGAAAAGAAAAAATATGGAACAAACTTGAAAAAAACAATTCTTGCACAGCCTCAAGACAGAAAAAAGTTAATGCTCCCATGACTGAATAATTTAATTAAGGGAAACATTACTATTGGTCAGTTGCTCACACAAAGTTCAAAATTTATTGACAAGAAAGTACATAAAATATAAATGTAACAATAAAGAATTCAACATACCTTGAGATGCCAGCGCCTTTATGTAGTCGGGAGTTTTATTTGGTACGTGAACATCTGGATCTTCAAAACTAAAATTCTCGCCCGAAGAGCTGCTGGCTGACAATGTAAACTTTAATTCGTTTACTGGCCAGGGACATGGCTACAAATAGAACATAAGGTCACGGTACATTAACAATATTTCTAATAAATTATATTTAATTAAAACTTTATATTCATAAATTCCAAAATTATCAGTGAAAGTGAAGACAGTAAACTTTGCACCTATGAACGAGTAGATAAATTTTTGCAATAATCTCAGTGTATCGAATCAGAAACCCATAAGTGGGTTGAAAACCAAAACTTATGGATTTCTGATTGAATGTAATTTTTGCTAACTTTACAAATTCAACTGGCGCAAGAACTTGTCTCGCTATATCGACAATATTACTTACCTATACGGTTACCTAACGGATAAGTTAAAGGTAAACTTGTTTTTCAACAGGGTAGTCCATTAATTTACTTGTTAGTCGTTGGTGTATACTATCCCACACTGAATTGCAATCCTGTAAATAAAAGAAAGGGTTTTCTCTCTTAACCACTAGTCTAGAATCAGAATTTATTTACCTGATAGTCAAGAGAATAATAGCTTTCTAGAGGGCTGCTGATTTTCTTCAGATCATCTTGCGGTTTCGATCTGCCCCTTGGAGATCGTAATTTCTCATATTTCTCACCGCGACTGAAAAATATACAAAAGATATAAACGAACTTTAAGTGGGAACTGCAATGGTCCACATGGTGGTTTTTTAATCAACAGTTGACAGATTAAAACCAAAGACATTTAGCACTGATTTAAAGTACAGAATTATATGCAGTAGTAGAGATAAAAGTATATTATGTATGATTTATACCTCTTCAGTTTATATTGGCATTGTGGTAGTTCTTCACTGAAGCAACCCTGTGGAACATTAAAAAGAAATGTTTTGAAAAATGATTTTGTTTACTAAACTAACCTACACTACTGAAACTCGGATAAACACAAAAGAGTATGTATCGTGTTCGTTATCTAATGGAGAAGACTAATTCAAATCTGTATTTTTAGTTTGTTTTTTATTTTTAATGAAAGCAATTCTCGCTTACCCTCTTTTGCAGTCGCACTTTCTTTCGCGGGAAAACAGGTTCACTTTCCCTCTTTCTCTTTCCGGATTCAGTTTTTAGTTCCAGTAAAGTCGGATTGTTAACAAAATTTTCATCAAAAGCGGACTTCGCTCTTGAAATGTGTTCACTTATCTCAGACATATCTGATCAACTCGATCAAACAACAAACAAGTAACGTTTATGAACAAACAGCGCAAGTGAATTGTGTCTGTGTTCACGGTAAGCAAACTTGTAAACAACTGATCGTTTCTATGGTAAACTTTTACTTGGTCGTTTGTGACGTTTTTGTGGTGGTTTGCTCGCGCTTTCGAATGCACGCGCGCAAGAAAATGTTGAATATTTTTGATAACTGAGGAGGAACTGAAACGTCAGAAACTGCTAGCAGCTTTTATCGATAAAAATTTCGAAAAGATTCGATCGCTGCTAAAGTCATCAGTCAGAGGCAAGCGTGTTATAAAAGGAATAAGTTTTATATCTTTGCTTTAAAGCTTCTTTATTTGCATGTGAGACGAGGGTTGTTCTTTCAGTTTAAACACTTTGAAGAAGCTCATTTCAAAGCTCAAAGGTTTATAATTTTAAACAGCACTTCCTCTTAACGAAGGGAATATGAACGTTGTACAAGTCAGTAAAAAGGAAAAAAGGTGTAAAATGGGAAATTGAATTTATACATAGACCCGTTTCTTTGTTCTCCTACTGCATAAGTGACAGCCTGACGTAAGAAAATAAGAAGTTTGTAGTGAAAATCTTTGAGGGCCGCCATTGATCGAGCCAAAATTAAGCTTAAGCCTAAATAATGCACGTGCAAGAGAGTAATAATTTATTTGTTTCACAAAGTGGCTAAAAAGTCAGAGCAATAAACAGTGAAACAACGTAAAGACCTGTGCAACTTAAAATTGTTGAAAACCTTTCTTTTCATAAATAAAATGTAAGACTTAAGCTTAAACGTAAGCGGCATGATTATAAATACGTACACCAATCAAGATTTCTTACCTATAGTGAAGTTTGCTGCCGCAGGAAAATCTTGTGTCGTGAAGAGGAAGTGATAATCAAAGGGTTCAATGCAAACAAACAATGAGTTCCTCCACTTTGTTTCGGTCGCAAAAATGGGAAGCTGGCCGGATGGGACAACTGGATCGAGATGAATAGAATTTCTTTTCATCCAAACTTCTCCATCCATTTTTTTTTCTCAGAATAACTTCAAACTGAACAGTTCTTTTTCACTTCCACTAAAGCACCAAAATTTCATAGCTGTCAGCATTTCTCATCGAGCTTTAAGCCAGTTTGCATTCATTTTCAGGCACTGATACTAAAATTAACCGCAGACTGTTTGAACTTTGTTCTCATCTCTGAAAAGCCAACTCAGTGCAGTATTAACCACGCGCTTGGCCAATTAGAAACGAGAATTTTTGACTTTTTGACCAATCAGAATTCACAATTCTTCCCTCGCTTTTCTTGGCCTGCTTTTTGTCGAAAAACACTTGAAGCTGATTCAACCGCGACTGTTTTTGGACGGCGGATGTTTAACTCTTGAATACCCGCCTCCAGCGCTCAGAAGCGGCTATATTTGCAAACTAACTTCTTAGAATATGGAGAGTGCAATACAAAGAAATGAAAGTTTCGTTTCTTTTGTAATCAAGAATAACGCAAAAACTTGTGAATACCCCAACATCAAGTTCAATACGATAGAGAGGGAGGTCAATCAAAAACTGCCCTTCTTAGATGTACTCTAGACAACAGTACGTAACCATGCGTTTCTTATTACACCAGTTTTCGCAAAAGTTCCTACGCACTGGTCTTCTCACTAACTTTCACAGATTTGTACCATTATCTTACAAATTGGGTCCAGTACACACCTTGGTAGACAGGGTTTTCTTAATCAACAATACCTGGTTCGGTTTCCATAACAACATCAAGGGACTCACTAATATTTTCGGCAAAAATATGTCCCCATCACGCTCTGTAGATGATGTGGTCAAACATTATTTCAATAGGTTCTTTTTTCCGGCTATCGACACTTCCAGCAGGGGAACCTTATTAACACTGGACGTGAAGCTTGCAATGTGTCTGTCTTAATATCATGGCGAACACTCCACACCCCTAAGGCATGTGGCGCTCGAAAACTATAGTCCACTATTTATAGAAACGACTAGAACCAGAAGTCCGAACGCAACTAGTTTTGAGTGTGTGAAATGTCCACCATTGCACGCCACTACGCTTGTTATTTATCGTCAAAACAAAACTAAACATTTATATTTTGCCAAAATCGTTGCTGAATGGTCACACTTTGGGATTTCATCCACAGATTCAAAAGTTAGAACCACCTTGTACAGCATAATAAACAGTACCACAGGAAAGTACTGCTCAGTAGCTTTCACTTGAATGGTCACATTTTGGGATTTCATCCACAGAGTCAAAAGTTAGAACCACCTTGTACAGCATAATAAACAGCACCACAGGAAAGTACTGCTCAGTAGCTTTCACTTGAATGATCACATTTTGGGATTTCATCCACAGAGTCAAAAGTTAGAACCACCTTGTACAGCATAATAAACAGTACCACAGGAAAGTACTGCTCAGTAGCTTTCACTTGAATGGTCACACTTTGGGATTTCATCCACAGAGTCAAAAGTTAGAACCACCTTGTACAGTATAATAAACAACACCACAGTAAAGTACTGCCCAATAGCTTTCATCTGATGGTCATATTTTAGGATTCATTAACAGACTCAAAAGTTAGAACCACCTTATACAGCATCAACAGAGCCAGCTTCACTGAAAAACACTGCTCGACAGCTTTCAATCATTTAAATGCCTACAAGTAATAGAACAAGGAGCAAAGGACCGCGAACGAAAATGCTGCTGGAGTGCGTAGGATCTATAGAAGATCTGATCAGCCAAAAATAGTAATACAAACATAGTGAGCAAAGCTGATACTATACGTAGAACATTTAACGCGACAACGACATGATAGAGCCTAAACTGAAAGCCAAAATGCTGTTTCGACCTGGTTGGGTCTCGTCAGCACGGTGTAGAAGCAAAAAGACAGAAAAACTAGCGCGAAAGCTTTTTATTGTTGCCATCATCACGTGAGATTTGGTAGAGAATTGGCGTTCGCGCTGGTTTTTCAATCTTTTTGCTGCTACACCGTGCTGACGAGACCCAACCAGGTCGAAACAGCTGTCCACGGTTGCATTTTGGCTTTCGGTTTGGGCTCTATCATGTCGTTGTCGCCGTTAAACGTTCTACGTAGTATGAGCTTTGCTCACTATGTTTGTTCTACAAGTAATGCATTTTATGCCAGCCATCAGTTTTGTACCTGGGAGGCTGAGAGTATCCCAGTAAACAGCAAAATACACCTTGTTGCCATGCAATACATACTTTTATTTCTTGTAGTTAAAATAGATATTATATAATTACTTTTTCAGGGAATTTAAACCCGATTTGTGTAACAAGCTTGATACACAAATTATTTTTTACAGAAACTGCTATAGCAGCCCTTAACACGAAGCTAAAAAAAGTTACTGATATGGAGTCAAGAAAAAATTGTTCGGCAAACGTTTTTTTTTTTTTAATTTTTTTCATAGTGATAGTCCCACTATTAATTAATACAACATACACAGGGGCGTAGCTAGGAGGTGGTCCTGGGGTGCCTGTGACTCCCCCCCCCACCCCGCCCCTTGTGAGATAATTTTAGTAAAACACAGCGTGGATGTCGACATGATAATCTGGTAAGTACCCTGGGCGTGACACAATGTGACTCCCCCTTTGAAAAATCCTAGCTACGCCCCTGATACAGTGAAACCTCAATTAAACAATCAGGAAAAACACTACTGCTTCCATTTCTTGAGATATATTTTTTTTGTTTTTAAACTATGTTGGAGCATTATAAGTTGGTACGAACTTGGGCAAAGAACGTTTGTTTGTCTGGTTACACACTTCGGAGTTTATCCGACGGATTATGCCCCAATCATTTTAGTGCGTCTTTCATGTGAGACTGTGCACTAAAGCTGATAAAGTTCGTCTAAAAACATATAATCCATCTTCAGCCCGTCTTACGAAACGCATAACCAAATGCACAAACATTTGCCTCACTGATTTGTTCTAACCAGACGGATAATTGCCTGGTGTAAAAATAGTCACCGACTGGACTATTTTAAGTACTGAAGAAATAATTCAGCCGGATAATGAGATTTTTGTTAAATAAAAGTTGGAAACAGTAACGCCTCCCAAAAAAAATAACTAACAATGTTAGGCCCTATAATCATAAGTGTTATACTGGGGTCGCACTTTGATTAAAAACAAAAAAGTATAATAGCCTTGTCACAAGAAATAAGATCCTAAGATTTCTTACGTATAATTTTTGAAGATATTTTGGTATTTTTTTTATCAAAGAAGCGCTTCTGTCTGGCACGAACTTGGATAAACACCGTTTATTTCTTTGGTTACGTACTTAGGAGTTCATCGGACGGATTATACGTCAATCTGTTTAGTCCATCAATAAAAGCAATAGTTAGGAGTACGTAGGACGCACTACTAAAGTAGAGAGTTCGTACTGGACGCATAATCCATCTTGTGCCCATCTCTACAAAGTGTATAACTGAACCAAATGCACAAACATTTGCCTAGTTTGTCAGAGCCAAACGGATAATTGACAGGTGCAAAAACAGGCATTGACCAGACTGTTTTTGCATCTATGTGAAAATGCTTTAGAACAGGAGCCATAAATGGTCCATGCTTAGAGACAATCCAACATTTTTCTTCTATTTGGCACCCAAACGTCACAATGTGTACGCACTTTGATTGAATAGGATAATAAGTTTGTCATCAGAGATAAGATTTTAAGATTTCTTAGACATTATATAACATTATTTAATTACGTAAAGGTCTAAGACCTTGCCCTCCCCTCCCCTCCCCGATCTCCGATCCCCTTGCCTTCCCCTTTATCCCCTGAATTTTAACCCCCCCCCCCCCCTTCTCTCTCCCTCTCCCCTCCCTAAATGCGATGTCCACCCCAACAGGCCTTACTATTGTGTTAGTATTGCAAGTTTAGCAGATTCCCTTGCAAGTTTAACGGATTCCCTTGCAGAAAAAAGTAAAAATTAGAAACTAGTGAATTAATGCTGATATCTAAGTTACACTTGTAAAGTCTATATTTCAGTTCATCAATTGTAAAATCTATGATTCAGTTCATCAAGTCAATGACAGAAATTGTTTATAAGCAGCAGTAATGAAGTGTCTTGTTGGCGATAGGAAAACTGCTTGAAGTAACATTTTAGTCTGTCATGGCAAACCAAGGGTGCTGAAGAGTTTGTTTAAGAGTTGGACGATTTGATGGGTTTGTGTTCAGCAGAGAATGAATCAGATTCTTCACCTCTGTTGAAAAAAAAAACACAAATAAAAACAGATAAATACTCCATACGTGAACGGCTGTGTGATTTTGACCCCCCCTCCCTTCCCCTCCCCCACCCCATTAATTGATCAGCAAAAAACTTGAAAGGGCTGTTCACGATCAAAGAAACAGGGACCTTTTGTATGTGATAAGCCTTAAACCATCCTATGTGACGTCACTATCTCAGGGGATGCGATGACGTCACCACAAGAGATCATATGTCTCTACTTCAGTTTATGTGATGACGTCACAATCTCAGGTTATATGATGACGTCACTACCTCAGATTGTGATGACGTCACCTCAGGTTATATGATGACGTCACTATCTCAGGTTATGTGATGACGTCACCACCTCAGGTTATATGATGACGTCACTATCTCAGGTATATGGTGACGTCACTATTTCAGGGAATGCAAAAGAGGGGGTAAAAGTTGAATAGATCAGTGCTTTGAGAAATATTAAATAATATGAAGGAGGACGAACTGAACAGATTTCTGTTCACCAATTTGTTTCCGTTTAGACGGATTGGCGAGAAATGAGTGAAATACCTGGTGAAAGATGTTGCGTCACTCTAGGAGGCATGCTAAGAGCATGACTTGGATGTTCAAACGCTGTCACATCAGGCGACAACATGTCCACCAAAAGGATTCCCATCTGCCACACAGTTCCCCCACAACCGTCATATTGTTTGAATTTCATGAATTCAGGAGGCATGTAACTAGATGTACCTGAAAGAAAAGAAAATACCAGAATTCCACTTAATTCACGGTATATCGGAGTTATTTAAGGCGTGAATAATTTACGGTATAAACATGGTAAAACACAGAGTTATCACTGCAATGTGGAGGGTGGGATGTGCGGGGCTACATTCATCTTGTAATAAAAAAGGTTATGAAATGAGACCTTTTTTATCGGCAGCCGGAACTAAGAGCTTTGGTCCCAGTTTTGACACAAAAAACCCTGGATTAGCGAGTAAAATATATTAAAATGGATGCATTTTATCTTCCAGATGGAGAATTACCTCACTTCAATGGATTAGGTTACCCGCTTTTACCAAAACGATGTTGAGCGGTGTAATGTACTTCTTAATATACCTTTTGAGTCCGTGGATGAAATCCTAAGGTTTTACAATTCAAATAAAAGATTTCCAGTCAAACCTTCCGACGGTAATGTTTGTTTTACAGTACTTCTTAAACTGAACTTTTAGATTTTTCATTTTTTATTTGCTGTCCTTGCAGTGAAAGACTAAACGAAATCGGTGCTGCGCGCATCTTGCATCAAACAAACTTTTCAACTTGTTTTTTACTCGTAAATACTCCATTTAACATATTTCACCATTCTCACCTCTGAACTTTGTGAATGGTGTCTGTTGAACCTCTGAAGCCAGCCCAAAGTCAATAAGCTTAGCCTCATCACTGCTCATATCTACCAGGATGTTCTCTGGTTTCATGTCTCGGTGTAGCACCCCATTTTCCTCGCAGCTGATGTTGGCTTGCACGATCTGGGTAAAGTACCCCCGGACTTCTCTTTCTGTCAGCCGTGTGCCCCAGTTACTTCGCTCCAATATGATGTCAAACATATCTTTACAATCTTCAGGTCTCTCCATGACGTAAACAAAGTATTCTTCCGTGTCGATCACGTCATAGATGTTGATCACATTACGGTGCTGTGCTCGGCGCTGAAGATAAGCTTCGGCGGGAATTTTGCGTCCATTTATCTGTAACAAGAGAGGGAAATGAGGGCTTCGTTAGCTCACCCGACACAGCAAAACATCCGCCAATTACACTAGTATTAATACTCTCCAATCCCCCCCCCCCCTTTCAGATCAACCCCCAGGCATTAGCATTTTGTGAAAATACGAGTATGGTCAAATGTCCCGCGATAGAGACATACGGTGCAAGTCCCCCTCCCCTCCCCGCCCGTACAGACACTGAACAGAGAAAGACAGTTGCACCTTGTAAAAAATGACCACTATCTTTATCTTTCAAAATAATACAAAAACGTTTCAAATTGGCAGACTGGCATCGAAAAATTAAGACTATTTGTATGCGTCAAGTTTCAGTGATAGCTATAACATTTTACCAACCTTTTTAAATTCCTTGACTGTGCTTTTGTGCACAAATTTCAGCGCCACCTTCGAAAAAATAAAACTAAGTTAGTTTGCTGCTTTCTTCTCAGCGAGTTCTCTGATTTAAATTGGGAATGTTATTTGCTCGAAGCAGCTCAGATGACAAGCACAACAGACTAAAAGGCAAGCCACGCGCTTTTTCATTCACTTCCAACAACCTTAATGCCTCTCGACTGCGACTATGACGGTTTCCAATCATTGAAAATAACCTCTGAAAACGCAACTTCACCTTGTGTCACGGGTTTCTAAGCCCGCCCTGCCATTTGGAAAGCCGAGAAGGACCTGGAGATTTAACGTTATGCCACGTTGTCAAAGCGAGGCTAGGTGCACAACCTTTCACATGAAAATGAGTTTTTATTCAAATGCGAATAAAACTCATTTTCATATGAAAGGTTGTGCACCTAGCCTCGCTTTGACAACGAGGCATAACGTAACTCGGAAATGGCCTATTCCACTTACCGGCAGATTGTCCTTCTTTCGCGCTGCAGACATCACAAGACCAAACCCGCCAGCTCCAAGAACTTTCCCCAAATCATACGCCGCAAACTCAGCTTAAAGAAAAGAGAAAAATAACATTTTTTAAATGATACTTACATTTCTTTTCAGAAATATATATTTGCTATTGGAAAACAGGGCTATGTTTCACATGGTTAGTCGAGGGACAGGTTATGAAACCTTGCAGACTTCTTCAATGATGATAATAAAGAGCTACAATTTAGGGATGGCCAATTCTATTTTTAAAGGGGGGAGGGGGGGCAAATACCAAAACTATTCCCGCACAGCAAAAGTAGAGAAAAAAATCATGCACAGCGAGCCAAAGAAAAGAAAAAATATGGAACAAACTTGAAAAAACAATTCTTGCATAGCCTCAAGACAGAAAAAAGTTAATGCTCCCATGACTGAATAATTTAATTAAGGGAAACATTTCTATTGGTCAGTTGCTCACACAAAGTTCAAAATTTATTGACAAGAAAATACATAAAATATAAATGTAACAATAAAGAATTCAACATACCTTGAGATGTCAGCGCCTTTATGTAGTCGGGAGTTTTATTTGGTACGTGAACATCTGGATCTTCAAAACTAAAATTCTCGCCCGAAGAGCTGCTGGCTGACAATGTAAACTTTAATTCGTTTACTGGCCAGGGACATGGCTAAAAATAGAACACAAGGTCACGGTACATTAACAATATTTCTAATAAATTATATTTAATTAAAACTTTATACTCATAAATTCCATAATTATCAGTGAAAGTGAAGACAGTAAACTTTGCACCTATGAACGAGTAGATAAATTTTTGCAATAATCTCAGTGTATCGAATCAGAAACCCATAAGTGGGTTGAAAACCAAAACTTATGGATTTCTGATAGAATGTAATTTTTGCTAACTTTACAAATTCAACTGGCGCAAGAACTTGTCTCGCTATATCGACAATATTACTTTCCTATACGGTTACCTAACGGATAAGTTAAAGGTAAACTTGTTTTTCAACAGGCTAGTCCATTAATTTACTTGTTAGTCGTTAATGTATATACTATCCCACATTGAATTGCAATCCTGTAAGTAAAAGCAAGGGTTTTCTCTCTTAAACACTAGTCTAGAATCATAATTTGTTTACCTGATAGTCAAGAGAATTATAGCTTTCTAGCGGGCTGCTGATTTTCTTCAGATCGTCTTGCGGTCTCGATCTGCCCCTTAGAGATCGTAATTTCTCATATTTCTCACTGCGACTGAAAAATATACAAAAGATATAAACGAACTTTAAATGGGAACTGCAATAGATCCACATGGTGGTTTTTTAATCAACTGTTGCTAGATTAAAACCAAAGACATTTAGCACTAAATTAACGTACAGAATTATATGCAGTAGTGGACATAAAAGCGTGCATGATTTATACCTCTTTAGTTTAGATTGGCATTGTGGTCGTTCTTCACTGAAGCAACCCTGTGGAACATTAAAAAGAAATGTTTTGAAAAATGATTTTGGTTACTAAACTAACCTACACTACTGAAACTCGGATAAACACAAAAGAGTATCTATCTTGTTCGTTATCTAATGGAGAAGACTAATTCAAATCTGTATTTTTTTTTTTCAATGAAAGCAATTCTCGCTTACCCTCTTTTGCAGTCGCACTTTCTTTCGCGGGAAAACAGGTTCACTTTCCCTCTTTCTCTTTCCGGATTCAGTTTTTTGTTCCGGTAAAGTCGGATTGTTAACAAAATTTTCATCAAAAGCGGACTTCGCTCTTGAAATGTGTTCACTTATCTCAGACATATCTGATCAACTCGATCAAACAACAAACAAGTAACTTTTATGAACAAACAGCGCAAGTGAATTGTGTCTGTGTTCACGGTAAGCAAACCTGTAAACAACTGATCGTTTCTATGGTAAACTTTTACTTGGTCGTTTGTGACGTTTTTGTGGTGGTTTGCTCGCGCTTTCGAATGCACGCGCGCAAGAAAATGCTGAATATTTTTGATAACTGAGGAGGAACTGAAACGTCAGAAACTGCTAGCAGATTTTATCGATAAAAATCTCGAAAAGATTCGATCGCTGCTAAAGTAATCAGTCAGGTAAGGGAGTTATAAAAGGAATAAGTTTTATATCTTTGCTTTAAAGTTTCTTTATTTACATGTGAGACGAGGGTAGTTCTTTCAGTTTGAACACTTTGAAGAAGCTCATTTCAAAGCTCAAAGGTTTATAATTTTGAACAGCACTTCCTCTTAACGAAGGGAATATGAACGTTATACAAGTCAGTAAAAAAGGGAAAAGGTGTAAAATGGGAAATTGAATTTATATATAGACCCGTTTCTTTGTTCGCCTAGTGCATATGTGACAGTCTGATGTAAGAAAATAAGATGTTTGTAGTGAAAATCTTCGAGGGCCGCCATTGATCGAGCCAAAATTAAGCTTAAGCCTAAATAATGCACGTGCACATGAGTAATAATTTGTTTTGCAAAATGGCTAAAAAGTTAGAGCAATAAACAGTGAAACAACTTAAAGACCTGTGCAACGTAAAATTGTTGAAAACCTTTCTTTTCATAAATAAAATGTAAGCTTAAGCTTAAACGTAAGTGGCATGCTTATAAGACTTAAATACGTACACCAATCAAGATTTCTTACCTATAATGAAATTGCTGCGACAGGAAAATCTTGTGTCGTGAAGAGGAAGTGATAAAAAAAGGGTTCAATGCAAACAAACAATGAGTTCCTCCACTTTGTTTCGGTCGCAAAAAACTGAAGCTGGCCGGATGGGACAACTGGATCGAGATGAATAGAATTTCTTTTCATCCAAAGTTCTCCATCCATTGTTTTTCTCAGAATAACTTCAAACTGAACAGTTCTTTTTCACTTCCACTAAAGCACCAAAATGTCTTAGCTGTCAGCATTTCTCATCGAGCTTCAAGCCAGTTTGCATTCATTTTCAGGCACTGATACTAAAATTATTAAACCGCAGACTGTTTGAACTTTGTTCTCATCTCTGAAAAGCCAACTCAGTGCAGTATTAACCACGCGCTTGGCCAATTAGAAACGAGAATTTTTGACTTTTTGACCAATCAGAATTCACAATTCTTCCCTCGCTTTTCTTGGCCTGCTTTTTGTCGAAAAACACTTGGAGCCGATTCAACCGCGACTGTTTTTGGACGGCAGATGTTTAACTCTTGAATACCCGCCTCCAGCGCTCAGAAGCGGCTATATTTGCACTCAAGATATATTAAGGCCTGGGTAAGATACGGTACATCCAAAAGCTAAGGGGGGTGGTTTATCTCATAAAGTATGGAACATATTGATATGAAACTTGGCCAAAGGCTTAAACTTGATACAAAGATTAATTTTGATAAGAAGTTGTCACGAAAAGAGTCACGCAACTGATTGAATGTATCAAATTTCCATGTTTTTCCTTAGGCTAAGTGCAGGAGAACTTAAACCACTCTGACTTACAAAATATCGTTTGGATATTTTTAAGTGCGCAAAGTCACAGACGAAACAAACTGGAAGGCGTGTCCAGGTTACGTAACGATTGAAATGTCACTATTTTGTTGTCACGGAATAACCAGAAAACAGTTATGCCGCGTAGGAGGACCACGTTTCCAGTTACATTTGAAAAGTACCTAAGAAGGGTAGAAATAATGCAACTTAAAGCTCTCAGAAAACACAATTTTTCCTTGTCTGCAAGAGCACTGAAGGAACAAACCGGAAGTAAAAGCTCAATTGGTCACGTGATAGGTTGCCATGGAAACATCAACGTCAAAAAGGACTGTCTTAACAAGTCAAATGACGTTGCCAAGTCTCATACTTATGACACGTTTCCTTTTGAAGATAGACCACCCCCCTTACTCTTTTGACAAAATAGGGGAAGAGCCCGTCCTTAATATACCTGAGCAGACTAACTTCTTAGAATATGGAGAGTGCAAAACAAAGAAATGAAAGTTTCGTTTCTTTTGTAATCAAGAATAACGCAAAAACTCGTGAATACCCCAACATCAAATTCAATACGATAGAGAGGGAGGTCAATCAAAAACTGCCCTTCTTAGATGTACTCTAGACAACAGTACGTAACCATGCATTTCTTATTACGTGATCAGTTTTCGCAAAAGTTCCTACGCACTGGTCTTCTCACTAACTTTCACAGATTTGTACCATTATCTTACAAATTGGGTCCAGTACACACCTTGGTAGACAGGGTTTTCTTAATCAACAATACCTGGTTCGGTTTCCATAACAACAACAAGGGACTCACTAATATTTTCGGCAAAAACATGTCCCCATCACGCTCTGTAGATAATGTGGTCAAACATTATTTCAATAGGTTCTTTTTTCCTATCGACACTTCCAGCAGGGGAACCTTATTAACACTGGACGTGAAGCTTCCAATATGTCTGTCTTATCATGGCGAACACTCCACATCCCTAAGGCACGTCAGCGCTCGGACGTTTAGCTCTTGTCGTTTCTGATTGAGTGAAATCATCGAAAACTATAGTCCACTATTTATAGAAACGACTAGAATCAGAAGTCCGAACGCAACTAGTTTTGAGTGTGTGAAATGTCCACCATTGCACGCCACTACGCTTGTTGTTATTTAATTATCGTCAAAACAAAACTAAACATTTATATTTTGCCAAAATCTTTGCTGAATAAGACGAAGCAGTATTTCTGCAACTTTTTTTTACCCATGGTATAAAATTCCGTACCAGTGTCGGTTAAGAGAGTGTCCACCATAGGACCAGGTAGCAGGTGATAATACTCAAGTCGCCGATTTCGCTCAAACTCAGCACAAAGGTTGAGGGACGTGAGTAGATACATGTACCAAAATATAAGGTCAAAATTTTTTATTCTCTCTGAGTTGTAGGGTCCCCCCCGAAAAATGGCCATTTGGTACAAATTTATGCATATTAATTAGCTAAATTTAGTCGAGTGGTAAGACAAGAAAAATAGCAGCCTGGGAATAAAAACTACTAAATGGTATTCTATATTGATCAGTCTTGTAGCAAAATGTGTTATTGGAATCGGTTGCTTTGATTTGTTGCTTTCCCAATACCGTAGGTGAAGGGCATGTTTCGTCATTTTCACGAGACGCCAAAATTAGGTCATTTTAGATCGTAATATCTCTAATGGGCAACAAGCTAACAACATTGTTTTAATACTAGAAGTAAGAAGTATCTTTATGCTTACGAAAAATATAATAAAATTTTTGGGCAACTAAATAGGTTTTTAGTATGAAGGAATTTTTGCACCTCACTCAACGATTTATACGTTTTTCTGGCGATTTCATCAAAATTCGGTAATTAAAAAAAGTGGTATAATGTTAATGAAATTGCAAGAAAAAGACAGCAAATGTTCAGCTAAGCATCATTCTGCTTATAACAATCCTAGCATTAACGGGAAAGCTTTTTGAAGCACATTTCATGAAGTTTATAATAAAGGTTTCATCTGTCTTATTTCATTTTCAATGCGAAAAAACATTGGGACACTTCTCTCTGCAATAACTCTGAATTTTACTTTCAGGCACAATAAGGGACACAAAAATAGCAAAGGCTGATACATACATGTTGTTTAGGTGCTTCGAACTCATTGTTTGGGTCCGTTGCGATCCGGCCAAATCCAGTATATTTTTAAAAAGTTCGATCTCTTAATTCAGCTCTTCGTCGATATTTATCGTGCAGTTCATCGCTGTTGACTTTGCTATGAGAATATTCATTGATACCTTGTTGTAATAGCTCCAATTTATGCCCGTAAGAGTGAGACAAATAAGTTATAAAACCACAGCAAAACCATAACGCCATCGAAAAGTGTCAACAAACATTCTTTGCCATTTTGAAGTTAAATTTTTGAGCCCGCGTTGTGGTCAGTATGGACAACGGACTACCGAATTACCGGATCGACGGACCACGGACTAGGCATCGTATAACGGCTAATTTGGTGTAAAACGCATGCAGCATATAAGATTTGGCTGGTTAATTTTTACAGTCGATTTTCAAACATTGAGTTTTTCGAACTTTAGAAATAAAGATTTGTGACCGGTAAAATTCAATACCTTGATGACAATTATCTTTTGTTTGTCTTTTGCTACCAAAGGTAGCAAAATGTTTAATGTTTCATATTTTACAACTCTAGCAGAAACTATTTTCAATTTCCGTATTTTTCCGATAAATTTGAATTTTTAGTAGCGCCATATCCCAAAATATTTACCTTATCTTGTAGAGCACATCACAGGCTATCTATTATAGATAAAATATTTCCGAAATACTGTAAAAGCGCAAAAACCCAAGGGAGGAGTTGCAACTCCCCACCCCCCGCACGGTAGGGGTATAAGTTTGCGTGTACGTCAGAGGGTAATTTTTACAAACGTTTTGAAATTCATGGCATAAAACTTTTCATTTCTTTTTTGTTTTGGGTGTACTTGAATGAGTTCCGAGTATAGAGAAATAAGAAGAAAATTTTCGACGAATCATTCAAAAGGCAATCAACCTAACAAGTTATCTGTTTCCATGCCTGAAGGTTTGATTTGAACCCATCATGTCTCATGCGCAGTAAATAATATACAGGTAAGAATAAGATCCAAAAAGGCTTTGATTTAATTTTAAATATAACTAATTAGATGCTTTTAAATATTATGTAGTAACTTTGTTGTATAGTATAACTGTCCTACCTGGCCTTAACGGAGACGTGCGGCCCGACAGGGTACGTAACTACAAATGGGGTTCTTGTCTTTGATGGGGTCTCGATTTCATCACTTTTTGTCTTAAACGAGGTGTCTTTTCTTGGCCTAATGCCACAATCAGGATAAGCATATATATTATTTTATAGAAACCTTATCACAAGCCGAATTCCAACCAGTATTTTGTTGGCGTTTCCCCTCCCCCGCCCCGGAAGAACTTTCTAGAGGTTTAGCTCTTTCTCTCATATTTTTCACAAATACAGACATCCACTATTCTCGATTAGATAACAATCAGTAGCATATTATTTTCCCAGTTTATAAAAATGCTTTTTTAAATCCGCTAGTTTGTAATCTGTAGTTCATAGTCCGTAATCCATAGCCCCTAATCCGTGGTCCATAGTTCTGGCTCTATGTTTTATATTGCGGAGCTTAGCCTTCAAAATGGCAGAGAATGTTTACTTCTGTCTCCAACATTATGAGCTAGTCTAGATCCACCAAGGGCTCATACTATGTTTCACCCTCAAACCGAAATGAAACAACAACAACAAGAAACACAAGACAAATGTCGAATTACTTTAGAGCTGTCAAGGAATCATTCGATTTTCCAAACTCTTTATTATTTAATTTTCTGGTCACAAATATTAAGTTATGGACTGTTTTCTGCAGTTCTAAGTAATCAATGTTTGAAAATCGACTGTTAAAATTAACCAGTCCAAATCTTATATGCTGCATTCGTTTTACACCAAATTATCCGTTATATTTTGCGTAGTCCGTGGTCCGCGTGAGTTGTCCGTCGATCCGGTAATTCGGAAGTCCATTGTCCAGACTACCACAACACAAGCTCAAAAATTTAACTTCAAAATGGCGAACATTATGTTGTCAGTTTTCGACAGCGTTTATTGTTCTCCTGTGGTTTTCAAACTTATTTGTCTCACTCTCACGGGCATAAATTGGAGCTATTACAACACGGTGTCAATGAATATTCTCATAGCAAAGTCAACAGCGATGAACTGCACGATAAATATCGACGAAAAGCTGAATTAAGAGATCGAACTTTTTAAAATACATTTACTGAATTTCGCCGGATCGCAATGGACTCAAACAATGAGTCCAAAGCAGTCATACGACATGTATGTATCAGCCTTTGCTTTTTTTGCGTCCCTTATTGTGCCTGAAGGTAAAATTTAGAGTTATTGTAGAGAGAAGTGTCCCATTGTTTTTCTGCATTGAAAATGAAGTAAGACACATGGGCACTCATTTACAAACTTCATGAAATGTGCTTCAAAAAGCTTTTCCCGATAATTCTAGGATTTTTATAAGCAGCATGATGCTTAGCTGAACATTTGCTGTCTTTTTCTTGCAATTTCATTAAAATTAAACCAATTTTTTTAATTACCGAATTTTGATGAAATCGCCAGAAAAACGTACAGATCGTTCTGTGGGGTGCAAAAATTCCTTCATACTAAAAACCTATTTAGTTGCCCAAAAATTTTATCATATTTTTCGTAAGCATAAAGATACTTCTTACTTCTAGTATTAAAACTACGTTGTTAGCTTGTTGCCCATTGGAGATATTAAGATCTAAAATGACCTAATTTTGGCGTCTCGTGAAAATGACGAAACATGCCCTTCACTTACGGTATTGGGAAAGCAACAAATCAAAGCAACCGATTCCAATAACACATTTTGCTACAAGACTGATCAATATAGAATACCATTTAGTAGTTTTTATTCCCAGGCTGCTATTTTTGTTGTCTTACCACTCGACTAAATTTAGCTAATTAATATGCATAAATTTGTGCCAAATGGTCATTTTTCGGGGGGGACCCTACAACTCAGAGAGAATAAAAAAATTTAACCTTATATTTTGGTACATTAATCTACTCATGACCCTCAACCTTTGTGCCAAGTTTGAGCGAAATCGGTGATTTGAGTATTATCACCTCCTGCCTGGTTCTGCCTGGTTTTCTGGTGGACACTCTCTTAAAAAACAAAGAAAAGTCATGTATATTCCAAACTTTATTTTTGAACTTCTCCGAGACGAATCGAACGGGGCGGCCAAAAGGGATGACTGGAAAGGACCTCATCAAATATTCGCAACACAGACGTCCGACGACGTTTCCGAAAATCCGACGAATGTTGAGGCGACCGGTCGACAAGCGGGAAGGAGCGCATTTTGTAACCTCATATGACTTCATAAAACCACCCGACATTCATGAAATCATGGGACTATTGTTGAGATTGTTTGCTTTTGTTTTTACAGCAAAACCAAAGTGGCAGTCGGTTTGGGTTGAATATTTGCTGTTTCATAAAGATTCCGGTCTGGGTATTGAAATGAAAAGGAAGCCAAGTTTGACACTTGTTTCACTTAACAGGGACAGGCTTTCAAAAATGGAGAAAACATATACACCTGTACTTGTATACTCTCATCTGCTGTAGCAATCTTTACAATGTAGCGGATCTCGCTTAAGGATGTTCGCGCCAATTGTTTATGCGCATCCTTACTGCGCACGCAATTCATGTCGCAACGTCATGCACGAGCGCGCGTGCAAAGGAAGAAATCTATTCACATGAAGGGATGGTAGCCGTTGCGTTAACTTTGCTTTGATTTAACTCGCTTGGATGGTCGGTGACCCCTATTTTTTCTTCATATATCACTTTCTTTACCGATTATCTACAGTTTGTGAAAAAAAGAAAAAAAATCTGTCTTGTAGAAGTTTGAGTTTTTTTTCATTTTTTATCCACGCGACGTCGAATTGCACTTTTTGAACATTGAGGGTCTAGGAGAAACACAACTCGCTGTTTCCAGTGGGGCCAGTGTTTTTTTTTATACCTCCCACCTCAAAAATAGAAAAAATTGTATAGGTGTCAAGTTTATTGCAAAATGCAAAATTACAAATGCAAATTAAATTCTATATAAATACAAGTATAAAAATATAAATACGTATGAGCTTTTCGATTTCTTCCTCACTTCCGGGATGACTGAAAGTTTCGGCCATGGCTGAGATGAGAAACAAAGTGTGCTTGACGCGACTGGAAGAATACAAACAAAACTAATGGCTCCGTCGAATCCAAGCCGCATTTTATACCTTTTCCTTCCCAAGGGTGGGGCATTTGCTAAAACAGGTCAGCCCGGGGGTGGAGCATTGTCAAAACAACGTTATCTTTCGGTTTTTAAAAGTCATACATGCTTCTTTGTTTATTTTAAATTTCCTAATTGCCCCAATATAAAAATATATAAACTGAGTTGATAAACCCCGTTTGGGTCCCGCACTTTTCAGGTGAAACGAGTCGGGGTTGGGCATTTGCAAGCACTCCTCCGGAAGCCCCACCGTGGAGATTTGTACGTATTACGTATGAGCTGACCCCACTGTGGGGTATTTGCACCATTATTAAAAAAAAAAGACAAATGCCCGAAGGGGGGGGGGGGGGGGGGGGGCGGGAATGAGCGGTCTTGGAATTGACGGAGCCATGATAGCCAGTAAAAGATTGACATGAAAAATTTGTCTGTTGACTGAGGGTTTTTCCCAATGAATATGTAGCACCTCCTTGATTTTGACTTGGTAGGAGGTGGGGGCGGTGTGCAGGATGGAAAAACAATCTTCAGAACATAAAGGACCATAAAGCTCGGCAGTTTTCCGAGCTTTTAAGGTGATGTAATGTGGGAATTCTTGTTAGTGGAAAGGGGCTCTCGGATTCGGGTAGCGAGATGCCGGTTAGTCTCGCCTACATAACAGGCACCATTGCCTGCGCAAGAAAACTTCTAAACTACACGAGATCGCAGTGACTTGGGTATACTATCTTTCATACTGAACAGATTCCTTAATTTATAGGGGGGGGGGGGGGGGGAACTTAATGTAAGACGCCTGATTTTGCGTTGAACTGTCGTCGCAGTTTTGAATGCAAGTTTTATGTCACATTTTATAGGATTCATTAACAGATTCAAAAGTTAGAGCCATCTTGTACAGAATAATAAACAGCACCACAGGAAAGTACAATGCCCAGTACCTTTCATCTGACCGGTCAGATTTTAGGATCCATTAACAGATTCAAAAGTTAGAACCACCTTGTACAGCATAATAAACAGTACCACAGGAAAGTACTGCTGAGTAGCTTTCATTTGAATAGTCACACTTTAGGATTTCATCCACAGACTCTAAAGTTAGAACCACCTTGTACAGCATAATAAACAGCACCACAGTAAAGTACTGCCCAATAGCTTTCATCTGATGGTCATATTTTAGGAATTAACAGACTCAAAAGTTAAAACCACCTTATACAGCATCAACAGAGCCAGCTTCACTGAAAAACACTGCTCGACAGCTTTCAATCATTTAAATGCCTACAAGTAATAGAACAAGGAGCAAAGGACCGCGAACGAAATTGCTGCTGGAGTACGTAGGATCTATAGAAGATCTGATCAGCCAAAAATAGTAATACAAACATAGTGAGCAAAGCTGATACTACCTAGAACATTTAACGCGACAACGACATGATAGAGCCTAAACTTAAAGCCAAAATGCAACCGTGGACAGCTGTTTCGACCTGGTTGGGTCTCGTCAGCACGGTGTTGCAGGAAAAAGATAGAAAAACCAGTGCGAAAGCTCTCATTGTTGCCATCACCACGTGCGATTTGGTAGAGAATTGGCGTTCGCGCTGGTTTTTCTATCTTTTTGCTGCAACACCGTGCTGACGAGACCCGACCAGGTCTAAACGGCTGTCCACGGTTTCATTTTGGCTTTCAGTTTGGGCTCTATCATGTCGTTGTCGCGTTAAACGTTCTATGTAGTATCAGCTTTGCTCACTGTTTGTGCATTTTATGCCAGCCATACCTGGGAGGCTGAGAGTATCCCAGTAAACAGCAAAATACACCTTGTTGCCATGCAACACATACTTTTATTTCTTGTAATTAAAATAGATACCATATAATTACTTTTTCATATTTCGCAGGTCCCAGCAGCTGGGTCGTAAACAGGGAATTTAAACCTTGTTACACAAATTATTCTTTACAGAAACTGCTATATAGCAACCCTTAACACGAAGCTAAAAAAATGTTACTGAAATGGAGTCAAGAAAAAATTGTTTGGCAAACGTTTCTTTCTTTTTTTTTATTTTTTCATAGTGATAGTCCCACTATTAATTAATACAACATACACAGGGGCGTAGCTAGGAGGTGGTCCTGGGGTGGCTGTGACTCCCCCCCCCCCCCCCCCCCCCCTCTTGTGATATAATTTTAGTAAAACACAGCGTGGATGTCGACATGATAATCTGGTAAGTACCCTGGGCGTGACACAATGTGACCCCCCTTTGAAAAATCCTAGCTACGCCCCTGATACAGTGCAACCTCAATTAAACAATCAGGAAAAACACTACTGCTTCCATTTCTTGAGATATTTTTTTTTTGTTTTTAAACTATGTTGGAGCATTATAAGTTGGTACGAACTTGGGCAAAGAACGTTTGTTTGTCTGGTTACACACTTCGGAGTTCATCCGACGGATTATGCTTCAATCAGTTTAGTGTGTCTTTCATATGAGACTGTGCACTAAAGCTGGTCAAGCTGATATAGTTCGTCTAAAAACATATAATCCATCTTCAGCCCGTCTTACGAAACGCATAACCAAATGCACAAACATTTGCCTCACTGATTTGTTCTAACCAGACGGATAAATGCCTGGTGTAAAAATAGTCACCGCCGACTGGACTATTTTGAGTACTAAAGAAATAATTCAGCCAGATAAGGAGATTTTTGTTAAATAAAAGTTGGAAACAGTAACGCCTCCCAAAAAAAAAAACTAACAATTTTAGGCGCTATAATTGTAAGTGTTATACTGGGGTCGCACTTTGATTAAAAACAAATAAAGTATAACAGCCTTGCCATAAGAAATAAGATCTAAAGATTTCTTACGTATAATTTTTGAAGATATTTTGGTAGTTTTGTTTTTATCAAAGAAGAAATACTGTCTGGCATGAACTTGGGTAAACACCGTTTATTTCTTTGGTTACGCACTTCGGAGTTCATCGGACGGATTATACGTCAATCTGTTTAGTTCATCAATAAGAACAATAGTTAGGAGTACGTAGGACGCAATACTAAAGTAGAGAGTTCGTACTGGACGCATAATCCATCTTGTGCCCATCTTACAAAGTGTATAACTGAACCAAATGCACAAACATTTGCCTAGTTTGTTAGAGCCAAACGGATAATTGACAGGTGCAAAAACAGCCATTGACCAGACTGTTTTTGCATCTATGAGAAAATGATTTAGAACAGGAGCCATAAATGGTCCATGCTTAGAGACAATCCAACATTTTTCCTCTATTTGGCACGCAAACGTCACAATGTGTACGCACTTTGATTAAATAGGATAATACGTTTGTCATCAGAGATAAGATTTTAAGATTTCTTAGACATTTATATAACATTATGTTAATTACGTAAAGGTCTAAGACCTTGCCCTCCCCTCCCCCGTCCGTCCCCGATCTCCGATCCTCTTACCTTCCCCTTTATGCCCTAAATTTTACCCCCCCCCCCCCCCTTCTCTCTCCCTCTCCCCTCCCTACATGCGATGCCCACCCCACAAGGGTGGGAACAGGCCTTACTATTGTGTTAGTATTGCTAGTTTAACAGATTCCCTATCAGAAAAAAAGTAAAAATTAGAAACTAGTGAATTAATGCTGATATCTAAGTTACACTTGTAAAGTCTATATTTCAGTTCATCAATTGTAAAATCTATGATTCAGTTCATCAAGTCAATGACAGAAATTGTTTATAAGCAGCAGCAATGAAGTGTCTTGTTGGCGATAGGAAAACTGCATGAAGTGACAGTTTAGTTTGTCATGGCAAACCAAGGGTGCTGAAGAGTTTGTTTAAGAGTTGGACGATTTGATGGGTTTGTGTTCAGCAGAGAATGAATCAGATTCTTCACCTCTGTTGAAAAAAAAACCCACACAAAAACATACAGATAAATACTCCATACGTGAACGGCTGCGTGATTTTGACCCCTCCCCCCCCCCCCCCACCCCTTTGATCAGCAAAAAACTTGAAAGGGTTGTTCACGATCAAAGAAACAGGGACCTTGTGTATGTGATGACCTGCTTATGAGACGTCACTATCTCAGGGGATGTGATGACGTCACCACAAGAGATCAGATGTCACTACCTCAGGTTATGTGATGACGTCACTATCTCAGGGGATGCCTGACGTCACCACAAGAGATCAGATGCCACTACCTTAGGTTATGTGATGACGTCACCATCTCAGCTTATATAATGACGTCACTATCTCAGGTATATGGTGACGACACTATCTCAGGGTATGCAATAGAGGGGGTAAAAGTTGAATAGATCAGTGCTTTGAGAAATATTAAATGATATGAAGGAGGACGAACTGAACAGATTTCTGTTCACCAATTTGTTTTGACATGAAATGAGTGAAATACCTGGTGAAAGATGTTGCGCCACTCTAGGAGGCATGCTAAGAGCATGACTTGGATGTTCAAACGCAATCACATCAGGCGACAACATGTCCACCAAAAGGATTCCCATCTGCCACACAGTTCCCTCACAACCGTCATATTGTTTGAATTTCATGAATTCAGGAGGCATGTAACTAGATGTACCTGAAAGAAAAGAAAATACCAGAATTCCACTTAATTCAATGTATATCGGAGTTATTTAAGGCGTGAATAATTTGCGGTGTAAACATAATAAAACACAGAGTTATCACTGTAGTGTGGAGGGTAGGAAGTGCGGGGCTACATTCATCTTGTAATAAAAAAGGTTATGAAATGAGACATTTTTTTTCTCGGCAGCCGGAACTGAGAGCTTTTCTCCCCGTTTTGACACAAAAAACCCTGGATTAGCGAGTAAAATATATAAAAATGGATGCATTTTATCTTCCAGATGGAGAATTACCTCACGTTGGATTAGGTTACCCGCTTTTACCAAAACGATGTTGAGCGGTGTAATGTGCTTCTTAATATAACTTTTGAGTCCGTGGATGAAATCCTAAGGTTTTACCATTCAAATAAAAGATTTCCAGTCAAACCTTCCTACGATAATGTTTGTTTTACAGTGCTTCTTAAACTGAACTTTTAGATTTTTCATTTTTTATTTGCTGTCCTTGCAGTGAAAGACTAAACAAAATCGGTGCTGCGCGCATCTTGCATCAAACAAACTTTTCAATTTGTTTTTTACTCGTAAATACTCCATTTAACATATTTCACCATTCTCACCTCTGAACTTTGTAAATGGTGTCTGTTGAACCTCTGAAGCCAGCCCAAAGTCAATAAGCTTGGCCTCATCACTGCTCATATCTACCAGGATGTTCTCTGGTTTCATGTCTCGGTGTAGCACCCCATTTTCCTCGCAGCTGATGTTGGCTTGCACGATCTGGGTAAAGTATCTTCGCACTTCTCTTTCTGTCAGTCGTGTGCCCCAGTTACTTCGCTCCAATATGATGTCAAACATATCTTTACAATCTTCAGGTCTCTCCATGACGTAAACAAAGTATTCTTCCGTGTCGATCACGTCATAAATCTTGATCACATTACGGTGCTGTGCTCGGCGCTGAAGATAAGCTTCGGCGGGAATTTTGCGTCCATTTATCTGTAACAAGAGAGGGAAATGAGGGCTTCGTTAGCTCACCCGACACAGCAAAACATCGGCCAATTACACTAGTATTAATACTCTCCAATCCCCCCCCCTTTCAGATCAACCCCCAGGCATTAGCATTTTGTGAAAATACGAGTATGGTCAAATGTCCAGCGATAGAGACATACGGTGCAAGTCCCCCTCCCCTCCCCGCCCGTACAGACACTGAACAGAGAAAGACAGTTGCACCTTGTAAAAAATGACCACTATCTTTATCTTTCAAAATAATACAAAAACGTTTCAAATTGGCAGACTGGCATCGAAAAATTAAGACTATTTGTATGCGTCAAGTTTCAGTGATAGCTATAACATTTTACCAACCTTTTTAAATTCCTTGACTGTGCTTTTGTGCACAAATTTCAGCGCCACCTTCGAAAAAATAAAACTAAGTTAGTTTGCTGCTTTCTTCTCAGCGAGTTCTCTGATTTAAATTGGGAATGTTATTTGCTCGAAGCAGCTCAGATGACAAGCACAACAGACTAAAAGGCAAGCCACGCGCTTTTTCATTCACTTCCAACAACCTTAATGCCTCTCGACTGCGACTATGACGGTTTCCAATCATTGAAAATAACCTCTGAAAACGCAACTTCACCTTGTGTCACGGGTTTCTAAGCCCGCCCTGCCATTTGGAAAGCCGAGAAGGACCTGGAGATTTAACGTTATGCCACGTTGTCAAAGCGAGGCTAGGTGCACAACCTTTCATATGAAAATGAGTTTTTATTCAAATGCGAATAAAACTCATTTTCATATGAAAGGTTGTGCACCTAGCCTCGCTTTGACAACGAGGCATAACGTAACTCGGAAATGGCCTATTCCACTTACCGGCAGATTGTCCTTCTTTCGCGCTGCAGACATCACAAGACCAAACCCGCCAGCTCCAAGAACTTTCCCCAAATCATACGCCGCAAACTCAGCTTAAAGAAAAGAGAAAAATAACATTTTTTAAATGATACTTAAATTTCTTTTCAGAAATATATATTTGCCATTGGAAAACAGGGCTATGTTTCACATGGTTAGTCGAGGGACAGGTTATGAAACCTTGCAGACTTCAATGATGATAATAAAGAGCTACAATTTAGGGATGGCCAATTCTATTTTTAAGGGGGGGGGGGGGGGGGGGGCAAATACCAAAACTATTCCCGCACAGCAAAAGTAGAGAAAAAAATCATGCACAGCGAGCCAAAGAAAAGAAAAAATATGGAACAAATTTGAAAAAACAATTCTTGCACAGCCTCAAGACAGAAAAAAGTTAATGCTCCCATGACTGAATAATTTAATTAAGGGAAACATTTCTATTGGTCAGTTGCTCACACAAAGTTCAAAATTTATTAACAAGAAAATACATAAAATATAAATGTAACAATAAAGAATTCAACATACCTTGAGATGTCAGCGCCTTTATGTAGTCGGGAGTTTTATTTGGTACGTGAACATCTGGATCTTCAAAACTAAAATTCTCGCCCGAAGAGCTGCTGGCTGACAATGTAAACTTTATTTCGTTTACTGGCCAGGGACATGGCTAAAAATAGAACACAAGGTCACGGTACATTAACAATATTTCTAAAAAATTACATTGAATTAAAACTTTATACTCATAAATTCCAAAATTATCAGTGAAAGTGAAGACAGTAAACTTTACACCTATGAACAAGTAGATAAATTTTTGCAATAATCTCAGTGTATCGAATCAGAAACCCATAAGTGGGTTGAAAACCAAAACTTATGGGTTTCTGATTGAATGTAATTTTTGCTAACTTTACAAATTCAACTGGCGCAGGAACTTGTCTCGCTATATCGACAATATTACTTACCTATACGGTTACCTAACGGATAAGTTAAAGGTAAACTTGTTTTTCAACAGGCTAGTCCATTAATTTACTTGTTCGTCGTTAGTATATATACTATCCCACACTGAATTGCAATCCTGTGAGTAAAAGCAAGGGTTTTCTCTCTTAACCACTAGTCTAGAATTATAATTTGTTTACCTGATAGTCAAGAGAATAATAGCTTTCTAGCGGACTGCTGATTTTCTTCAGATCGTCTTGCGGTTTCGATCCCCTTAGAGATCGTAATTTCTCATATTTCTCACTGCGACTGAAAAATATACAAAAGATATAAACGAACTTTAAATGGGAACTGCAATGGATTCACATGGTGGTTTTTTAATCCATTGTTACTAGATTAAAACCAAAGACATTTAGCATTGATTTAAAGTACAGAATTATACGCAGTAGTAGAGATAAAAGTATATTATGTATGATTTATACCTCTTTAGTTTATATTGGCATTGTGGTCGTTCTTCACTGAAGCAACCCTGTGGAACATTAAAAAGAAATGTTTTGAAAAATGATTTTGGTTACAAACTAACCTACACTACTGAAGCTCGGATGAACACAAAAGAGTATGTATCTTGTTCGTTATCTAATGGAGAAGACTAATTCAAATCTGTATTTTTAGTTGTTGGTTTTTTTTTTCAATGAAAGCAATTCTCGCTTACCCTCTTTTGAAGTCGCACTTTCTTTCGCGGGAAAACAGGTTCACTTTCCCTCTTTCTCTTCCCGGATTCAAATTTTTGTTCCGGTAAAGTCGGATTGTTAACAAAATTTTCATCAAAAGCGGACTTCGCTCTTGAAATGTGTTCACTTATCTCAGACATATCTGATCAACTCGATCAAACAACAAACAAGTAACTTTTATGAACAAACAGCGCAAGTGAATTGTGTCTGTGTTCACGGTAAGCAAACCTGTAAACAACTGATCGTTTCTATGGTAAACTTTTACTTGGTCGTTTGTGACGTTTTTGTGGTGGTTTGCTCGCGCTTTCGAATGCACGCGCGCAAGAAAATGTTTAATATTTTTGATAACTGAAGAGGCCCTAAAAAGTCAGAAACTGCTAGCAGCTTTTATCGATAAAAATCTCGAAAAGATTCGATCGCTGCTAAAGTAATCAGTCAGAGGCAAGCTTGTTATAAAAGGAATAAGTTTTATATCTTTGCTTTAAAGCTTCTTTACATGTGAGACGAGGGTTGTTCTTTCAGTTTAAACACTTTGAAGAAGCTCATTTCAAAGCTCAAAGGTTTATAATTTTAAACAGCACTTCCTCTTAACGAAGGGAATATGAACGTTGTACAAGTCAGTAAAAAGGGAAAAGGTGTAAAATGGGAAATTGAATTTATACATAGACCCGTTTCTTTGTTCTCCTAGTGCATAAGTGACAGCTTGACGTAAGACAATAAGATGTTTGTAGTGAAAATCTTCGAGGGCCGCCATTGATCGAGCCAAAATTAAGCTTAAGCCTAAATAATACACGTGCAAGAGAGTAATAATTTGTTTCGTAAAGTGGCTAAAAAGTTAGAGCAATAAACAGTGAAACAACTTAAAGACCTGTGCAACTTAAAAATGTCGAAAACCTTTCTTTTCATAAATGAAATGAAACGTAAGCGGCATGCTTATAAATACGTATACCAATCAAGATTTCTTACCTATAGTGAAGTTTGCTGCCGCAGGAAAATCTTGTGTCGTGAAGAGGAAGTGATAAACAAAGGGTTCAATGCAAACAAACTAACAATGAGTTCCTCCACTTTGTTTCGGTCGAAAAAAAAAGGGGAAGGTGGCCGGATAGGACAACTGCACCGAGATGAATAAGCTTAAGGTATAATTTCTTT
Source organism: Cladopsammia gracilis (assembly GCA_022457155.1). NCBI lineage: Eukaryota > Metazoa > Cnidaria > Anthozoa > Scleractinia > Dendrophylliidae > Cladopsammia > Cladopsammia gracilis. The sequence goes on from JAJGOT010000620.1 coordinate 166,672, forward strand.
TCATCCAAACTTCTCCATCCATTTTTTTTCTCAGAATAACTTCAAACTGAACAGTTCTTTTTCACTTCCACTAAAGCATCAAAATTTCATAGCTGTCAACATTTCTCATCGAGTATTAAGCCAGTTTGCATTCATTTTCAGGCACTGATAAGCTTACTAAAATTATAAACCGCAGACTGTTTGAACTTTGTTCTCATCTCTGAAAAGCCAACTCAGTGCAGTATTAACCATGCGCTTGGCCAATTAGAAACGAGAATCTTTGACTTTTTGACCAATCAGAATTCACAATTCTTCCCTCGCTTTTCTTGGCCCCCTTTTTGTCGAAAAACACTTGGAGCCGATTCAACCGCGACTGTTTTTGGACGGGAATTTGAACGGATGTTTAACCCTTGAATACCCGCCCCAGCGCTCAGAAGCGGCTATATTTGCAGACTAACTTCTTAGAATATGGAGAGTGCAAAACAAAGAAACGAAAGTTTCGTTTCTTTTGTAATCAAGAATAACGCAAAACCTTGTGAATACCCCAACATCAAGTTCAATACGATAGAGAGGGAAGTCAATCAAAAACTGCCCTTCTTAGATGTACTCTAGACAACAGTACGTAACCGTGCATTTCTTATTACATCAGTTTTCGCGAAAGTTCCTACGCACTGGTCTTCTCACTAACTTTCACAGATTTGTACCATTAGGGCCATTTATACGAGACCAAATAAGTCGCGACTTACATAAGTCGCGACTTACAGAAGACGCGAACCACTCGTATAAATGATACAAAAATGTGTTCGCATCTTATTTAGGTCGCGACTTATGCAAGCCTCACTCGTATAAATGGTCTAGTTCGCGTCTTCTGTAAGTCGCGACTTATGCAAGTCGCGACTTATTTGGTCTCGTATAAATGGCCCTATTATCTTACAAATTGGGTTTCCATAACAACATCAAGGGACTCACTAATATTTTCGGCAAAAACATGTCCCCATCACGCTCTGTAGATAATGTGGTCAAATATTATTTCAATAGGTTCTTTTTTCCTATCGACACTTCCAGCAGGGGAACCTTATTAACACTGGACGTGAAGCTTCCAATGTGTCTGTCTTATCATGGCGAACACTCCACACCCCTAAGGCACGTCAGCGATCGGACGTTTAGCTCTTGTTGTTTCTGATTGAGTGAAATCATCGAAAACTATAGTCCACTATTTATAGAAACGACTAGAACCTGAAGTCCGAACGCAACTAGTTTTGAGTGTGTGAAATGTCCACCATTGCACGCCACTACGCTTGTTGTTATTTATCGTCAAAACAAAACTAAACATTTATATTTTGCCAAAATCTTTGCTGAATAAGGCGAAGCAGTATTTCTGCAACTTTTTTTTACCCATGGTATAAAATTCCATATCACTGTCGGTTAAAAAACAAAGAAAATTCATGTATATTCCAAACTTTATTTTTGAACTTCTCCGTGACGAACCGAACAGGGAAAAAAGGACCTCATCAAATATTCGCAACACTGACGTCCGACGACGTTTCCGAAAATCCGACGAATGTTGAGGCGACCGGGTCGACAAGCGGGACGGAGCGCATTTTATAACCGGATATGACGTCATAAAACTACCCGACATTCATGAAATCATGGGACTATTGTTGAGATTGTTTGCTTTTGTTTTTACAGCAAAACCAAAGTGGCAGTCGGTTTGGGTTGAATATTTGCTGTTTCATAAAGATTCCGGTCTGGGTATTGAAATGAAAAGGAAGCCAAGTTTGACACTTGTTTCACTTAACAGGGACAGGCTTTCAAAAATGGAGAAAACATATACACCTGTACTTGTATACTCTCATCTGCTGTAGCAATCTTTACAATGTAGCGGATCTCGCTTAGGATGTTCGCGCCAATTGTTTATGCGCATCCTTACTGCGCACGCAATTCATGTCGCAACGTCATGCACGAGCGCGCGTGCAAAGGAAGAAATCTATTCACATGAAGGGATGGTAGCCGTTGCGTTAACTTTGCTTTGATTTAACTCGCTTGGATGGTCGGTGACCCCTATTTTTTCTTCATATATCACTTTCTTTACCGATTATCTACAGTTTGTGAAAAAAAGAAAAAAAATCTGTCTAGTTTGAGTTTTTTTCATTTTTTATCCACGCGACGTCGAATTGCACTTTTTGAACATTGAGGGTCTAGGAGAAACACAACTCGCTGTTTCCAGTGGGGCCAGTGTTTTTTTTTTATACCTCCCACCTCAAAAATAGAAAAAATTGTATAGGTGTCAAGTTTATTGCAAAATGCAAAATTACAAATGCAAATTAAATTCTATATAAATACAAGTATAAAAATATAAATACGTATGAGCTTTTCGATTTCTTCCTCACTTCCGGGATGACTGAAAGTTTCGGCCATGGCTGAGATGAGAAACAAAGTGTGCTTGACGCGACTGGAAGAATACAAACAAAACTAATGGCTCCGTCGAATCCAAGCCGCATTTTATACCTTTTCCTTCCCAAGGGTGGGGCATTTGCTAAAACAGGTCAGCCCGGGGGTGGAGCATTGTCAAAACAACGTTATCTTTCGGTTTTTAAAAGTCATACATGCTTCTTTGTTTATTTTAAATTTCCTAATTGCCCCAATATAAAAATATATAAACTGAGTTGATAAACCCCGTTTGGGTCCCGCACTTTTCAGGTGAAACGAGTCGGGGTTGGGCATTTGCAAGCACTCCTCCGGAAGCCCCACCGTGGAGATTTGTACGTATTACGTATGAGCTGACCCCACTGTGGGGTATTTGCACCATTATTAAAAAAAAAGACAAATGCCCGAAAGGGGGGGGGGGGGGGGGGGGGGGAAATGAGCGGTCTTGGAATTGACGGAGCCATGATAGCCAGTAAAAGATTGACATGAAAAATTTGTCTGTTGAGTGAGGGTTTTTCCCAATGAATATGTAGCACGTCCTTGATTTTGACCTGGTAGGAGGTGGGGGCGGTGTCCAGGATGGAAAAACAATCTTCAGAACATAAAGGACCATAAAGCTCGGCAGTTTTCCGAGCTTTTAAGGTGATGTAATGTGGGAATTCTTGTTAGTGGAAAGGTGCTCTCGGATTTGGGTAGCGAGATGCCGGTTAGTCTCGCCTACATAACAGGCACCATTGCCTGCGCAAGAAAACTTCTAAACTACACGAGATCGCAGTGACTTGGGTATACTATCTTTCATACTGAACAGATTCCTTAATTTATAGGGGGGGGGGGAACTTAATGTAAGACGCCTGATTTTGCGTTGAACTGTCGTCGCAGTTTTGAATGCAAGTTTTATGTCACATTTTATAGCAGTCATTAACAGATTCAAAAGTTAGAGCCATCTTGTACAGAATAATAAATAGCACCGCAGGAAAGTACAGTGCCCAGTAGCTTTCATCTGACTGGTCAGATTTTAGGATCCATTAACCGAGACTCAAAAGTTAGAACCACCTTGTACAGCATAATAAACAGTACCACAGGAAAGTACTGCTCAGTAGCTTTCATTTGAATTGTCACACTTTAGGATTTCATCCAGACTCAAAAGTTAAAACCACCTTGTACAGCATAATAAACAGTACCATAGGAAAGTACTGCTCAGTAGCTTTCACTTGAATGGTCACACTTTGGGATTTTATCCACAGACTCAAAAGTTAGAACCACCTTGTACAGCATAATAAACAGCACCACAGGAAAGTACTGCTCAGTAGCTTTCATTTGAATAGTCACACTTTAGGATTTCATCCAGACTCAAAAGTTAAAACCACCTTGTACAGCATAATAAACAGTACCATAGGAAAGTACTGCTCAGTAGCTTTCACTTGAATGGTCACACTTTGGGATTTTATCCACAGACTCAAAAGTTAGAACCACCTTGTACAGCATAATAAACAGCACTACAGGAAAGTACTGCTCAGTAGCTTTCATTTGAATAGTCACACTTTAGGATTTCATCCACAGACTCAAAAGTTAGAACCACCTTGTACAGCATAATAAACAGTACCACAGGAAAGTACTGCTCAGTAGCTTTCACTTGAATGGTCACACTTTGGGATTTCATCCACAGAGTCAAAAGTTAGAACCACCTTGTACAGCATAATAAACAGCACCACAGGAAAGTACTGCTCAATAGCTTTCATCTGATGGTCATATTTTAGGATTCATTAACACACTCAAAAGTTAGAACCACCTTATACAGCATCAACACAGCCAGCTTCACTGAAAAACACTGCTCGACAGCTTTCAATCATTTAAATACCTACAAGTAATAGAACAAGGAGCAAAGGACCGCGAACGAAAATGCTGCTGGATTACGTAGGATCTATAGAAGATCTGATCAGCCAAAAATAGTAATACAAACAAAGTGAGCAAAGCTGATACTATACGTAGAACATTTAACGCGACAACGACATGATAGAGCCTAAACTGAAAGCCAAAATGCAACCGTGGACAGCTGTTTCGACCTGGTTGGGTCTCGTCAGCACGGTGTAGAAGCAAAAAGACAGAAAAACTAGCGCGAAAGCTTTTTATTGTTGCCATCATCACGTGAGATTTGGTAGAGAATTGGCGTTCGCGCTGGTTTTTCAATCTTTTTGCTGCTACACCGTGCTGACGAGACCCAACCAGGTCGAAACAGCTGTCCACGGTTGCATTTTGGCTTTCGGTTTGGGCTCTATCATGTCGTTGTCGCCGTTAAACGTTCTACGTAGTATCAGCTTTGCTCACTATGTTTGTTCTACAAGTAATGCATTTTATGCCAGCCATCAGTTTTGTACCTGGGAGGCTGAGAGTATCCCAGTAAACAGCAAAATACACCTTGTTGCCATGCAATACATACTTTTATTTCTTGTAGTTAAAATAAATATTATATAATTACTTTTTCAGGGAATTTAAACCCGATTTGTGTAACAAGCTTGATACACAAATTATTTTTTACAGAAACTGCTATAGCAGCCCTTAACACGAAGCTAAAAAAAGTTACTGATATGGAGTCAAGAAAAAATTGTTCGGCAAACGTTTCTTTTTTTTTTGATTTTTTTCATAGCGATAGTCCCACTATTAATTAATACAACATACACAGGGACGTAGCTAGGAGGTGGTCCTGGGGTGCCTGTGACTCCCCCCCCCCCCCCCCCCCACCCCGCCCCTTGTGAGATAATTTTAGTAAAACACAGCGTGGATGTCGACATGATAATCTGGTAAGTACCCTGGGCGTGACACAATGTGACTCCCCCTTTGAAAAATCCTAGCTACGCCCCTGATACAGTGAAACCTCAATTAAACAATCAGGAAAAACACTACTGCTTCCATTTCTTGAGATATATTTTTTTTGTTTTTAAACTATGTTGGAGCATTATAAGTTGGTACGAACTTGGACAAAGAACGTTCGTTTGTCTGGTTACACACTTCGGAGTTCATCCGACGGATTATGCTCCAATCATTTTAGTGCGTCTTTCATGTGAGACTGTGCACTAAAGCTGATATAGTCCGTCTACAAACATATAATCCATCTTCAGCCCGTCTAACGAAACGCATAACCAAATGCACAAACATTTGCCTCACTGATTTGTTCTAACCAGACGGATAAATGCCTGGTGTAAAAATAGTCACCGACTGAACTATTTTGAGTACTGAAGAAGTAATTCAGCCGGATAAGGAAATTTTCTGTTAAATAGAAGTTGGAAACAGTAGCGCCTCCCAAAAGAATAACTAACAATGTTAGGTGCTATAATCGTACGTGTTATACTGGGGTCGCACTTTGATTAAAACAAAAAAAGTATAATAGCCTTGTCACAAGAAATAAGATCCTAAGATTTCTTACGTATAATTTTTGAAGATATTTTGGGAGTTTTTTTTTTTTGTTATCAAAGAAGCACTTCTGTCTGGCACGAACTTGGGTAAACACCGTTTATTTCTTTGGTTACGCACTTCGGAGTTCATCGGACGGATTATACGTCAATCTGTTTAGTCCATCAATAAAAACAATAGTTAGGAGTACGTAGGACGCACTACTAAAGTAGAGAGTTCGTATTGGACGCATAATCCATCTTGTGCCCATCTTACAAAGTGTATAACTGAACCAAATGCACAAACATTTACCTAGTTTGTTAGAGCCAAACGGATAATAGACAGGTGCAAAAACAGTCATTGACCAGACTGTTTTTGCATCTATGAGAAAATGATTTAGAACAGGAGCCATAAATGATCCATGCTTAGAGACAATCCAACATTTTTCTTCTATTTGGCACCCAAACGTCACAATGTGTACACACTTTGATTGAATAGGATAATACGTTTGTCATCAGAGATAAGATTTTAAGATTTCTTAGACATTTATATAACATTATGTTAATTACGTAAAGGTCTTGCCCTCCCCTCCCCTTCCCTCCCCGATCCCCTGAATTTTACCCCCCCCCCCCCCCCTCTCCCTCTCCCCTCCCTACATGCGATGCCCACCCCACTAGTGTGGGAACAGGCCTTACTATTGTGTTAGTATTGCTAGTTTAACAGATTCCCTAGCAGAAAAAAGTAAAAATTAGAAACTAGTGAGTTAATGCTGATATCTAAGTTACACTTGTAAAGTCTATATTTCAGTTCATCAATTGTAAAATCTATGATTCAGTTCATCAAGTCAATGACAGAAATTGTTTATAAGCAGCAGTAATGAAGTGTCTTGTTGGCGATAGGAAAACTGCATGAAGTAACATTTTAGTCTGTCATGGCAAACCAAGGGTGCTGAAGAGTTTGTTTAAGAGTTGGACGATTTGATGGGTTTGTGTTCAGCAGAGAATGAATCAGATTCTTCACCTCTGTTGAAAAAAAAAAAAACAAATAAAAACAGATAAATACTCCATACGTGAATGGCTGTGTGATTTTGACCCCTCCCCCCACCCCATTAATTGATCAGCAAAAAACTTGAAAGGGCTGTTCACGGTCAAAGAAACAGGGACCTTTTGTATGTGATGAGCCTTAAACCATCTTATGTGACGTCACTATCTCAGGGGATGCGATGACGTCACCACAAGAGATCATATGTCTCTACCTCAGGTTATGTGATGACGTCACAATCTCAGGTTACATGATGACATCACCACCTAAGGTTATGTGATGACGTCACTATCTCAGGTTATGCGATGACATCACTATCTCACGTTATATGATGACGTCACTATCTCAGGTATATGGTGACGTCACTATCTCAGGGTATGCAATAGAGGGGGTGAAAGTTGAATAGATCAGTGCTTTGAGAAATGTTAAATGATATGAAGGAGGACGAACTGAACAGATTTCTGTTCACCAATTTGTTTCCGTTTAGACGGATTGGCGAGAAATAAGTGAAATACCTGGTGAAAGATGTTGCGCCACTCTAGGAGGCATGCTAAGAGCATCATGACTTGGATGTTCAAACGCAATCACATCAGGCGACAACATGTCCACCAAAAGGATTCCCATCTGCCACACAGTTCCCTCACAACCGTCATATTGTTTGAATTTCATGAATTCAGGAGGCATGTAACTAGATGTACCTGAAAGAAAAGAAAATACCAGAATTCCACTTAATTCAATGTATATCGGAGTTATTTAAGGCGTGAATAATTTGCGGTGTAAACATGGTAAAACACAGAGTTATCACTGTAGTGTGGAGGGTAGGAAGTGCGGGACTACATTCATCTTGTAATAAAAAAGGTTATGAAATGAGACATTTTTTTCTCGGCAGCCGGAACTGAGAGCTTTGCTCCCCGTTTTGACACAAAAAACCCTGGATTAGCGAGTAAAATATATAAAAATGGATGCATTTTATCTTCCAGATGGAGAATTACCTCACGTTGGATTAGGTTACCCGCTTTTACCAAAACGATGTTGAGCGGTGTAATGTGCTTCTTAATATAACTTTTGAGTCCGTGGATGAAATCCTAAGGTTTTACCATTCAAATAAAAGATTTCCAGTCAAACCTTCCTACGATAATGTTTGTTTTACAGTGCTTCTTAGACTGAACTTTTAGATTTTTCATTTTTTATTTGCTGTCCTTGCAGTGAAAGACTAAACAAAATCGGTGCTGCGCGCATCTTGCATCAAACAAACTTTTCAATTTGTTTTTTTACTCGTAAATACTCCATTTAACATATTTCACCATTCTCACCTCTGAACTTTGTAAATGGTGTCTGTTGAACCTCTGAAGCCAGCCCAAAGTCAATAAGCTTGGCCTCATCACTGCTCATATCTACCAGGATGTTCTCTGGTTTCATGTCTCGGTGTAGCACCCCATTTTCCTCGCAGCTGATGTTGGCTTGCACGATCTGGGTAAAGTATCTTCGCACTTCTCTTTCTGTCAGTCGTGTGCCCCAGTTACTTCGCTCCAATATGATGTCAAACATATCTTTACAATCTTCAGGTCTCTCCATGACGTAAACAAAGTATTCTTCCGTGTCGATCACGTCATAAATCTTGATCACATTACGGTGCTGTGCTCGGCGCTGAAGATAAGCTTCGGCGGGAATTTTGCGTCCATTTATCTGTAACAAGAGAGGGAAATGAGGGCTTCGTTAGCTCACCCGACACAGCAAAACATCGGCCAATTACACTAGTATTAATACTCTCCAATCCCCCCCCCCCCCCCCCTCCTTTCAGATCAACCCCCAGGCATTAGCATTTTGTGAAAATACGAGTATGGTCAAATGTCCAGCGATAGAGACATACGGTGCAAGTCCCCCTCCCCTCCCCGCCCGTACAGACACTGAACAGAGAAAGACAGTTGCACCTTGTAAAAAATGACCACTATCTTTATCTTTCAAAATAATACAAAAACGTTTCAAATTGGCAGACTAGCATCGAAAAATTAAGACTATTTGTATGCGTCAAGTTTCAGTGATAGCTATAACATTTTACCAACCTTTTTAAATTCCTTGACTGTGCTTTTGTGCACAAATTTCAGCGCCACCTTCGAAAAAATAAAACTAAGTTAGTTTGCTGCTTTCTTCTCAGCGAGTTCTCTGATTTAAATTGGGAATGTTATTTGCTCGAAGCAGCTCAGATGACAAGCACAACAGACTAAAAGGCAAGCCACGCGATTTTTCATTCACTTCCAACAACCTTAATGCCTCTCGACTGCGACTATGACGGTTTCCAATCATTGAAAATAACCTCTGAAAACGCAACTTCACCTTGTGTCACGGGTTTCTAAGCCCGCCCTGCCATTTGCCATTTGTATTTTATCATTGTATTTCATCATTGTATTTTATCATTTTATCATTGCCTCTGAAAATCCCCTTTGGGGACGTGGTAATAAAGTATGTATGTATGTATTTGGAAAGCCGAGAAGGACCTGGAGATTTAACGTTATGCCACGTTGTCAAAGCGAGGCTAGGTGCACAACCTTTCACATGAAAATGAGTTTTTATTCAAATGCGAATAAAACTCATTTTCATATGAAAGGTTGTGCACCTAGCCTCGCTTTGACAACGAGGCATAACGTAACTCGGAAATGGCCTATTCCACTTACCGGCAGATTGTCCTTCTTTCGCGCTGCAGACATCACAAGACCAAACCCGCCAGCTCCAAGAACTTTCCCCAAATCATACGCCGCAAACTCAGCTTAAAGAAAAGAGAAAAATAACATTTTTTAAATGATACTTAAATTTCTTTTCAGAAATATATATTTGCCATTGGAAAACAGGGCTATGTTTCACATGGTTAGTCGAGGGACAGGTTATGAAACCTTGCAGACTTCAATGATGATAATAAAGAGCTACAATTTAGGGATGGCCAATTCTATTTTTAAAGGGGGGGGGGGGGGAGGGGGGGGGGCAAATACCAAAACTATTCCCGCACAGCAAAAGTAGAGAAAAAAATCATGCACAGCGAGCCAAAGAAAAGAAAAAATATGGAACAAATTTGAAAAAACAATTCTTGCACAGCCTCAAGACAGAAAAAAGTTAATGCTCCCATGACTGAATAATTTAATTAAGGGAAACATTTCTATTGGTCAGTTGCTCACACAAAGTTCAAAATTTATTAACAAGAAAATACATAAAATATAAATGTAACAATAAAGAATTCAACATACCTTGAGATGTCAGCGCCTTTATGTAGTCGGGAGTTTTATTTGGTACGTGAACATCTGGATCTTCAAAACTAAAATTCTCGCCCGAAGAGCTGCTGGCTGACAATGTAAACTTTATTTCGTTTACTGGCCAGGGACATGGCTAAAAATAGAACACAAGGTCACGGTACATTAACAATATTTCTAAAAAATTACATTGAATTAAAACTTTATACTCATAAATTCCAAAATTATCAGTGAAAGTGAAGACAGTAAACTTTACACCTATGAACAAGTAGATAAATTTTTGCAATAATCTCAGTGTATCGAATCAGAAACCCATAAGTGGGTTGAAAACCCACTTATGGGTTTCTGATTGAATGTAATTTTTGCTAACTTTATAAATTCAACTGGCGCAGGAACTTGTCTCGCTATATCGACAATATTACTTACCTATACGGTTACCTAACGGATAAGTTAAAGGTAAAACTTGTTTTTCAACAGGCTAGTCCATTAATTTACTTGTTAGTCGTTAGTATATATACTATCCCACACTGAATTGCAATCCTGTGAGTAAAAGCAAGGGTTTTCTCTCTTAACCACTAGTCTAGAATTATAATTTGTTTACCTGATAGTCAAGAGAATAATAGCTTTCTAGCGGACTGCTGATTTTCTTCAGATCGTCTTGCGGTTTCGATCCCCTTAGAGATCGTAATTTCTCATATTTCTCACTGCGACTGAAAAATATACAAAAGATATAAACGAACTTTAAATGGGAACTGCAATGGATTCACATGGTGGTTTTTTAATCCATTGTTACTAGATTAAAACCAAAGACATTTAGCATTGATTTAAAGTACAGAATTATACGCAGTAGTAGAGATAAAAGTATATTATGTATGATTTATACCTCTTTAGTTTATATTGGCATTGTGGTCGTTCTTCACTGAAGCAACCCTGTGGAACATTAAAAAGAAATGTTTTGAAAAATGATTTTGGTTACAAACTAACCTACACTACTGAAGCTCGGATAAACACAAAAGAGTATTATCTTGTTCGTTATCTAATGGAGAAGACTAATTCAAATCTGTATTTTTAGTTGTTGGTTTTTTTGTTTTTCAATGAAAGCAATTCTCGCTTACCCTCTTTTGAAGTCGCACTTTCTTTCGCGGGAAAACAGGTTCACTTTCCCTCTTTCTCTTCCCGGATTCAAATTTTTGTTCCGGTAAAGTCGGATTGTTAACAAAATTTTCATCAAAAGCGGACTTCGCTCTTGAAATGTGTTCACTTATCTCAGACATATCTGATCAACTCGATCAAACAACAAACAAGTAACTTTTATGAACAAACAGCGCAAGTGAATTGTGTCTGTGTTCACGGTAAGCAAACCTGTAAACAACTGATCGTTTCTATGGTAAACTTTTACTTGGTCGTTTGTGACGTTTTTGTGGTGGTTTGCTCGCGCTTTCGAATGCACGCGCGCAAGAAAATGTTGAATATTTTTGATAACTGAAGAGGCCCTAAAAAGTCAGAAACTGCTAGCAGCTTTTATCGATAAAAATCTCGAAAAGATTCGATCGCTGCTAAAGTAATCAGTCAGAGGCAAGCTTGTTATAAAAGGAATAAGTTTTATATCTTTGCTTTAAAGCTTCTTTACATGTGAGACGAGGGTTGTTCTTTCAGTTTAAACACTTTGAAGAAGCTCATTTCAAAGCTCAAAGGTTTATAATTTTAAACAGCACTTCCTCTTAACGAAGGGAATATGAACGTTGTACAAGTCAGTAAAAAGGGAAAAGGTGTAAAATGGGAAATTGAATTTATACATAGACCCGTTTCTTTGTTCTCCTAGTGCATAAGTGACAGCCTGACGTAAGACAATAAGATGTTTGTAGTGAAAATCTTCGAGGGCCGCCATTGATCGAGCCAAAATTAAGCTTAAGCCTAAATAATACACGTGCAAGAGAGTAATAATTTGTTTCGCAAAGTGGCTAAAAAGTTAGAGCAATAAACAGTGAAACAACTTAAAGACCTGTGCAACTTAAAAATGTCGAAAACCTTTCTTTTCATAAATGAAATGAAACGTAAGCGGCATGCTTATAAATACGTATACCAATCAAGATTTCTTACCTATAGTGAAGTTTGCTGCCGCAGGAAAATCTTGTGTCGTGAAGAGGAAGTGATAAACAAAGGGTTCAATGCAAACAAACTAACAATGAGTTCCTCCACTTTGTTTCGGTCGAAAAAAAAAGGGGAAGGTGGCCGGATAGGACAACTGCACCGAGATGAATAAGCTTAAGGTATAATTTCTTTTCATCCAAACTTCTCCATCCATTTTTTTTCTCAGAATAACTTCAAACTGAACAGTTCTTTTTCACTTCCACTAAAGCATCAAAATTTCATAGCTGTCAACATTTCTCATCGAGTATTAAGCCAGTTTGCATTCATTTTCAGGCACTGATAAGCTTACTAAAATTATAAACCGCAGACTGTTTGAACTTTGTTCTCATCTCTGAAAAGCCAACTCAGTGCAGTATTAACCATGCGCTTGGCCAATTAGAAACGAGAATCTTTGACTTTTTGACCAATCAGAATTCACAATTCTTCCCTCGCTTTTCTTGGCCAACGCGTTTTGTCGAAAAACACTTGGAGCCGATTCAACCGCGACTGTTTTTGGACGGGAATTTGAACGGATGTTTAACCCTTGAATACCCGCCCCAGCGCTCAGAAGCGGCTATATTTGCAGACTAACTTCTTAGAATATGGAGAGTGCAAAACAAAGAAATGAAAGTTTCGTTTCTTTTGTAATCAAGAATAACGCAAAACCTTGTGAATACCCCAACATCAAGTTCAATACGATAGAGAGGGAAGTCAATCAAAAACTGCCCTTCTTAGATGTACTCTAGACAACAGTACGTAACCGTGCATTTCTTATTACATCAGTTTTCGCGAAAGTTCCTACGCACTGGTCTTCTCACTAACTTTCACAGATTTGTACCATTAGGGCCATTTATACGAGACCAAATAAGTCGCGACTTACATAAGTTGCGACTTACAGAAGACGCGAACCACTCGTATAAATGATACAAAAATGTGTTCGCATCTTATTTAGGTCGCGACTTATGCAAGCCTCACTCGTATAAATGGTCTAGTTCGCGTCTTCTGTAAGTCGCAACTTATGCAAGTCGCGACTTATTTGGTCTCGTATAAATGGCCCTATTATCTTACAAATTGGGTTTCCATAACAACATCAAGGGACTCACTAATATTTTCGGCAAAAACATGTCCCCATCACGCTCTGTAGATAATGTGGTCAAATATTATTTCAATAGGTTCTTTTTTCCTATCGACACTTCCAGCAGGGGAACCTTATTAACACTGGACGTGACGCTTCCAATGTGTCTGTCTTATCATGGCGAACACTCCACACCCCTAAGGCATGTCAGCGATCGGACGTTTAGCTCTTGTTGTTTCTGATTGAGTGAAATCATCGAAAACTATAGTCCACTATTTATAGAAACGACTAGAACCTGAAGTCCGAACGCAACTAGTTTTGAGTGTGTGAAATGTCCACCATTGCACGCCACTACGCTTGTTGTTATTTATCGTCAAAACAAAACTAAACATTTATATTTTGCCAAAATCTTTGCTGAATAAGACGAAGCAGTATTTCTGCAACTTTTTTTTACCCATGGTATAAAATTCCATATCACTGTCGGTTAAAAAACAAAGAAAATTCATGTATATTCCAAACTTTATTTTTGAACTTCTCCGAGACGAACCGAACGGGGCGGCCAAAAGGGATGACTCGAAAGGACCTCATCAAATATTCGCAACACTGATGTCCGACGACATTTCCGAAAATCCGACGAATGTTGAGGCGACCGGTCGACAAGCGGGACGGAGCGGCATTTTGTAACCGGATATGACGTCATAAAACTACCCGACATTCATGAGACTTAACAGACTCAAAACTTAGAACCACCTTGTACAGCATAATAAACAGCACCACAGGAAAGTACTGCTCAGTAGCTTTCATTTGAATGGTCACACTTAAGGATTTTATCCACAAACTCAAAAGTTAGAACCACCTTGTACAGCATAATAAACAGTACCACAGGAAAGTACTGCTCAGTAGCTTTCATTTGAATGGTCACACTTTAGGATTTCACCCACAGCACCACAGTAAAGTACTGCCCAATAACTTTAATCTGAATGGTCATATTTTAGGATTCATTAACAGACTCAAAAGTTAGAACCACCTTATACAGCATCAACAGAGCCAGCTTCACTGAAAAGCACTGCTCGACAGCTTTCAATCATTTAAATGCCTACAAGTAATAGAACAAGGAGCAAAGGACCGCGAACGAAAATGCTGCTGGAGTACGTAGGATCTATAGAAGATCTGATCAGCCAAAAATAGTAATACAAACATAGTGAGCAAAGCTGATACTACGTAGAACAATTAACCAGACAAGGACATGATAGAGCCTAAACTGAAAGCCAAAATGCAACCGTGGACAGCTGTTTCAACCTGGATGGGTCTCTTCAGCACGCGGGAGCAGCAAAAAGACAGAAAAACTAGCGCGAAAGCTCTTATTGTTGCCATCACCACATGCGATTTGGTAGAGAATTGGCGTTCGCGCTGGTTTTTCTATCTTTTTGCTGCAACACCGTGCTGACGAGACCCAACCAGGTCGAAACAGCTGTCCACGGTTAAGTAATGCATTTTATGCCAGCCATCAGTTTTGTACCTGGGAAGCTGAGAGTATCCCAGTAAACAGCAAAATACACCTTGTTGCCATGCAATACATACTTTTATTTCTTGTAGTTAAAATAGATACCATATAATTACTTTTTCATAATTCGCAGGTCCCAGCTGCTGGGTCGTAAACAGGGATTTTAAACCTTGTTACACAAATCATTCTTTACATAAACTGCTATAGCAGCCCTTAACACGAAGCTAAAAAAGTTACTGAAATGGAGTCAAGAAAAAAATTGTTCGGCAAACGTTTCTTTCTTTTATTTTTTCATAGTGATAGTCCCACTATCAATTAATACAACATACACAGGGGCGTAGCTAGGGGGTGGTCCTGGGGTGCCCGTGACCCCTCTTATTTTAGTAAAACACAGCGTGGATGTTGACATGATAATCTGGTAAGTACCCTGGGCGTGACACAGTGTGACCCCCCTTTGAAAAATCCTAGCTACGCCCCTGATACAGTGCAACCTCAATTAAACAATCAGGAAAAACACTACTGCTTCCATTTTTTCAGATATATATTTTTTGTTTTTAAACTATGTTGAAGCATGATAAGTTGGTACGAACTTGGACAGAAAACGTTTGTTTGTCTGGTTACACACTTCGGAGTTCATCCGACGGATTATGCCCCAATCATTTTAGTGCGTCTTTCATGTGAAACTGTGCACTAAAGCTGATATAGTTCGCCGTCTAAAAACATATTAGGCCCAGTTCAAACGTCGAACTTCACATGTGCCGAACCTAATGCAAATGAGCAAGAACAATAGATTTTGCTCATTTGCATTAGGTTCGGCACATGTGAAGTTCGACGTTTGAACTGGGCCTAATCCATCTTCAGCCCGTCTTTTGAAACGCATAACCAAATGCACAAACATTTGCCTCACTGATTTGTTCTAACCAGACGGATAATTGCCTGGTGTAAAAACAGTCACCGACTGGACTATTTTAAGTACTGAAGAAATAATTCAGCCGGATAATGAGATTTTTGTTAAATAAAAGTTGGAAACAGTAGCGCCTCCCAAAAAAAATAACTAACAATGTTAGGCGCTATAATCGTAAGTGTTATACTGGGGTCGCACTTTGATTAAAAACAAAAAAAGTATAATAGCCTTGTCACAAGAAATAAGATCCTAAGATTTCTTACGTATAATTTTTGAAGATATTTTGGTATTTTTTTTATCAAAGAAGCGCTTCTGTCTGGCACGAACTTGGATAAACACCGTTTATTTCTTTGGTTACGTACTTCGGAGTTCATCGGACGGATTATACGTCAATCTGTTTAGTCCATCAATAAAAGCAATAATTAGGAGTACGTAGGACGCACTACTAAAGTAGAGAGTTCGTACTGGACGCATAATCCATCTTGTGCCCATCTCTACAAAGTGTATAACTGAACCAAATGCACAAACATTTGCCTAGTTTGTTAGAGCCAAACGGATAATTGACAGGTGCAAAAACAGCCAATGACCAGACTGTTTTTGCATCTATGTGAAAATGATTTAGAACAGGAGCCATAAATGGTCCATGCTTAGAGACAATCCAACATTTTCCTTCTATTTGGCACCCAAACGTCACAATGTGTACGCACTTTGATTGAATAGGATAATAAGTTTGTCATCAGAGATAAGATTTTAAGATTTCTTAGACATTATATAACATTACTTAATTACGTAAAGGTCTAAGACCTTGCCCTCCCCTCCCCTCCCCGATCTCCGATCCCCTTGCCTTCCCCTTTATCCCCTGAATTTTAACCCCCCCCCCCCCTTCTCTCTCCCTTTCCCCTCCCTACATGCGATGTCCACCCCAACAGGCCTTACTATTGTGTTAGTATTGCAAGTTTAACAGATTCCCTTGCAGAAAAAAGTAAAAATTAGAAACTAGTGAATTAATGCTGATATCTAAGTTACACTTGTAAAGTCTATATTTCAGTTCATCAATTGTAAAATCTATGATTCAGTTCATCAAGTCAATGACAGAAATTGTTTATAAGCAGCAGTAATGAAGTGTCTTGTTGGCGATAGGAAAACTGCTTGAAGTAACATTTTAGTCTGTCATGGCAAACCAAGGGTGCTGAAGAGTTTGTTTAAGAGTTGGACGATTTGATGGGTTTCTGTTCAGCAGAGAATGGATCAGATTCTTCACCTCTGTTGAAAAAAAACACAAATAAAAACAGATAAATACTCCATACGTGAACGGCTGTGTGATTTTGACCCCCCCCCCCTTCCCCTCCCCCACCCCATTAATTGATCAGCAAAAAACTTGAAAGGGCTGTTCACGATCAAAGAAACAGGGACCTTTTGTATGTGATGAGCCTTAAACCATCTTATGTGACGTCACTATCTCAGGGGATGCGATGACGTCACCACAAGAGATCATATGTCTCTACCTCAGTTTATGTGATGACGTCACAATCTCAGGTTATATGATGACGTCACTACCTCAGATTGTGATGACGTCACCTCAGGTTATATGATGACGTCACTATCTCAGGTTATGTGATGACGTCACCACCTCAGGTTATATGATGACGTCACTATCTCAGGTATATGGTGACGTCACTATCTCAGGGTATGCAATAGAGGGGGTAAAAGTTGAATAGATCAGTGCTTTGAGAAATATTAAATGATATGAAGGAGGACGAACTGAACAGATTTCTGTTCACCAATTTGTTTCCGTTTAGACGGATTGGCGAGAAATGAGTGAAATACCTGGTGAAAGATGTTGCGCCACTCTAGGAGGCATGCTAAGAGCATGACTTGGATGTTCAAACGCTGTCACATCAGGCGACAACATGTCCACCAAAAGGATTCCCATCTGCCACACAGTTCCCTCACAACCGTCATATTGTTTGAATTTCATGAATTCAGGAGGCATGTAACTAGATGTACCTGAAAGAAAAGAAAATACCAGAATTCCACATAATTCACGGTATATCGGAGTTATTTTATGCGTGAATAATTTGCGGTGTAAATATGGTAAAACACAGAGTTATCACTGCAGTGTGGAGGGTAGGATGTGCGGGGCTACATTCATCTTGTAATAAAAAGGTTATGAAATGAGACTTTTTTTATCGGCAGCCGGAACTGAGAGCTTTGCTCCCCGTTTTGACACAAAAAACCCTGGATTAGCGAGTAAAATATATAAAAATGGATGCATTTTATCTTCCAGATGGAGAATTACCTCACGTTGGATTAGGTTACCTGCTTTTACCAAAACGATGTTGAGCGGTGTAATGTGCTTCTTAATATAACTTTTGAGTCCGTGGATGAAATCCTAAGGTTTTACCATTTAAATAAAAGATTTCCAGTCAAACCTTCCTACGGTAATGTTTGTTTTACAGTGCTTCTTAAACTGAACTTTTAGATTTTTCATTTTTTATTTGCTGTCCTTGCAGTGAAAGACTAAACAAAATCGGTGCTGCGCGCATCTTGCATCAAACAAACTTTTCAATTTGTTTTTTACTCGTAAATACTCCATTTAACATATTTCACCATTCTCACCTCTGAACTTTGTAAATGGTGTCTGTTGAACCTCTGAAGCCAACCCAAAGTCAATAAGCTTGGCCTCATCACTGCTCATATCTACCAGGATGTTCTCTGGTTTCATGTCTCGGTGTAGCACCCCATTTTCCTCGCAGCTGATGTTGGCTTGCACGATCTGAGTAAAGTATCTTCGCACTTCTCTTTCTGTCAGTCGTTTGCCCCAGTTACTTCGCTCCAATATGATGTCAAACATATCTTTACAATCTTCAGGTCTCTCCATGACGTAAACAAAGTATTCTTCCGTGTCGATCATGTCATAAATCTTGATCACATTACGGTGCTGTGCTCGGCGCTGAAGATAAGCTTCGGCGGGAATTTTGCGTCCATTTATCTGTAACAAGAGAGGGAAATGAGGGCTTCGTTAGCTCACCCGACACAGCAAAACATCGGCCAATTACACTAGTATTAATACTCTCCAATCCCCCCCCCCCCCCTCCTTTCAGATCAACCCCCAGGCATTAGCATTTTGTGAAAATACGAGTATGGTCAAATGTCCCGCGATAGAGACATACGGTGCAAGTCCCCCTCCCCTCCCCGCCCGTACAGACACTGAACAGAGAAAGACAGTTGCACCCTGTAAAAAATGACCACTATCTTTATCTTTCAAAATAATACAAAAACGTTTCAAATTGGCAGACTGGCATCGAAAAATTAAGACTATTTGTATGCGTCAAGTTTCAGTGATAGCTATAACATTTTACCAACCTTTTTAAATTCCTTGACTGTGCTTTTGTGCACAAATTTCAGCGCCACCTTCGAAAAAATAAAACTAAGTTAGTTTGCTGCTTTCTTCTCAGCGAGTTCTCTGATTTAAATTGGGAATGTTATTTGCTCGAAGCAGCTCAGATGACAAGCACAACAGACTAAAAGGCAAGCGACGCGCTTTTTCATTCACTTCCAACAACCTTAATGCCTCTCGACTGCGACTATGACGGTTTCCAATCATTGAAAATAACCTCTGAAAACGCAACTTCACCTTGTGTCACGGGTTTCTAAGCCCGCCCTGCCATTTGGAAAACCGAGAAGGACCTGGAGATTTAACGTTATGCCACGTTGTCAAAGCGAGGCTTTCATATGAAAATGAGTTTTTATTCAAATGCGAATAAAACTCATTTTCATATGAAAGGTTGTGCACCTAGCCTCGCTTTGACAACGAGGCATAACGTAACTCGGAAATGGCCTATTCCACTTACCGACAGATTGTCCTTCTTTCGCGTTGCAGACATCACAAGACCAAACCCGCCAGTTCCAAGAACTTTCCCCAAATCATACGCCGCAAACTCAGCTTAAAGAAAAGAGAAAAATAACATTTTTTAAATGATACTTAAATTTCTTTTCAGAAATATATATTTGCTATTGGAAAACAGGGCTATGTTTCACATGGTTAGTCGAGGGACTGGTTATGAAACCTTGCAGACTTCTTCAATGATGATAATAAAGAGCTACAATTTAGGGATGGCCAATTCTATTTTTAAAGGGGGGGGGGGGGGGGGAGGGCAAATACCAAAACTATTCCCGCACAGCAAAAGTAGAGAAAAAAATCATGCACAGCGAGCCAAAGAAAAGAAAAAATATGGAACAAATTTGGAAAAACAATTCTTGCACAGCCTCAAGACAGAAAAAAGTTAATGCTCCCATGACTGAATAATTTAATTAAGGGAAACATTTCTATTGGTCAGTTGCTCAAACAAAATTCAAAATTTATTGACAAGAAAATACATAAAATATAAATGTAACAATAAAGAATTCAACATACCTTGAGATGTCAGCGCCTTTATGTAGTCGGGAGTTTTATTTGGTATGTGAACATCTGGATCTTCAAAACTAAAATTCTCGCCCGAAGAGCTGCTGGCTGACAATGTAAACTTTAATTCGTTTACTGGCCAGGGACATGGCTAAAAATAGAACACAAGGTCACGGTACATTAACAATATTTCTAATAAATTATATTTAATTAAAACTTTATATTCATAAATTCCAAAATTATCAGTGAAAGTGAAGACAGTAAACTTTGCACCTATGAACGAGTAGATAAATTTTTGCAATAATCTCAGTGTATCGAATCAGAAACCCATATTGAAGTGGGTTGAAAACCAAAACTTATGGATTTCTGATTGAATGTAATTTTTACTAACTTTACAAATTCAACTGGCGCAAGAACTTGTCTCGCTATATCGACAATATTACTTACCTATACGGTTACCTAACGGATAAGTTAAAGGTAAACTTGTTTTCAACAGGCTATAGTCCATTAATTTACTTGTTAGTCGTTAGTATATATACTATCCCACACTGAATTGCAATCCTGTACGTAAAAGCAAGGGTTTTCTCTCTTAAACACTAGTCTAGAATCATAATTTATTTACCTGATAGTCAAGAGAATAATAGCTTTCTAGCGGGCTGCTGATTTTCTTCAGATCGTCTTGCGGTTTCGATCTGCCCCTTAGAGATCGTAATTTCTCATATTTCTCACTGCGACTGAAAAATATACAAAAAAGATATAAACGAACTTTAAATGGGAACTGCAATGGATCCACATGGTGGTTTTTTAATCAACTCTTGCTAGATTAAAACCAAAGACATTTAGCAAATTAACGTACAGATATGCAGTAGTGGAGAAAAAAGTATGCATTGCATGATTTATACCTCTTTAGTTTAGATTGGCACTGTGGTCGTTCTTCACTGAAGCAACCCTGTGGAACATTAAAAAGAAATGTTTTGAAAAATGATTTTGGTTACAAACTAACCTACACTACTGAAGCTCGGATAAACACAAAAGAGTATGTATCTTGTTCGTTATCTAATGGAGAAGACTAATTCAAATCTGTATTTTTAGTTTTTTTTTCAATGAAAGCAATTCTCGCTTACCCTCTTTTGCAGTCGCACTTTCTTTCGCGGGAAAACAGGTTCACTTTCCCTCTTTCTCTTTCCGGATTTAGTTTTTTGTTCCGGTAAAGTCGGATTGTTAACAAAATTTTCATCAAAAGCTGACTTCGCTCTTGAAATGTGTTCACTTATCTCAGACATATCTGATCAACTCGATCATAAAACAAACAGTAACTTTTATGAACAAACAGCGCAAGTGAATTGTGTCTGTGTTCACGGTAAGCAAACCTGTAAACAACTGATCGTTTCTATGGTAAACTTTTACTTGGTCGTTTGTGACGTTTTTGTGGTGGTTTGCTCGCGCTTTCGAATGCACGCGCGCAAGAAAATGTTGAATATTTTTGATAACTGAGGAGGCCCTAAAAAGTCAGAAACTGCTTGCAGCTTTTATCGATAAAAATCTCGAAAAGATTCGATCGCTGCTAAAGTAATCAGTCAGAGGCAAGCGTGTTATAAAAGGAATAAGTTTTAAATCTTTGCTTTAAAGCTTCTTTACATGTGAGACGAGGGTTTTTCTTTCAGTTTAAACACTTTGAAGAAGCTCATTTCAAAGCTCAAAGGTTTATAATTTTAAACAGCACTTCCTCTTAACGAAGGAAATATGAACGTTGTACAAGTCAGTAAAAAGGGAAAAGGTGTAAAATGGGAAATTGAATTTATACATAGACCCGTGTCTTTGTTCTCCTAGTGCATAAGTGACAGTCTGACGTAAGAAAATAAGATGTTTGTAGTAAAATTTTCGAGGGCCGCCATTGATCGAGCCAAACTTAAACTTAAGCCCAAATAATGCGTGTGCAAGAGAGTAATAACTTGTTTCGCAAAATGGCTAAAAAGTTAGAGCAATAAACAGTGAACCAACTTAAAGACCTGTGCAACTTAAAATTGTTGAAAACCTTCCTTTTCTTAAATAAAATGTATAGCTAAGGTTAAACGTAATCGGCATGCTTATAAGACTTAAAATACGTACACCAATCAAGATTTCTTACCTATAGTGAAGTTTGCTGCCGCAGGAAAATCTTGTGTCGTGAAGAGGAAGTGATAAACAAAGGGTTCAATGCAAACAAACAATGATTTCGGTCGCAAAAAAGGGAAGCTGGCCGGATGGGACAACTGGATCGAGATGAATAGAATTTCTTTTCATCCAAACTTCTCCATCCATTTTTTTTCTCAGAATAACTTCAAACTGAACAGTTCTTTTTCACTTCCACTAAAGCACCAAAATTTCATAGCTGTCAGCATTTCTCATCGAGTTTTAAGCCAGTTTGCATTCATTTTCAGGCACTGATACTAAAATTAACCGCAGACTGTTTGAACTTTGTTCTCATCTCTGAAAAGCCAACTCAGTGCAGTATTAACCACGCGCTTGGCCAATTAGAAACGAGAATTTTTTACTTTTTGACCAATCAGAATTCACAATTCTTCCCTCGCTTTTCTTGGCCCGCTTTTTGTCGAAAAACACTTGGAGCCGATTCAACCGCGACTGTTTTTAGACGGCGGATGTTTAACTCTTGAATACCCGCCTCCAGCGCTCAGAAGCGGCTATATTTGTAGACTAGCTTCTTAGAATATGGAGAGTGCAAAACAAAGAAATGAAAGTTTCGTTTCTTTGTAATCAAGAATAACGCAAAAACTTGTGAATACCCCAACATCAAGTTCAACACGATAGAGAAGGAGGTCAATCAAAAACTGCCCTTCTTAGATGTACCCTAGACAACAGTACGTAACCATGCATTTCTTATTACATCAGTTTTCGCGAAAGTTCCTACGCACTGGTCTTCTCACTAACTTTCACAGATTTGTACCATTATCTTACAAATTGGGTCTAGTACACACCTTGGTAGACAGGGTTTTTTAATCAACAATACCTGGTTCGGTTTCCATAACAACATCAAGGGACTCGCTAATATTTTCGGCAAAAACATGTCCCCATCACGCTCTGTAGATAATGTGGTCAAACATTATTTCAATAGGTTCTTTTTTCCTATCGACACTTCCAGCAGGGGAACCTTATTAACACTGGACGTGACGCTTCCAATGTGTCTGTCTTGTCATGGCGAACACTCAACACCTCTAAGGCATGTGGCGCTCGGACGTTTAGCTCTTGTTGTTTCTGATTGAGTGAAATCATCGAAAACTATAGTCCACTATTTATAGAAACGACTAGAAGCAGAGGTCCGAACGCAACTAGTTTTGAGTGTGTGAAATGTCCACCATTGCACGCCACTACGCTTGTTGTTATTTATCATCAAAACAAAACTAAACATTTATATTTTGCCAAAATCTTTGCTGAATAAGACGAAGCAGTATCTCTGCAACTTTTTTTTTACCCATGGTATAACATTCCATACCACTGTCGGTTAAAAAACAAAGAAAATTCATGTATATTCCAAACTTTATTTTTGAATTTCTCCGAGACTTACCGAACGGGGCGGCCAAAAGGGATGACTCGAAAGGACCTCATCAAATATTCGCAACACCGACGTCCGACGACGTTTCCGAAAATCCGACGAATGTTGAGGCGACCGGTCGACAAGCGGGACGGAGCGGCATTAACCGGATATGACGTCATAAAACCACCCGACATTCATGAAAACATGGGACTATTCTTGGAAACAAAGCACGGAACTGGACATCAAACTGTGTACAAGCGTTCAGTGATGTGAAGCACGCGCTCACATCAGAGACTGTGCTGACGCATTACGACCCAGGACTTCCTGTCGAATTATCGGTTGACGCCTCGCCATATGGTCTTGGAGCTGTCATCATGCATGTATATCCCAATGGCAATCGGCGTCCAATCGCATATGCATCACGAACACTAAACGAACATGAGAAACGCTATGGTCAGATAGATAAGGAAGCTTTAGCAATCATGTTTGGGCTAAAGCGATTTCACTTGTACCTGTATGGTCGACATTTTACGATTCTGACAGACCACAAGCCACTAGAGCGAATCTTCGGGCCGAAGACAGCCATCCCTTCTCTGGCAGCCTTGCGGCTACAACGTTGGGCAATCATCCTGTCAGCCTTTAATTACAGTATCAGATTTGTCCCATCAAAACAGAATGCAGTCGCTGACGCACTATCACGCCTACCCTTACCATCAACGTTGGGCGGGGAAGACACAGTTTACAAGATTGAAGAACGACTGCTAGATTCATTACCTATCACGCACAAAGAGATAAGCCATGCAACACGAGTGGATCCGGTCCTGTCAAAGGTGTTGGAATTTACCAGGCACGGTTGGCCACAGCATGTTGAAGATTTACGCCTGAAACCCTACTTTGATCGTCGATTCGAGTTGTCAGTTGAGCACGATTGCCTGTTATGGGGAGTACGGGTCATCATCCCTACGCGGTACCAGAATGATATGCTGGAGGAGTTACACACGGGTCACCCAGGCATCGTCCGTATGAAGGAGATGGCGCGCAGTTATCTATGGTGGCCAAATGTTGATTTAGAAATTGAACAAACTGTGAGAAACTGTGGTAGTTGTCAGCAGGTTAGAAAACCACCAGCTGTAGCACCACTAGCGCCATGGATGTGGCCAAGCAACCCCTGGCACCGAATCCATATCGACTACGCTGAAGTCGAAAACGGTCACTATTTCATTGTTGTAGATGCTCACTCTCGCTGGCCAGAGATTTTCTTTATGCCAGGAACCACGTCAGCAACGGCGACAATCTCCATTCTACGGGACCTATTTGCAAAGTACGGATTGCCAGTCCACTGTGTCAGTGACAATGGTCCGCAGTTTCGTAGTGAAGAATTTGCACACTTCTTGAAGATGAATGGTACTAAACACATTCGAGTAGCACCCTACCATGCAGCAAGTAATGGTTTGGCCGAAAGAATGGTTCAGTCTTTCAAGAACCACATGAAGACCTGCAAGGGCAGTAAACTGTCCATTCAGCAGCGTATTGCCAATTTCTTGCTGACATACCGGTCAACCAAGCATCCTACAACTGGCAGAACCCCAGCTAGTTTGTTCCTTGGACACGAGCTACGAACTCGGTTAACGCTTCTTCATCCAAGTACAGGGGAGAAGGTCATGGATTCCCAGGCAAAGCAGAAAGCAACACACGACGTGCATGCCAAGTACAGAGAGTTCTACCCTGGTGACAGAATCAGAGTAAGAGATCTACGAAAGGAGAATACTTGGTGGCCAGGTTCAGTAGCGGAGCGGAGTGGACCCAAGTCGTACGTAGTAGTGCTTAATGATGGTCGAGTTTGGAAACGCCACCTGGATCATGTGAGACGAGACTGTATGGATAGTGCAGTCTCCCAGCAAAACGCAGAAAGAGAACCACAGGAGATTATCTCAGATCTTCCTCGACACGCCCCTCTCAGTACTGATTTCCCAGCACCACCACAAGTACCAGCAGACGTTCCATCCCTGGATTCTGGCGAATCCAAAACCCAGGTTCAATCAGAGAAACAAGAATCTCTAACTGTTGCTGGAAAGTCATCCTCTGTCTCTACACGTTCATCCGAAGCGGTTTCAATTCCACTTCGTCGATCTAGCAGAGTGCCCAAGGCACCGGACAGATTTATTGAATCAATATGATTTCTTAGACTCAGGACACTTCATTTATTGTTAAGTAAAGAAGTCTAAGATTTGCCAAGATAGGAACTTGGACTACATGTTTAATTGCTTAGTAACGGATTTGACTATTTTCGGGATTGCTTGTTCCCCGCAGTCATAGTTTTCACGTTTAGAGCATTGCCTTGTAGATTTCAGGGTTAATTTTCTGTTCCTCAGTTATTGCAATCTCGATTCGCATAAGCTCTAGTATTATCCCAGAAAGGGGGAGATGTGGTGTATTTGCAGCCTCATTTTCAAGTAGCCTCGCTTTGAGATTCCCATGTGCTTTTACGGTACGACCATCTTCTAGTTCTGTTGTGTCAATAAATATTCTTGTCTTCCTGACTTCGCTTACGGCTCTTAATACGGTACGGTACGACGGAATACGCTACAGTTTGCTTTTGTTTTTACAGGAAAACCAAAGTGGCAGTCGGTTTGGGTTGAATATTTGCTGTTGTTTCATAAAGATTCCGGTCTGGGTATTGAAATGAAATGGAAGCCAAGTTTGACACTTGTTTCACTAAACAGGGACAGGCTTTCAAAAATGGAGAAAACATATACGCCTGTACTTGTATACTCTCATCTGCTGTAGCAATCTTTACAATGTAACGGATTTGAAGGTAAAAATCTGCCTTAAAATAGTATAAAAATCCCAAAGTTGTTTCTAGTCTTCATCGGTTGTGAATGGCTTCGTGTTCACGTGCAAAGGGCGTGTAATTTTGGCGGGAAATGCGATACAGGCACTGGGCACGAGTTAACATGCGCGACGTTTTCTCAAGGTGAGAAACGAGGTGTGATAAACTCGAGAAAGTTTGAAATGGCGACTCCTGATGGTTATGAGTCGGGGGATTATCTCTCCCAGCATTTAACATCGCAAATCCTGTCCCAATACAAGTACGGTGTATCCAGCGTGTCCAATGTAAGTGGCAGTGGCAATTTTCTGGTGAATGCGATCGTAAAAAGGCCAAGAAAACATTCCAAACCCGTGTACGATTTCGCCAACATACTTGGTTACATCGGCGGCGAGATTCGAGATGGTTTCTTCAAATCAAACCTCAAGGAAAGCGAAGTTATTTCTCTGATGAAACTTCACATCGATCTTTCAAGTGGAAAATATACTCGGCTGACGTTTGCGCCGGTGGAAGAGGCGGCAGCTCTCTGCGTGCTTCCTTTACACGAAAAAGCGGTCGAAAAAGGCTTCGGTTTTCCAGATAGCGACACGGCGGATGCATTCGAATGTTTAAAGAACGTGGCTCAGCATTGTAAATATCTATCTGCGGAAGACTTCTTGAACAGCAGTCTCGAAAAGGCCGGCTCTAGGAGTCTGGATCGTTCCAAGTTTGACGGTTTCCGAGCAGAATTACAAGCGTGGTTATTGGAGAAAGAAGATTTGAAGTACCACAATTGTCCACTACCCCCTCCCCCACCTCAACTGAACCCGAGTCTACCCCAGAGCTTTTTTGATTTCCTCCAGCAGACAACTCAGACGCTCCTTGAACATCAACGAGTTACATCATGGAAAAAGACTGCAGCAAACAAGTTCAGCTCTGGACTTAACTATGAGAGATTCAGTGGTATGGCAAAACACCAAGCATTGTGGTATACATGGATCGGTGACATGGACAGAGCTAATGTGATGGTGGATGCTTTGCAGGGTCTGCAAGAAGACCAGAAGAAGGGAAACCCTCTTGATCTTAATAACATTGTCATCAGCATCATCCTTGATCTGACCTATTGCAACCTGGTTAGTGATGGCTTTTATGAGGGAAGTACCACTGCTGACGCCAGACTGACACCTAAAGAAAGATGTGACACTTGTGTGAGCCAAGCGACAAACACTAGTATGATTCTAGGCTCCAACCTGCTCACTTGCGTTGATAAAGATGGAACTGGTGAATTTGGTTCGTTTCAAGTGAGAAAAGATTTGGCAAAGTTGTTCTTTGCAGTGAACAAGTTTGGCATTGACCCCACTATTGAAAATGCTGCAGACCACCTCTTTGAGAAAGCCATTGTTACTTTCCTGACCCATGCATTTGAGAATTTGTTTTGGAAAATCAAGCCAACAAATGTCATGTCAGATGCCACAAAAGATGATCTTCTTGCAGGTTTCCTTCAGGCAATAGCTGGCAAATCTCAAGGAGATCTGAACATTTGTGAGTTTGCCAAGTCCTGCAAATCCATGCTTGGTAATGCCCTATTGAAGAACTGTGGAACTAAACTCAGGGGAGATGACATTGACAGGATGTGCACATTGTTTGAGACAAAGTTCAAGAAAGTCATTAAAGAGTTCAACAAGCTTGTTGATGAGGAATCAAGCTTAGAACCAGATGCTGCCACTCTGAATGCCAAGAAGATTAGTCATGACCTTGTTGTGAATAACGTCATACCATTTATTGCTCATGAGTTCAAGAGTACCTGGAGATTTCTTTCCAGATCCAAGAAGATAAAGATTTTAACTAGAGAGTCTCAGTTGGTGAACAAGTCATGCAGTGAGGCATTTGTGAGAGTTGTGCAAGCGAGCTGTTCCAGTTGCGTTAACAGAAGTTTTGAAGGAGAGACCCAACAACCAGTCCAAGCAGGAGAGAAACATGAAGCTCGTACAGAAAGCGAAGATGCAGAAGACAAAGGTTGCAATGATTCATGCGCATGTAAGGATGCTGACAAGCTTCAAAAGCACCTCATTAATTTATTGTCCGGTGCAAGAAATCCAATTCCTTTCTTCAAGTGCCATTCCAATGGAGATGTCGTGATAAGTGAAGAACTGTGCAGTGGTGAGGATGGAGACTATTACAGTGGTATGCCTGCATTTGATTATGAGCGTTTATGTAGCACCATAGAAGAGATTGACGAGGAGAGATTTGCTCAGTGCCCAGTTCTTGCCACAATGTGCAAGGTCGCTTGCCGTAAAATCTATTTGAAATTCACAGAGGACTTATCAAATGAATTGTTAACCTTAATGAAGAAGAAGAACCCAAGATTTGAGTGGCATTCCTGCCAAGCTTGTGGACAAGAAGAGAGCCAGCTAGGAGAGTTCAAAAGGTGCGGTGGCTGTAAAAGTGTGTATTACTGTGGCAAGAAATGTCAAGTGGATGATTGGAAGGCTGGACACAGACAGAAATGTAAGATCACTGCAAGAGAATCATAAGGACATTAACTGACAGTCTTAACCCTTCAAGCCATAATAATTATGTCATCACACCAATCTCCTCTTACTATTCTTCATTCATTTCATATATTTTATAGCACTTAACATTGCTCACAACACTTTGATGGATCAATACTACCACTCTTTATCAGTTGATTCTACAATAATTATACCAAACAAATGCCCCGTCATTGTTGAACAAGTTATGATTGTCATGACATCACAGGTTACCAAGGTAACAATATAACCTGTTAAAGACACCCTTGATTTTAGCTTTAAGTGCTTAGAACTCACAAACGAGCTCAGTGACCCCCATTTTTATCATAAAATTGTAAAAAGCACACAACTGTCAAACGTTTTGCAAAGTTTTAAAACAATTGGTGGGAAGGGGTTCAGAGCTACCTTAAATTTATTTTTATTGTAGTATTGATCCATTGAAGTATAACAATCAGCTGAATTTAATGTGCACTTTCTTTTGTTATATGGATTAAAGTGCCCCTGTGATCAAATTTTTGATTTTCATTTTTTTACATTTTCGTGTACAATTAGACTTTATTACTCATCTTGCCAAATTTCAATTCATTACGAACATCAGAAGTCATTTTATTTTAACATTTATTTCCGAGAATTTACGGCCGCCATTAGGGAGAAAGTGACGTCAAAGACTCAAACATACCTCACAGGTTGAAATTATAATAACAATAAGTATTGAAAATCACGCGAAAAGCAACAAAAACTTTGGACTTGTTCTTCGTGCAATTTTCTGTGCTGATTGTTATTATAATTTCAACCCGTCAGATATGTTTGAGTCTTTGACGTCACTTTCTCCCATTCGCAACCAAGCCTTGGAACAAGGTTGGTTAATGGGGCGGCCGTAAATTCTTGGAAATAAATGTTAAAATAAAATGACTTCTGATGTTCTTAATGGATTGAAATTCATGGCAAGATGAGTAAGAAAGTCTAATAGTACATGAAAATATAAAAACATGAAAATCAAAAATTTGATCATAGGGGCACTTTAAATTTGTTAAAATTACTTGTCGCAAAAAATAGTCCAGCATTTTAAGTTTCAAGGAGAGATCAAGTGTTGATGACAATGGAGGCTTTAAGGGTTATAAATAACCCTTTCAGAGTCAGTTATGGAGAAATGTAGTGTACAGTTCTAAACTTTCAATCTGTTGACGAAATCCTATGGTGTGACCATTCAAGACAAATGAAACCTCTTTAGCAGTACTTTTTCATGGTACTGATCAGTTGTTTAATATTTTACAAAATGAAATTTGGGGTTTTTCTTGAATTTTGTTATTTGGCACCCTTGGGAGTGAAAGGGTTAAGACACTTTGAACTTTGCATTGAGAGAAGTGTGCAAAATTGGGCAATCAGTCAGTATTTTACCACAAAAATAATTCTGTGCTAAGAATAGCAAGTGTTAAAGTGGTTAAATCGCACAGTTTCCAGGAGATTTAACATCTGATTAGAGTTTCATGGACGCTTTCCAGAAAAAACAACTGATAACCACAAGTGAACCTAAATTGGTTTCAAGAAAGTTACAGTACTCCTAAATTCTGATTAGATAGTCCAGCTCCACAAAAGTACTAATGTTAATTAGTGGTTCTCACACAGTTAAACTCAAGTTTATTTCAGTCTTTATTTCCATTGTTTTGTTACAGTTAGTCAAATAATATTATAAATTAAGGTTATTGTTTTATACCTTGCAGAGTGCCAGAGGCTTTAAATTTAATTCTCACTTTGTGTCTGATCTTATATTGGACCATATGTAAGACGGACTGTCTTTATTTTATGGCCCCGTTGCTTGTTAATTGATCTTTGGCCAACCCCTCTAAAAAACTGCATGAGAAAAACATCTGGTATCTCTGGTTTTTATGGCAGTCAACCAAAAAAAAAATGATTTTATACAAATTATTGCTATTTTAACCCAACAACTTAGTAGGTTTCCTTCAAATGATTGCTTAAGTTTACACGGTCCTTGTGTTTCAAAAAGTAATTTAGCTCTCTTCATTGATTAATTTTTGCACTACATACAAATAGTTTTAGAAACTATGTTCCTTACATTGATATTATTTTATTTTCCCAGATCTAATTTTTGTGTGCACATGAAGTGAAATTTCACTACCATTTTTTTTTGGTAATCTGAAAATAGGTGTTTTAAGATATATTTGGATGGAAAAATGAGTCACTTGAAGTGGTGGGAACATATTTTAACAAGTGACCCAAGTTGGGCATATTAGACAAGGACCTGGGTTTTAGTGATGCCATTAGTGTGAACTGAGCACGTCAATAGTTTTACAGTGGAGTTCTGGCATTGTGGAAGGATTATTTTGATTGAATATGCCTGAAAGCGACGCATATTTTAGCCCTGGGTTCGTCCCCTCCTCCACCATGTTTTGTTGTGATTAAACACACGTGACATCACAAATACCTTTTTGGCTGTACTCAAAATGATGCAAATTTCAGGTCCTGGCGGGAGATTTCAAACTGCTTAAAATACCGGTATTGGATCCTCTTCGTGCAAAAGAGGAAAATGACTGAAAATGAAGTAACTTAGGTGATATAAACACACAAAACCCTAAACCAAAATGGTAGTGAAATTTCACTTCATGTGCACTTTAACATAGCCCTCTCTGATTTTTTATTCCACCTCCTCCCGGTTGAATGATAATTTTTTCATACTTTTAAAGTTGAAACAGTAACATGATTATCTGTTAAATGTAACATTGAAATTAGTATGCAGGATATTGAAAATAGATTTTAGTTACTGGACGGCTTTTTTTGCCATTAACATATTATTTTCCAGCCAAGCAGGCTATTGTGTTTGCAATGATCAATAAAAAGCCCTTTTCCAGACAGTTACTTTCCCATTGATGTATTGATTTCTTTAAAAAGTTGAAAAGCCCATTAATTGGAATAATTGTTGCTGTTTGGAACTTTACAGTGCGACATCCTTTCAATGAGTGCCAAACAAACTTTTTACAAGTTTCCATGACATTATCAGCTAATTTTATAAATATAAAATCTTTGTATTTTGTAACTAACGTTACACTCGCACAATAAACAGGAAGCAACAAGATTATGTTAATTTTGATCTCGCTGAACTCTGTGAGGAGGCGTGCCCGTCAATTGAATTCTCACTGATTGGCTAACTTGTGTAAAAGTGTGTTGGATGCTCTCAGTAAGGTGTATCTCAATGTAACCTTTACATGTATTTTTTGATAGGGATTTTGTTTGCTTCAAACATCTGATAAGATTAGTGGCAAAACTCCCATGTCAATCCATTCATTACCATTTTGTCATTGTGATCACAAGGCAGTAGACTGATTCTTGGATGTGATGTCTCTTACTCGTACTTGTCCAATACGACTGACAAATTTATGCATAGCATTGTACTGTAATACATTGTGCTGTATTGTGCCATTCTAGAATGTATTGTTAAACTATTGTTATGGTCATATAATACAATGCTATGCATGAATTTGTCTGAGTATTGGACAACCCTCCTCTCACTCCCTATTGTAAGACCATCTGTCAGGATCAGGCTCAGGTCACACCTGCTAAATGGTTCATCTTTCCTCTGTAGGGGACAAAGTGTCCAGAGTGGTGTAAGTGCAGGCACAAAAGAATGTAGGACAATAATGTACTGGTCTTTTCAACTTGAGTTTCTCAGGGGAATTACTAGAGGAGCGTTGCGCGACAAGACAAATAACGGCTGCGTGGGAGACTAGGGAATTCCCATACCACTTACCCACAGGACCTCTGCAAAGGAGAGAGGTTCTGGGACAAAAATGTCATGCCACAGGAAACCCAAGCCAGATGATACACCTCACAAATGGCAGCTGAATTTTTTTTAATACTTATGTTAATTAGCCACACTGACCTCGTTTTAGACTATTACCCATGGGGCCAGTCATTAAATATTTTCTTTTACCTCCCAACTCAACTGAGATGAAAGCGTTGTGCGGTCATGGCTGAGATGAGGAAAAAATGTGCGCCTTGACGTTAGACTGGCTGGCACACAAATTTGCCAGTTGCAAGGCGAATGAACTGATCATGTGCGAGTTGAAAGTTCAAGTTGTTTTTTCCCAAGGGAGTTAGTGAGTTTTGTTAGCACTAGGGAGTTAGACTGTTTTGACCCATGGCACGCAGCACATTCTTGTCCAATCAAAAAAGGCATTTCAGTTGGGAGGTATAACAATGTTTGTTCACCCTTTTTGCAATATACTTCTTCCTTTTCTTCAAAATCTTTTAAAAGCTTTAAAAACAAAGCAGATCGAATTACAACACAAAGTGCTGACATTTCAGATTTATTGCACAATCAAAAACACACGTTACAGTGTTCCATTAAATTAAATGCTGCAATTTAATAGCATTTGATCACACTAATAATATAATTGTAACATGCACTTTTAGTTTAATAGCACTATTAGTCTAACTGACATCAAGATCATGCTTTGAATCACTTACGGCAACCAAACTAAACCTAACCTGATAAAGTATTCAAAGTATATAGTATAAGTATAAAGTGTTTTTATTTAAGTAAAAAGAAAAAAAATACTACAGGCTGAGAATACAGTCAGTCCTCTCATCGCTCCTGTATGGACACTGGTGTTCCTCTAGATGTCGGGAGTGATGGAAGACAGCTCTGTTTGAAGTCTGAAAACACTACTTTATTCTTTTAGTAAAATCCTTACACTTGTAAAAATTATTACATGTACTTATAGGGAACCTCCACTATTATAACAAATTGACGTAAAATGTTTCCAACAATTTTACATCAACTTGTTATAATAGCGAAGGTTCCCTTTAAGTGTAAACAGTCAGTATTTACTAGCCTATTAAGAGGGTCGTGAAGGGGGGGTCCTAATCCCATTTCCCAGCAAATAGTTTTTTTCAAATCCCAGCTCAAATCCCACAATCCCAGCCTGTGTTGCTCAAATTGAAATCCCATTCCCATTTTTCTATTGTTTTTGTTTCATGAATCCCAGTCCCAGTGCACAAAATCCCATTTCCCAGCCTCTAAAAAAGGCAAATCCCAGCTCCCATTTTACCCCTTCACGACCCTCTATTAAAGTTACTTTCTATTAGTAACTGACTGAAGAGCTTCCTTCAAATTTAATTTGTATTTTCTGTTTTCCACCTCAATCAACTAGCTTTTATTGCTGACTATCATGCTTGGCAGAAAACTTATGTTTTTGCCTTTGAATCATGAGCTACGAACTTGGTCAGGATTCACAAGACTCCAAGATGATCCTTTTTGCTGACGAACCTGAGATTTCAAAACACTTTTTTTAATCACCGAAATTTCGAGACTTGGCTAGTATTTGCCAAGATGCATCACGTTCAATAGGTAACTCTACACCTGTTTTTTCTTAGGGGTATATTTTTGCCTCTCATAAGCAGATGTCTCTTCTCTGTGGACACTAAAACATGGTCTCCAGTGTGTCCACTTTTGGGAGTTTTAGTAAATGAGTTTGGCACTGAAACTTTACTGTTAATAAAAGGCTGATGGATTCTAAGAATCATCCAAGACTAAATATTACACAAGCTGAAGCAGGTTTAATGTCCTTGCCTAAGGACAGGTACAAAACAATATACTACAGTTATTAACTAAACTAGTTAATAGGTTTAATATCATTTTACAAATAACCAAGTTAAACAGGATATCAGTGATTTTTTTTCAAGAAGAAGTTTATAATGGTACCAAGTTCAAATCTGATCCCACACAGTATACATATTTTTTCAATTCAAAGAGAATGCCTTTTCCTTTTTTATATTTTTTTTATCCGCTTCCACATTTTATTGATTGTTATTGTTGCATAATTATGACACTTTGAAAGTACATCTAACTTGGAAAATGTCAATGAAAATAGTCATGCATTGCATGACTATTTTTTTTTTCTTTTACTGTTTTGTCAAGGAAAAATAGGCCATTAAAAGCAAACTAAACAGCCAAAATTGCTAACACAATTAAACCCCTGATTCTTAATATCTTTTGAAAGCATTTCATGATAACAAAACTTGTCCATATCTCTACTTTGAACTAATTACCTGATGCAATAAGAACCCTGCACTCTATGATGTCCGTAATATGAGATAGCTTACCTTTAATTGATACATATGTAAAGTATGCAGCTATTCATGTGAACATGCATGTTTCTTTTTTCATTATATTTTTGTCTTTTTGTTTATCCGCATTTCGAGATCTAGCAATTGCATGCTATACTATAATCAAATAGAAATAAAGTTTATTGTATTACATATTTATAACCAGCTATTAACAAAAAATTGGAAAATTATCCAGTTGTACTTTTAGCAGTCCTTTAACTACAGGATTGTAGGTTTTGCTTAAAACAGGGTAAATTCTTCATCCACTTGACTACACTAGAAAGCCAGGTCACCGTTATTACATTTAGCATTGTTAATGGTTTTTTGGTGTGTTGTTTTAGAGTGAAATAAAATTGAATAGTGATAATACAAACCCAAACAGCTACTAAAACATAGCTGTATTTACAAGAGACATAAAAATTGAGCTTGAGCAAAAGATGTCCATAACAGTGAGGTGAGAGTGTTATTATATTAGAGAATTGTTCAGTGGATGAGTGTTTTATAATAATAATAATAATAATAATAATAATAATAATAATAATAATAATAATAATAATAATAATAATAATAATAACAATAATAATAACAACATGATTACATCAAATGAAAGCTGATGGATCAAAGCAATCTGTATAAAAGCCTAATTAACATAATTATTAGTAATAATAATATATCTGTATAGGCATTAATTAACAATAGTAAGCAAGGTGTTAACTTACATAAAATAAAGTTGCTTATTTTTTTATAAGTAGTAATACTTTAGTTAGTTACTGACTGGCCATGAAGACTGACTGACTAACATTCTTCCAAACTTCCCATCTTTTTTCCCTACTTTCCTTCTTAGATATAATTCCTTACTTTCTTGCTTAGCACTGACTGACTGACTACCTCATTCATTTACAAACTTAAGATATACTACCTTGATGTTTGTGTAATTTTTCCCAAATCACCATAAGCACTATAACAATTATGTGCTATGGAGACCAATGAGGAGCACTGGTATATATGTTTAAACTATAAACAAAATATTTAAATGATAAAATTAATGTTAGGAGGGCCACAAGTTAATCAGTTTTAGAACTGTTAGGTGTTAACTTTCATAAAAAAAGTTGCTTGTTCTTTCTTTTTTTCTTACACAATTTCTTTCTTGCTTAGTACTTACTGACTGACTGACTAACTCATTTATTTACAAAGATATATAACCTTGATGTTTGAGTAATTTTCCAAATCACCATAAGGACTATAAAAAATATGTGCTATGGAGACCAATGAGGAGCACTGGTATGTTTAAACTATAAACAAAATATAATCTCAGCCAGTATTACCCAGCGTAACAGACTAGTAGTACATATTATTTTTATGCAAACTGACTTCATTTGGTCAATACATGATAGAAACTTTTGAATATGATTGTCATCACTGATATCATAGACGTATTAAACTACATTATTTATAGACTGAAAAAATAATTTAAAACATATTGTACAACTGTGCAATCAAATTATAGCCTCACAAAAGTAGTTTCATTAGAAGAGGGTTAACAATGATTCCGAAGCATTTTTCCCAAGCAGTTTCAATCCTCAAAGTCATAAACAGGTTCTACTAGTGGGCCACCAATAACATCATCATCATCATCATCATCATCATCAACAAAATCATCATCACTATTATCTTCAAAATCATCAAAACCATTATTTTGTACAATTGGCCCTTCTTCTTCTTCTTCGTCATCCAAAACTCGTTTCCTGGGAGACTTGCGTGGTAATGGAAGTTGCTCTTTCACAGTCTACAAGAAGGAATAATTCAAGAAAAACAGAATTTATGAACATTTTCAAAACCTGATAGTCTATGTTACATTCCCATTACAAACAGCAAAGATGTAACACCTATGTTGGCGCCCATTAAAGTTCCTGACTGATCCTTGACATTGCTCTTAGGGTTTTTCTCTTAGTTCTCGTTTTTCCTCTGTCGCAAAAAACAACTTTTAAAGCACGAATATTATCTGCAATTGAAGGCCACATAAAATGTTACATCACAGCTTTTATCAGTGTACATAAATCCCATTAGCAATAGACTATAATAAATTGTATTAATATTTAGTTATTACTTAACATCTGAGTGACTGATGTTTACATTGTACATTTATGGTAGTTTGATTGACGTGTAAGTACCTGAGGTGGTATTAAGTTGAGCATGAGAACATTAGTTTGTACCTGGTACCTGAATGACAGCAATTTGTATAGTTCATGTTTGTAGAACAGCAACAATTTAATCATGACATAATCCAA
Organism: Cladopsammia gracilis; assembly: GCA_022457155.1. Classification (NCBI taxonomy): domain Eukaryota; kingdom Metazoa; phylum Cnidaria; class Anthozoa; order Scleractinia; family Dendrophylliidae; genus Cladopsammia; species Cladopsammia gracilis. Next base: position 204,043 of record JAJGOT010000620.1, read on the forward strand.
TTTTGACAAGTGGGTAGAGTAACAAGTTAAAAAAAGGAAATGGTTGCTGAGTTAAGAAAGAAAGATTTTAGAACAAAGACACCCTCCATTTATGCAATCTGAATGGTGACTTGGCAGAGCTCTGGATTACTAAGGGTCAATGCAAGTTATACTCAATCAAAGTGAAAGACAAATCAAAGGCACAGCAGACCCTATCACCATGACTACCTCCTGTATTATTTATTTATTTATTTATTCAAGATTTGCCACTCACTTGTAACAGTAACTGTTTATACTGTTCATCATTCATTCTGTTGGGTTTTACTGGTGGATTCACATATCCCCGTTCCAGCACACGTTTGAGATCATCAGATGACATGATATCAGCAGGATCAAGTAAGTTATCATTAACCAAAACCACAAGATACTCAACATAGTGTTTCCTACGGATGAAAAAAATAAGTTTAATTAGGAACCTTGTTGAAAAGCACAAATGAGTGTTAAAATCAATTAAATAAATGAGGTTTTGATATCCTCACGTGGCCATGAGTAAAATTAAAAATTTAATTACCGCAGCATTCCGGAAGTAGCCTGCCCCAACCCACCCCCCCCCCCCCCCCCCCCCGCCCCCCGAAAGTGAAATTCATTTTCAGACGAATGTAGTAACTCCCGAAATAAATGGCCCACCCAAAAGCAGAGGCTTTCCAAAAGTAACAGAAGTTAATTGAACTGTAACAACCATTTAATTCATGCAAACTCAACTCAACAACTCCTCAATCCAACAGTTACCTAGCCCACTCATTTTAACTTTATTCATTATCCCAGGCCCCAGATGTTGGGAGGGTGATGCAACATTTTGCTTATAGCTTCCTGAATGTAACAGCTACCCAAAAGTAATGGCTACCTCAAAGTTTCCGAAGTAATGTATGTGGGCTGCTATGTTTCGGAACTCTATGGTTGTTGCATGAAAGACTCATTATCACAAACCTGCATAGCCCTGCATGTCCAGGAGGAACCTCAGCTTCACATTCACCATCCACCAGGCCATTCTCTGTCTCTTTCTGCTCACTAACCTTACAGAGTAAAGGTGCCGCGACAGCTGCAGCTCCAGGAGCCTCATCATCAGAGGCGTTACCTACAGTTGGTTAAGTCAGGTGTTAACTTTTTCCTGCCACAATCAAACCTTGAGTAATGTAATTATATATAATGCAGTTCTTAAACTTTTTAGTAGATCTGTGAATGAATTTCACATGGTGCTGTGCATAATGCTGTACAAGGTAGTCCTAACCTTTTAGCTAAACCTGTGGATGAAATCCTCAAGTGCGAAACAAAAGCGAAAACATTTAAGTACATGTGGTATTTTCCTATGGTGCTGTTAACAAATTATACATGTATGCTGCTCATGGCGGTTCTAAGTTATGGGTATATCGATGAAAACATCAAGTGTGATTATTGAAATGAAAGCTACTGAGTATTTCTTTTCTGTGGTGCTGTTGACTATGCTGTACAAGGTGGTTCTAACTCTTGCCTCTGTGGATGAAATCCTAAAGTGTTACCATTCAAATGAGAGCTACTGAGCAGTACTTTCCTGTGGTGCTGTTCATTATGCTGTACAAGGTGGTTCGAACTCTTGACTCTGTGGATGAAACCCTAAAGTGTGACCATTCAAATGAGAGCTACTGAGCAGTACTTTCCTGTGGTGCTGTTTTTTTACGCTGTGCAAGGTGGTTCTAACATTTGAGTCTGTGGATGAATCCTCAAGTGTGATCATTGATATGAAAGCTCTCGGGCATGATTGAGAAACGTCAAAGAAAAGTGCTCTTGTCAGTTAATTTAAAACTCTCACCTTGACCTTCAGGCGGTTCAGTGTTGTATGCAACATTATTATCACGTAATAATTTCTGTAGTTCTTCTGGACTACGATCTCGCAGGTAAAAATAACAATCTCGTGGATGGTGTGCATGCAAACCTTTAACAGTACATTTATCTGATACACAGCGATTCTGAAAGGCAAACAGATCCCACTTAAGATATTTTTCAACCTGGTTAATGTGCAAGCTTGGGAATTAGCAGTAAAATAAAGTAATCACAGTATATTGACAACCAAATGTCCCTTTAAAGTAGGTATAACTCAAATATGTCAATCTTTCTCTCTCTCTTGTTTACAAAAACAAAAACAATTAATAAGGAAGTACCTGTTCATTGTTATTAAGGAAAGGGTTGTAGCAGCCACTGCAGAATTCATGGGGACACATAGCACACTTAAAGTGCATGCACCCTCCTTTGGAAAGGTCATATCGAAATTTGCAGCCTGGACAAACTAAAAATAACAAATAAAACCAGAGTATTGCAACTGTTATCAAAATAATGAACCCTGTTTATCTTAGGAGAAAATCTTTTATTAATAAGGGGCAAATCCAGGAATTTTAGAAAGTGGGCCCGTAAAAATTTGTATCTGAGACAATCGGCGTGTCGCGGGGTCTGGGGGAGATGAAGTCTGGTGCATTCTGGGTGTTCAATTTTGACAAATGCAAGGATCCCATATTGAACAAGAAATGTTGAAATATATTTTAATAAAATGCAGTTGTAGTTGTAGTCAAACAGTACATGACTTGAATCAAGTAATTTTTTTTTTACAATTGAAATCCAAGTAACCAGAGTGGTATGGGAGCTAATTAAACAAGAGTCATCCCATTTGTCAAAAAAAAAAAACAACAACAACAACAAAAAATCCCAGACAAAATTAAAGGGGGGCCACAGCCCCTTGGACCCTCCCCTAAATCTACCCCTGTTAATAGCACATTTTTGTATTATTACAAAGCCATCATGGTAATGAAGCATTTATACCACACCTATTCCATTCATCTTCAGATGAGCTGCCAATCCAGCCGCTTGGTATTCAGGATCATTCGCTTCCTTCCAAGCTGCAAACTGTTGACATGTGATGCCTTCATGTTGGGGCTCCCACTATAAACACGACGGTAAGGGTCAAGATTGGCATACAAAAAAAGGAACTGATTACAGAAACGTGTTGCAAGATAGTGCCCCAGTCGCTTGGGCATACACAGCTTGAGGGGAATTAATTGCTCACTATAATGACTGTCTCACAGAGTGCAATGGGGACTAGCTACTGAACAGCAAAAACAATTTGAAGAGAATTCTATTCTATATGGCGGACTAACAGTTAACTCCCATTTACTCCATGTATGCTATTACCAAAGTGTAACATATCAACAAATTCAAAACAAAAAATGAAAACAAACCCCGAGATTGCGCAGTACGGATTGTAATTCAGCTTTAAATGCCATCCCCATGCAGTGCTGGAAATAACAGATGGTCACTGGAAATTGTGCGACCAACATCCAAAAATGTCCATTCGCAAGAAATTTTAAGTTATGCTCAGACATGGTGCCGGAGCATAAAAATTACTTAGCTTTTCCCTTGAAAGTCTTGTTAACTCATCACATTTGATTCCAAAAACATTACAATAAGAATTTACCCTGTTTGTACCATTTATTTTGCTGTAAAAGGCTCTTTCTCTATTTGAGAAAATTAAGAAAAGGCCATGTCATTTGAAATCGCCCTACAATGCATTGCAAACTGCAGAACTTCTTATAGCACATTGTGTATGCTTACAGATTGTGTCTCAGGAAAAAAGGGAGGTTTGAAAGAACACATGTCCTTCTAATTAAAGGTAAGAAAAATTATTTCCAGCACTGCCATGGGTAAGGTATAGCAGGTGACCATTACCCATCACATTTGCAATGGGCAAAATATATGTGCGAGCCTTACATATAATTACTGGTCAGTGGAATTACCAAGAAAAGTTTACAGCTGAGTAATGGCAGGAAGGAGTGAAAACTTGCATATTTTTTTTCCGTATATCTGCGTTGACTAATTCAATGCTTTGCTGTTCACAAGTTAAAAATGGGTATTTCATGCAAGGGAACTTTTTGTTCCATTGGCTGGAGCAGGCACTGTTGTGTGTTCCAATCCTTAAGGAAGTCTTGAAGTCCATGATGCATGTTTTTTTTTTAGACAATGATACATTGAAAGACAATAATCATTTCTAATCAGTCACCCTTTAATAACTGTCACATTAATTTTGCAACTTACTTACACACCAGTATTGTTTGCATTGTTCAAGATACTAGACAGATCAACTTTTTGCACAAACAACAAACATATATTAGATACTTTCAGTTTACTTTCGTGAGTGCATTAAGACCCATAGAAAGATATTAAGGAAGCAAAGCAAAGCAAACTGAATAATACCTGTCGTTTGCATTTAAAACAGGTGAACTCCTGACAATGTGGACACCTCATCATGATTTGGCCGGGCTGTTCATTTATGAACCCTGATGAGCACTAAATCAAGAGCAATTATATCATTACTTTCTTTTATGAGCTATAAAGTAACATTATTTTATTAAAATAAAGTCAATTTAGTTCAGTGAAGAACAGCATATTTAGTCAAGCATGGAATAACAAAAAAAAAAAAAAATAGACTTATCTGTTACACCATCATCTCTACCAACTAAGGATACACAAAGCCTTGAGAATTGTTTCAAGCTTTGTTGATTCACAAAATTAAATGATTAAAAGAAATAAACTGCAATCACCAAATTTAAAAAAAAATGGCAAAATAAACAATTAAAAGGAATTTCACTGGAAATTAGGTGGATCTTACTTCCACTGTTTCTGGATTGAATTGGAATTTGGAAAATGCTGGTTTTTGTAGATGGAGGAAAACCAGAGGACCCAGAGAAAAACCAACAACAAACTCAACCCACAGATGACATCGCCTCCAGGAATCAAACCTGGGCCACATTGGTGGGAGGCCTGTTCTCTCACCACTGCAGTTAATCCCTCACATTTTTACAATCACAGTAATTTTCTAATTCATATCACAAGTATCATAAATGAAACTGATCTTCACATGTGAGACCACATAGCTCAGTCAGTAATGAGAGAAATGCAATGCAGTTCAGGCAATAAACTCCGTCCCATTGAAGTGTTTGAAAGTTTGTTTTAAATTAAGCCATTATCATCAGAGAGGAGGTTGCTTATCACTTAATGGTACATGTATAAAATTAATTACAAATTGTCTCACTCTTTTTCATTTTTTTGTTAACTTTTGCCAATTAAACTGCAGCTCTCATTATACACATCAACAGGGTAACTTTATAAAGGACTCAAAAATGCAGTCATTGGTCACATTAACAGGATGGTCACATAAGAATAATCATTTAAATAGTGGCTGAGCTTTTGTTCAAGCTGTAAAAATTGGCCGCAATAAAAAGGTTGTCACGTGGTGGCATTTCCTTATACTGTGACCAACAAATGATTATAAAAACATTTTTCTTTGTTGATAAATTAAACATTTTCACTTACATGTGAACACCACCTGAAGTTAGGTTCCTTCATAAGTGTTCTATCTCGAAGTTTCCTCTGAAATAAGTCATGTGTTTCTTGGTCAACCAGGCCGCGAATCTACAAAACAAAGGAACATGGACAGAATCCAACATTAGATTCAAGTGACAAGCTCGCCTCAAAGCCGTGTGCCCCAATAATGCTGATTGGTTTCTCATTTTACTGCAGAGGACCAACTTGCCATGGGTTTAAGGTCCACTATTTTTACAGTAACACATTGGAAATGCACAGCTGAAGAAAATTTTCTGCATAGTTAAAATACATTGTTCAGTCACTTTTACCAGTGAATGTAACTAAAGCAAGTGTGAAGCTGCGGGTGACTGTTATCAAGGGACACGAGTGTTGCAACTCCAACCAATGCCCAGGTTTTGGTCTTGTTTCAATCTGTAAGTTGGAGTCTTAGATCTAATAATGCGACTTTACTGGTACTATAAGCTAGTGCCAAGTGCTTGTTAATGCTTGGCACTTTCTAGACTGTGGAACAATCTACCAGCCAGCAATTAGAAATATATTTATTTAACGACTTTTGGTCTTGTTTCTGTAAGTTGCAGTCTAATAATGAATGAATTAATGAATGAATTTTAGATCTAATAATGCGACTTTACCAAGCCAAGTGCTTGTTAACCCTTGGCACTTTCTAGACTGTGGAACAATCTACCAGCCAGCAATTGGAAAAAAATTTTATTCAATGAGTTTAACATTCAATTTCATACAAATTTTTACTTTTTAAATTAATCATTGTAACACACATGTCAACAAACATGCATGAAACATGTAAAATATAATAATAATAATAATAATAATAATAATAATAATAATTAAATACAGTTAAAAGGTTTTTAACGTAGTTAACAACTAGGAGCGCAAGTCTTGCCGTTAGCCTTGCGAGGCGTTGCTAGTATGCTTGCCAGCGCGGTAGTGCTTTTGGTGCATTTCTATAGCATCTCTGTAGCGTTCATATTTGCGGGAGTGCTGGGGCCAACTTCCGCTCAGCGTTATTCCCCTGTTGGTACATGCGTGTCTTCCATGTGCTTGCATTGCGTTCCATGTTTTTGTTAGTGTGGTGTTGTGCATAGCAGTGTAGCGTTATAATTATTATTTTTTGTACCACACCCTTAACCAGTAAGCCATTGTGTCAAAAGTAAGGAAACATAACAGCTCTTTACCATGATATCAAAGTTGTTGAAGTATTCTGTTGCCACTGCTTCATCTTCAAGATTTTCAGGTTTTCCGCAGCATGGACATACAAGATACATGATATTTTTGTCTTTTATTGTTACTGTGATGTACTGTGAAACACAATCCTGGCACACACGATCTTGACAGTGAAGAAATGTGATCATCTATGAAGAAAATTAGTCATTTGAGATTAAGCCATCCTTAAATATTTCTTTATCCTTTTCCTCTTTGAAAGATGATCTTGCAATAGAGCAGTTTACAGTTGAGTGTCAAAAGTAATTACACAATTGCTTTGGTTTTGCGTTTCTACCCTTTGTGATTGGCTAAAAAATCTCGCCCCACTTTCCCGACGGATCAGAAGTAAAACCAAAACCAATCATGACTTGCTCGCACACGTTTTCCCGTGCTTGGTGCTGCCGACATGTAATTGCTTCGAACTCTGATTGGTTCATTGGATTGTGCTGTGATTGGTCAGAGTAATTACTTTGGTTTTGGTTTTACGACACTCAATTGAAAACTGCTCTAAGACAGGTGGCATTATTATCTTTTAAGAATATGGAGGTAGTAAAAGAAACTACAAATTATCGATTACAACCTTTTTGAATGCAAATTAAATAAAGGATTAATGCACTGCTATTACAGTTATCATTCACTTAACCCTTTCACCCCAGAGTAAATAACAGAGACATGTAGTGTAATTATTGTAATATAACTTTTGAGTTTGTTGAGGAAATCCTATGGCGTGACTTTTCAAATGAAACCTCTTTGGTAGAACTTTTGCATGCATGATACTGTCATCTTTTTTTTTTTTTAATTTGATTATTATGAAATTTTGGATTTCTCATAAATTTTGAATTTTGGCACTCTTTAAAATTACTAGACCATTTGTGGCCAGGTTGATTTTTCATCTTTCTTCAGGCATGTGCATATGAATGATACAAATTAAAGCATGTTCCACATACTGTACTTTCATGTTGACTTGTCTTATTCAACACAAAACATATTCATCTGTCATTTCAAAATAAATGACAACTGGACATTATTAAAATGTGTGGCAACCTTTATTTTAATCAACTATTTAATATAAACTTTTACACCAGGAGTACAACCTTGAATCATGACTTAATAAAGTAATGTTACATAATTGGTTAGAATCAAACCTCGCTCATAGGTTTTTCATCAGAGCAAATTGGGCATTCTTGTTGCAGATACCGCAGACACCTTTTAAGATCGCCACAGTTGCAAGCAGCCTCCAGAGAAAGTTCCACAGAGAACTTCATGTCAATTAACTTGATAGCAGTTTCGGCCCTTCCCCATGATGCAACATTTTTCTCAGCCAAAATTGCTCGAATACGTCGCTAAAAGATAATATAAGGAATAGAAAATCATATACATTATACCATATCCCACCCATTAAAAGCTGTCGCAGATACATCCTTATATCCTCAAACAACTGCAAACTTTCCAAGTTTTAGTTCTCTGCCTGGATGGAATGCCATTTCATCAGCGAGAGTCTCCCCAAGTACATTGTTAGGGTTAAGGATAGGTTATCCTTGTCTGATACTCATTTTATAGTAGAGGTTACAAAATTATTAATTGTAAGTGAAATGCTGTGAGCAGATACTGGGCAGTTTTGTAAATTAGGGCTGTACCACAATGAAGGGAATGATTCTTCAAAGTCTTATATAATTATACCTAACATGAACATTAGTAATGTAAGTAGGATTGTAGGAGACGCTGTCGTGACACTTCAGTAATGCTGTTTCACCGGAAGTGAGAGTAGCCGGAAGCCACTAAACAGGAAGTTTATATGAACCGGAAGTGCACAATTTGAAATATGCGTATGCATAAATTTGCACGCAAAATCGTGACACCAAAAAAAATAATAATAACAATAAAAAGAAAAAAAAGAAAAACGGAGGGCATTTTATAACTCATGCCGCTATGTGCATGAGTAAAAATTATGTCAGTTTGGTAAGGGGACAGTCAAACTGAAATCTAATGGGCTCAACACTTTACCGCCACACCTTCAACTGTAAAATTGACACTCACATCCAAATTTTGGCCTCTGTCTGTCACAATGGCCTCAAAGTTGGCTTTATCTTGGGGACTTTCAGTATTTGCCTGTCTTGTCAAAACCATTAATATCTCCTGCTGAGTTGCATTGTCTGGAAGACAGCTGTTCAGTACTCTTTGAAGCATGGGTTGCATTGACATTTTCTCAAGAGTGAGAATTGCCTTTACTGTGTCTCCTTGTGATGTGTCTAGTGCTGAAATACAATCTGTTTTGGCATAAACGCCTGCTTGTTGTAACTCTTTGACCTAAAAAAAAATGAAATAGAATGCAGAAAATAAAAATCAAATGGAGCAATTTTGATACGACTTATGTTTAAGCTTACAGTAAAGTTGGATCATTCTATGTGATCACAAGGCTGTTCAGGGCTCGAAATTAAAAAAAAAGTTCAGTCGCCATTTTGCGACTAGATACGAAAATCAAGTCGCAAGTTCACAAATATTAGTCGCAAAATTAAGTAGCAATACAGAACAAAACATGCAATACTATAAACTTGGCCGCCACAATCGTAACGATCAAGACATTTTTCTCGATCGTAAAACTAGTGTACAACTCAAAATTATATTTTTTGGTGAAATTAGCTTCCAGAAAGGATACAATCTTGGAACATATCTACTTAAACGTCCGTCACCGTTGCGAAATTGATGATACTTTGGCGGATTCCACCTGGCCGCGATCGGCCGCGATGACAGCTCTAATCCAGCGGTTTAACAAACAAAAATATGAGCCTGCAATACATATGAATAAGAAACCGCTGCAATGGCGGCCGCGATCGAGGGAATAGCGTTGCGTCGTAACATTGCGGGTAAATTACGTACAATTTTACCCCATATCTTCAAATGTCTACGATAATCAAGGCACACAACAATATATTTTTTCAGTTCTTTATTTATTTCGGCAAAAATAGTGGCAAAGTAGCGACTGCTAGGCTTTTCATTTCGTTATTGGCCAAGGCGAAAACTACTCGCAAATTTGCGACTCCTCTGGAAGTTTTAGTCGCAAACACAAAAATTAAGTCGCAAATGCGACCGTATTGGTCGCAATTTCGAGCCCTGCTGTTGCCTATTAAGCAAGGGTCTGGTAGCCTGAACTGTACATGTCGGTCCCAGGAACTGATCTGGACTCCTAATTTGTAGTTAGGGCACCAAACATTTCACAGCTTAGGCTCCTAAATTCTGAGCTTTGCAGTCCAGTGCCCAGTGTTTTCAGTTTGATCCAGAACATGGAACACCTATTACTGGTGTCACAAGTACATAAGGCTGTTGCCTTACAGGAGTCCAGCAGCCTGGGGTAACCAAGGAACTGACCTGGACACCTAAGTTTTGGCTAGGGCACCTAACATTTCACAGCCTGGGTTCCTAACTTCTGATCAGCTTTGCACTTTATAGCAGGGTTTTTGTCAAGGTTTGCAATAACAGGGACCAAACTGTGAATAACAGGGACCATTTATTGGCATGCTGTTCCAATTTGGGTTGTGTGGGAGGGGGATGGTCCCATCATAACATTGGGTATGGGGAACTCTCCCCTAAAATTTTTGACATTTTGAGGCCCAAAGCGTGCATTTTAGGCCATTTCTGACCAATATGGGTTTTTGTTTTTAAATTAACTGCTATGAAAGAGGTATTAGTAATGAAGCACAGTTTTATTGCACTCGTCTGGTAAATAAATAATTAAGATCAAATAGGCCATCAACTTTAGCAGCTGAGTTCTTTATTCAAATATCTTATATTTTCCTGAGAAATAGCCGGGACAAGAATTGAAAAAGCCGAGTAAAGGTCCAGGTTTCCCTGATCTAACAAAAACCCTGTTTATAGGCTCCTTGGAATATTTCTTAGGCAACAGCCTTGGATCACTCTAGCTAGTAAGAAATTATCTCCCTTCAGCAACCATCTTTATCCTGTTTCAAACATTTCTCTGCAAAATGCTGCATTTACTCTTATAAGACTAGCAGTAATCAAAGATTAATAAGTGCGTTCGAAGTTCAATGAATTTAACTAAAATCATAGGAAAATTTAGGAGCAAATTAGTTGAGAAGAAACACGAAGTATTTAAACAGTAACATGAACAACAGTAATTTTAATAGTGAAACCAAAAAATGTAACAAAACATGTCTATCTACTTAGTTACAATGTAGTTCAGATACTGATTGTGCGAGACTAATTTTGTAACAATAACATGAATGATAGTAACTTGAATAGTTGCAAGGGAAAATGTAACAAAACATGTAAATTTGGCGCAATGGCCACCAAGTACAAAGACTCGGTTTGTTTGGTTTGTATTTGTGACCGCTGTGGGTCAAAGCACAATCGCTTGGTTGATTTGCTTTGAGACAACTTTGGGTCAGAGTAATTCAAAGCAGGACCAATTCAAAGCAGGACAGCAGCGAAGGTCTTCGGTTTGTTGTAGTTGCAGTAGTTGGGACGCCACATGCTCTTGGAGTACTAAAAACTTTCATGGTAAGGCTTTGACAAGTTGAAGCGATGAACATTTTAAGAAACATCGCATGAAGTTTGAGAAAAATGATTGCACTTACCGAATAATCCAAAGATATCCACGCTACGGACGCACGAGGTATTTTTCAGCTGAAAAGGTGGAGCCCGCAATTTCTTTGGCCAGCTTTTGGGCTTAAAATTGGTGCGCGCGCATAATAATTATTCAAAATGGCGCAGATTTTGAACATCGCCCGTCCATCGAACCAAAAATTCTCGATTCTTCACGCCTGGCACGCACAGGTATCTCATCGACCACAGGATGCCCAAATCCGGTTGAAATTAGGATGGCGTTCTCCTAACGTCGAACGCAATAATATCTCCCTTAGTGATCACTTTTCATGATGACTGGAGCCCTCTCTTAATGTACATGTATTTAGACGTGCAGAAAAATCTAACCTTTTTCTTGCGGATTTCAATGCATTTGGCTTTTGCTCGTGTCACTTCTCCAGTACATTCAATCAAAGCTTCTCGTACCTCTTCAGGACTGACATTTCCAATTTCTTGTGAGTTTTCAGGTATGGCTAGCTCAATCATAACCTTGTGAATTAAATCATACCAAGCAGTATGTAGCCAGTGAATTGGACCTTGGGGATCATCAATGCCAAGCACAGATGCTATGTTCACCTCCTCTGCCGTAAAACCTTCTTTTTCTGCTTTCTGAAACATAAAGGTAAAAAAAACTTTTAAATAGGGTAAATTCTAACAAGCGACATGACATCAAAATAGAACCATCAGTGAAGTGAAATGACAATGAATGACAAGCAGATTCCACGAAATTGCAAAGTGATAGTGCTTGAAACTCTGACAGGAGGGGGGGCGTAAGGGTTTGCGGTGATGCGGTTTTGCGTTATTTTTTATGCGGTTTTCTGGTAATTTTAATTTTAACCCGCGGTATTGCGGTTTTACAAAACTACGCGGTTTGCGGTTTTCATGTAGTGTGATGAATTTTGATGCGGTATTGCGGTTTTGACGTTTATTCTGTGCGGTTTTGCGGTTTTCGGACCCCCCTTACGCCCCCATCTGACAGTGACACATGAACCTTGCAAACATGTAAAATGACAAGGTTTGAAATTCACACTATGGACATGCATGCAACCCCCCCCCCCCCCCCCCCCCCCCCCGTCCACTAACAGGACCTCTTCAGTGAGGAAGTTAACCCTAGGATGATTTTTACCTTAAGCCACTCAACATATTTTGACCCATATATGTAGATGTCCTCTTGCTGACTTCGTACAGCTTCATCAGGTGAAGTCCATGCTGCAAAGGGGGGTGCCTGAGGGAAGCCGGGACTGACATGCTGCTGGAGAAAAGGAAATGATCCCACTCCAGGTATCTGCAAAAGAAATAAGAGTTTGGTAATTAATATCTGACCCAGGTTTAGTGCTTCAGCAGATTGTATACCATAAAATGTTGGCATTTATTTCAATTTCCCTTGCCAGAGCATCATAGCCCCTACAGTTTGCATGTTTTTTTTTTTTTTTATAACAGTCATTTTACAGGTTATCAAAAGAAAGATATCCTTGCAATTCATGTTAGGCTATATTATAATAAAATTCAATGAGTATTCATTATCAAATGTGTGCTGGTAAAAAATTATTTACATGCTGCATTAGTTCACAGGCTTTTGATTCATCATGATGGTATGGTGCAATTTAATTAAAATTCCAAGTGCAGTTAGTTAAAATAAGTACCTTAAGACAAGAGTTAGTGCAACCAAGTGCATGGTTATGAACACTGCGAGAAGTCCTTGGGGAAGCACAAGCCACATGCAAGTGCTTCTTGCACTTCTTAATAAGTATTTTTCAAAAATTTCCAAGTGCTTAGATATATAACTCAATGTATAAGGAGCAAGTTTACTATTTCCTTAATATTACTTTATAAAATGCCCTATGCTTTGCATGTGGTTGTGGTGTTGAGGTTAAGGATATGTGCATTATAAAGCACACACATGATGTAGAGCATGTCATAGAGTATATCAATAATGAACTTAATCTCATCAAGCATGTTTGAACATAATTTATTATTATACAGGATAACATTGTAAACTGAAGGAAAACCATCTGATGAAGAACAAGAACAATCCTTTCACACCTCTGGGCCCATTAATGGTGGAGGAGGAAATCCCTGTGGAACATAAGGTAGACCAGCATCCCTCATAAACTGACTTCCTGGAGCTACCACCCCTCCTTGGCTGTAACCTGATACACCAGGAAAAGAACTTCTCATAGACACCTCTGGATTAACCATTCCAGAACTGTTCAGTGCCCCTCCTTGGCCAGGACCACCTACTCCTGGATAAGATCTTGACAAAAATGGCCTGGGTGGATTTGGTTGTGCCACACCAAACATGCTTGGTTGCTGGTTACCCTGTCCAGGAAAGGTTGGTTCTGCTGCTCGTGTTGGGGTCCCTGTTGGTGCAGCTTGCAAGTTCTGTGGAGCTGTTTGCTTTGTTTGTGATGTTCCAGTCTGCATTTGTTGGCTGTTTATGTGCATGGCCATATTAGTAACATCCTGTGATGAAGGAACAGGCTGTTCAGAATAACGATAATGAATAATAAAATAATAACAATTAGAATTCAGAATAATTATGACACCATGACATGTTGCCAGAACTACTGTTAAGTAAGTAACTAATTGGTTTCTTGTACAAAATAATACATTTTCCCAACTTAAAAACATATTAATTTTATTTTATACATGGAAGTCAACCAAGATCAGCACCAACACCAAAGTAAGGAACTTCAAGAGCAACGTCCTTGGAGTTCTTCTGTACAGGGCTGAATCTTGGAAAAGGATAAAGTCCATCAACTGCAAACTGGATGTGTTCCAAACCAGATGCTTCAGGAGAATACTGCGCATCTTCTGGCCAAGGACCATCGCAAATGAGGAACTCTACCAGAGAACAAACACCACTCCATTGCAAAGGCAATGGCATTGCATTGGGCATATCAACAGAATGAATCCAATTGCCATCCCAAGAGTGGCCATGAGATGGACTCAGGCAGCAGGGAAAAGAGAGGTTGACTAAAAGAGAGTTGACGCAGGTCAGTGAAGAAGGAGATAAAAGAGCACGGATAGTCATGGGGCTGGGTTCAGAGATGGTCGATGGACAGGCAGCATTGGCATTCTTTGGTGATGGCCTTATGTGATTAACACAAAAGGACTAGGTAAATATTAAGTAATTTTATTTTTGTAGTGCGGAGAAGACTGAATATATGTACTGCATCAGGCTGCTCTCATATTGATGAGCTTGGGCTACCTGTGGCTTTACCTGTGGCTTTACCTGAGGTTCCCTTGGTGTGGTTTGTGGAGCACCTGGTTCTGCTGTTGGAAACTCTGAATATCGTGAATTTCTTGGACTATTACTGCTTGTTTTGCAACAAATCTCACAGATCTTGCGTGTCCTTGGGTTGTGATAAGTGCAATGCTCACACTCCCACTTATCAGAGTCTACTGTTGCTTGACCTGAGAAACGATTCAAGGAAAAATATTAGATACCATAAAATCCTGGTTATATGCCTACCTGCTTATTAGTGCATCTGGTTAGAGGCCCATCTATTCTGTCAAAAGCAAAAATTGCTCAACAATAATTATAGTATTCTTATTATTTATAGGTGCCAGGCATATCTATGTTTGCATTGATCAGCTAACTCAACATAAACATATCCATCAGAAAGTGTGTAGAATCTCATTTGTTACAAAACAGTTTCTCTCTTACAAACCTGAACTAGATGAAGCCATAACATTTGCATTTCCTTGGGATTGCTGCATTTGACTCGCAGTTTCTGCCTGATCTGCAGCTAAGGCCCAGACTGGTGCAGGGAAATTCCTTGTTTCTAAAAATTCATTCTGTCGAGTCGACACTAACTGGTTTGAAGGTTCCTGTTGTGTCTTGACTGGAAGTGGTTTCTTGCAGAACAAGCATGTTTTTGCACCACCAGAATTTAAACAGTAACAGTTTGGACAGGACAATGCTGATGCAGGACTCTTTTCTGCGCTGGTAGATGCCTGGCTTGTAGTCTTTGATTCAACTGGTACTTTGGGTACAGCAGTACGTGATGGTTTTGGTGGCAATGGGGGTGGACCTAAAAAACAAAAGAAACAAAGAAAGCAATGCATTACTAACATTATGACAGTGCAAGTAGTTCCTGGTGAAGACCTTGCACCTATCTGAGCTTATTGTAACAACAAGAATAACAAGCTCAGAAGAGGACATTGTACAGCAAAGAAGAGTGATACTCAATAGATATCATCTGAATGGTCACATCTTAGGATTCCATCCACTGACTCCAAAGTTTGAACCAAAAGAAATGGCATGACAATAATACTGTTGGAATAATAAACTGTTGGAAAAGTCTCCAATGAGACAATAACATAATTGTTCACACAATCCAAGGTCATATTGTATAATTTTGATCTGTATCAAATACACTGGCATCACACACTGAACATGTACATTAATGCACCATATAGCACTTGATAGATTTGTAGCAAACACCAACAAAAGCCAGAGTTATTATTATACAGATCTATAAGGCAAGAGCTTACCTTTTCTTTTAAAAAATAATAGGAAATCAGAAACAATAGCCTTATTGATGTTTTAACAAGTAAATTAAGACATTGCCATGGGATTTGAACCTTAATGATGTTTTTTGTAGTGTGCAGTTAAATTTTTCAGCACATTTAACCACTTGATTTCATTTTCCATGAAGTAGTTGACAGAAATTTAAATGTTCAATTTTTAAATATAACAGTGCGAGGCTTTCCACACTGAGGAAATATTAAACACTACAACAGAAGTTCAGGTCAAAGTCTACTAATAAATAACTAAGTAATGTTAAGCTTTTTAGTATAAGTGTTATTGTGTAGTTCCAGAAAATATCCATACCCACTCCATGGAAGGTCATTGGAAATTCCTAGGGGGAGGGGGGTCTTAAAAGCCAACATTTTAGAAGCAAAGTATGAAGCTAAACTGGAATTTCCTGGGGGGACGGGGGGTGCTAAACAAAAAACCTTCTGTGGGGGGAGTA
Organism: Cladopsammia gracilis; assembly: GCA_022457155.1. Lineage (NCBI taxonomy): Eukaryota > Metazoa > Cnidaria > Anthozoa > Scleractinia > Dendrophylliidae > Cladopsammia > Cladopsammia gracilis. The sequence continues at coordinate 220,230 of JAJGOT010000620.1, forward strand.
TGGATATTTTCTGGAACTGCACATTTTCATGCATATAAAATGCTTCTATGAGATGAAATGATTGTGTCATGCTTTAATGAAAGTCCCAATTCTAAAAATAAAATACATTTGACTGACTGAAAACAAAGGTGAATGATCAGTTTAATGGAAAGTTTAGCATTTACCATTGATCTCCTTTCACCACTGGCAATGACTTGTCTGAAGTGGTGCAATAATTTATCTTTTGACCTTTCAATAAGATTTGTGTTATTGAGGGAAAACAGGCATAATTTATTCAAGAGGCCATGTAAATGTACTGTACTTGTGAATAACTGCAAGTAATAAACCCTTTTTTACAATATACTAGCTCCATTTTTCATATTTAATTTTATTTTGTATAGTGCTAGACTATTTATAAATTACTCTTTGTAAGTGTGAATTCATAAAGACATTAAAAAAACATGTACTGTACTTACTTTTGACTATCGGTTTGTTATCGATTTGATCTCCTTGAGAACTTGGCTCAGTTGCAGTATTAAAATTAGCAATGAAAGGAGGTGGCCTTAGTATTTCTCTTCTTTGGCTCTCAGCTTGACTTGATATTGCTGTTGAATATTGTAGAATTCAAGCATTAAACTACTGGAACAGACTCCATGGAAAATGAAAGTGTAACAATCACACAACTTCTAATTAATATACAATATTTATTAATGTTTTCAACATGCAATAAAAGACAAGACTCAAATTGTGCAGGTCTTGGAATGGTTGTTGCTTTCTAACATGAACTAATGATTATTTTATGCTATAATATCATCAAAAAGCAGAAGACACTTACTTGACACCACAGGATGCGAGGCTACACTCTGATTTCCAACTACAGAAGGAGACATGACAGTAGTAGATGTCATGTTAGGAGGACTCGTTGGTGAAGTGAATTGTGAAAGACCAGGTGACCTTGGGGAGGCTGGCTGCTGGATTGGGGTGGGTGTGGTTTGTTGTCTTTGAGTGGCACTATATGGTACTCTTGGAGGAAGTGGTGGTGGCTGCTCTTCCATTTTAGGTTCAGGTGCTTTAGTGCCTTGGGCTGCACCCTGATAGGATGGAAGTGGTGTCTTGTTTCGTCTTGGAGCAGGCACAGGTCTTGATCTAGGACTTTGCAAACAACAACAACAACAACAGGTTACAATTGAAGGGCTGAGCACAAAAAGGGACTGCTGTAATGATTTGATTAAGCACCGAGGGGGCTTATTTACTTTTGGAGCTCAAGGTAGGGTGCTTATTGGAGAGTAACTAAAGTAAGAACTATATTTAAGGTGATTCCTCAGAAATAAAAGTTGTCGAACGATTTTTTTTTAATTTTCCCTAACAGCTCCCTACCATAAGTTGTTTCGAAAAATTCAATAAAAAAGATAGGTCACCATGCTCGGTAAAGAGATACGATGGACCAATGTTGCCCCATTTATGCCTCTAGCAATACCGATCACGCACGTCATTATTTGATCGGTTCATGTTTCTTTTCCCGGTAACCCGTGAAAGCAAAGTTTACAATTCTTCCAAAAAACGTGATAGGTTAAAGTCTCCACCATATGGGAACACTTTAAGATAAAATTTATAAAAACGTCACACAACTTCAAATGACACGGACTCAAAAGGTTCCTCGCGTCCATGTTTTCAAGGTCATCAATTTGCTCCCACGAGTAACTGATTTGAGAACGTTTTTATCGATATCTTTTTTTCCTGTCGAGGAATTTTTTTTAACTTTCTTAACTTAAAAAGCATTAATTTAACATCAAAATGATGCAATAAAAAATATAGGTCACCATGCTCGTTAGAGAGAAAAAGACAGTCGTATTTTCTAACGAGCTTGCGGGCCTTTGATAAAAAACTTTCCATCCTCCAAAATGTGCGCGCGCTCATTTTGCTCAACCGCGCACGTTCATTGCTTATAAATTATGGTAATTCTCCTTTTGAAAAATACTCGTAAGACAATTAAATTTCCAGCTGCGTGTTTTAAAAACCGTTCACTAAAAAGAGTGTTGTTATCAACTGGCTGCCAAGAAAGGACTATTACGTGTGTTATGCGCAGTACAGGATGCGCAGTGCAATACTGAGGAATCACCTTAAGGGTCAATTTGTTTAGCCCATATGGACTAACTGAAGGGCTCCTGGCAATAATGTCCTAAGTACATTTTTGGAAAATTTTCACTGAAATCCTGGATTTTTAGCCTCAAAAGGGACTCACTTGCCAAAATTATGACTGGATCATGTAAATATGACTGAAAGAATTTAAACCAGGTCAACAAATCTTCTATCTTCAAACAACAAAATGTTTTTCTTTGAAAATATACATAGGGTGTCCTGGGGGCCATAGGGTGTCATAGGGACCCAAATCATTTTCTCAAAGACGTGGATTTTCTTCCCCATTTTGATCTGTTTTAAGTACCTTAACAATAATAAATCATTAATTTGACAAAACTGTGCTTTTAAAGGCCTAAAATGTTTGAAAGAAAGTGTTAAACAGCCTTGCAAAATATTATTGAAAATATCCAAACCTCCCCCATAACAGGTTATTAGAAATTCTGAGGGGGGAAGGGGGGGGGGGGGGGGGGGGGCATCTGAAAAGCCAAAGTTTTTAAAGGAAAGTATAAAAGTTAAATGAGTATTTCCAGAGGGATGGGGTCCAGACCAAGAATCTTTCTGTGGGAGGGGTATGCACATCTTCTGGAACAAGACATTACATCAAATATGTGTCATTCATACCTTGTCACCTCGCAGCTGCTAGCAACAGTTACAGCAGAAGGCGTAACTTTTTGAGTCTGCAACCCTACTCCTGAAGCAGCACCAGCCACATTACCATTGGCACCAACTGCCGCAGCACCAGCAGCAGTGGCTGTTGTACCCACCGCCGGCAGCTCTGCAGGGGCACAAACTATTGGTGTCACCAGATCAGTTCTAACATGACTCTGTCGATCACGATGCTTGTGGTATACATCATTGCAAGTAACACAAAATGTATCCTTGCAGTCTTTGCAGAACTTTGATGCTACTGATTCACCACAAATACGGCATTCAAAGTTTGTTTGAGCCTGAGTTTGGGTGTCGCCATTTGACGGGAGGATTCCATCTTCAGCATCTTCATATTCTGAGTCTTCCTCACTTTCAGTGTTTCTTTCAGTTGTCGCCTGCTGTGGTTCTTGCATTACACCAGTGACAGGCTGACTGTCCTTTTGCTGAAATGTAGATTCATTTTATGACAATGTTCAAATCAGTCATCAATCCAACCATTAACTAGGGCATTATTACATTTTTTTTTTTACATTTACATTATTATAGGCAGGATTTATCAGAGGGATGGAGGGGGCTACTTTCATTGTGGATCCAGCTTCTGCAAAGCTTGACCCTGCCATGGACTAGCATTCCACCCAAAATAGAGTAGTAATAACCCTTAGTTGCTTTATGCTAGGAAAATTGGAGCACAGGGCAACCCCGATGGGCTGTAGGATGAATGCAGGAAATCGTTTTTTGAGCCTTTAGATTTCAAAATATCCCAGGTGAGAACATGACCTAGGGTTATCCCCAGCAACTTGCTTTGTTGTCCTAATATATCATGGTTCAGCTATTTCTTTGATTTAAAATTTTCAGACCAGTTTAATTTTTATTTTCCTTTGTCTCAAATGCATTATCATTATCTCTGACAAAGGAAAACAAAAATTAAACTGGTTTGAAAATTTTCAAACCAAAGAAAAATTTGAACCACAACAAATACACCTGGTTGGGGACAAAAAATGAGGATTATCACATCAATGAGCATTTCCAGTCAAATAGCGTTACACCACTATACCATTGAGGACTCACCCAGTTCACCATTACAGTGTTCTCCTTATCAGGCAGTAACAGGTAAAATTTACCGCTTGAAGCAACATTTTTTACCGCCTGCAATCACTTGGAGGTTTTTGAAATTCAACAAAGTGTTTATTCAACAATGAAAAAATTATTGTTGTGTAAGGAATGAATTATAAAATTGTTGTAAGTTGTTTTACCTTTGAAGGCCGAAGGTGTGCATATGTGAATTTGCCTAAAATAGGTCTCTAAATGAAGGAAATGGGGTTGCAGATAACCTAGCTCTACCCCCTAGGAAAGTGAGCCTCAGGTGCACACTTTTAGTTTAACCAATTAGGAATGTTCCCTTACCTGCCGAGCTAAAATTTAGGGAGAACACTGCATTACGCCCCAATAATGTGTTTTTGGTTATTAATTTTTACCTTTCCTGCTGATGCATTGCCTCCTTGTCTCCTTGCTGCTGGTGTTGGAGATGGTGTTCGTCGTGTAGCTTGGTTTCCTGTATTACGTGAAGGTGACAATACATTACTTGAAATAGGAGTTGTTGTTGCTCCTGTGCTTACCACAGTGGGACGAGTCACTGGTGTTCCTGTGGTTACCACAGTAGGCAATGGAGCAGATTCCCTTGATGGGAAGGGCTGTGGTCTTGATGGTGGAAAAGTTGTCCGCAAAAGTGCTGGAAGTTGGACTTCACTCTCAGGAACCGGTGGCTCGAGTTCATAGAATGGATGATTATTTGTAAGCATTGCATCAATTTCGTACCTAGCAAAGAACAAATCTGGTGCAAGATCTCTTAGTCTCTCTACATCAGGTTCTGGTACATTTGCAGGAAAACCAACACCATCATCAATATCTTGAGTGTATCCCATTTGCGACAGAATGTCTCGGCTGCCAATTAGGCTCCCAACATGTACTTGAACAAGAGAGCTGGTGAATTTTACAGTTCTCCAGTAAGGAGGACGGGCTTCTTTTATTAGATTAGAAGCATATTTTTCCAAGATACCCAATCCTTGAGTAAGGTGGAGGAACCGGGGTTTCTCCTAAAATCAACACATAAATTTTATGATTAAAAATAAAAAACAAAAATAAACGCTTTACATTTTTGGTGTCAACACAAACAGTAACCTTAAGCCAGCGACACATAAGGTGAGCACAATGATTTTGCTTGCAGGTGAATTTTGTTGCCGCTTGCTTCGGACACACTTGGCGATTTCCTGGATTTCTGGTGTTTCCCACTCCATGTTTGTTTCCAGGGCTTTCTCTGCATTTAGAACTCCAGCTTCTATCCTTACTATGTATGCACAAGACTTTTAAATAAAATCGCAATCTGATTGGTTGAATTGTTAATTTGACGATTCACCACAACAAGCAATAACATACTGGGCACACCTGGCGATTTTCGCCAATCGCCAATAAATTAGTAAATACAATAAAATCACCGGCTTTACTGGTCTTCATATATTGGTATTTCATACAGTTATAAATGAGAATGTTTGATTTTAAGTAATGCTCCACATAAGAACTACGGCAAACTTCATTGTTCTGCAGCATTGGCTCTTTCCCACATAGAATATCTTTGGTTTCAAGAATAGAGGAGGAGCTGATGGTTTATAATTATATTTCATTATAAAAATAAAGAAAATCCATTTGCGTCAAATAAATTTTAGGAAATGTTCGTGCTTAACCAATCAGAATAGCACAAGACAATAGCTAATGATTTTGCTTCTTTGATGAAGTTCCCCATATACAATATCTTTTAAAACTTGCATGTTGTGCGATTGGGTCTTAGATTGCTTGAAACCTTAAAAAATTAGACGAAATGCACCTTGAACCCTAACCTTTTAGCGGTTTTTGAGTCTAGGCCAATGAGATCACTAGTTGTAACAATGAAAAAAGTTGACATTCCATCGTGCATGGCTGTTGGCGCTTTCCTTCTTATGCAGATCATTACTTAATAAATCAGAAATTATTTATTACTCATGCGCAGAGCGGCATGAGTTAAGGTTTGCCCTCCATTTTTCTTTTTATTATTACTATAATTTTGCACTTCTGGTTCACAGCTTTGCCATATACACTTCCGGTTTCTTGACTTCAGGCTACTTGCATTTCCGGTTCTAAACAATAACATTAGCAAAACAGCTATTGAAGTGTCACAACACTGTCTCCTACAACCCTAGTTACATTGCTGTTCATGTTAGATATATACATAACACATAGAAGAATCACTGGCTTCCTTGTTGTACAGCCTTCATTTATAAAACATTCAATAGTAATTAACAACGTGGTTTGCAGGAATGATGACCGAATGAAAGCAGTAACTCTTCTCCATGTCTGACATCTTCTTATCTTGTTTAAAATATTCCATTAATCTTTCTTACCCATGCACATGAGTATAGGCTACTTGTATGTGGAGCTTCTTGTTTCTTGATGGTCAGCCTTCATGTTCTTATCTATTATTAATACTAGGAGTAATCGGAGATTAGGGTAGTGCGTTCGGCGGTTGAAAGGGGGATTTTGTTTTTTGGTTATTGGGATAGATGAATATGTCTATGGCATATTGTCAAATTAAGGGTTATTGTGTACAGTGAAACCTGTATTTACTCTGTGTATATAGACGATAGGGAAAGTTTGGTAGCAGAAAAACAAATTAAATCCTTTGAAGTTTGTTGTAGTTGTCCGTAAAAAAAAGTGCTTGGCGGTCCCTTGGGAAAAGTGGAAAAAGTGCACCAAATTTGCATATGTCAAAACGGTAATTTGAAACCTGAAAACACGCTGGCGAAAGCGAAATTCGCAAGATATATAAACAGACTATGCGCTTCTACAAATTCTCCGTTTTCTTTGTAGTTTCGCTCGCCAAATTAAGATTAAGCTTTTCCAAACTCTCAGCCTTCATTTCCAAGTTTTCCACCGCGCTAAAAATTCAGAAAGTTTGGAGTGTCTCCGGGAATACATAAGCCGCGTTTGGTTTCGCAAGCGTTCCATCGAACCATCCGCATAATCTCCATCAAAGTGAGAAAAACATTCGTCGCTTGATTCTTGCTCGTTTTCTGGCTTGAAGCTCGCTCGTGTCCAGCCATAAATTTTCGAATGGGATGGCTTGAATATGGTCCGATTCAAGCTCAGTCAAGCCATCCGAATGTCACGGCGGTACATTATGTCTCCCTCTATTCTTGCTCAATTCTCGTTTGTTTGTCTCGTCGTGTTAGCCGAATCATCGCCATGATTTCATTCTCGCTGATTAGCATATTTTATATGTTTTAGGACACACTAAGCATGTTGTGCCAGCGTGTTGTGAGCGTGTAGTTCGGTGAAAACTGCAAAAAAGCTTCGAAAGCAGAAGGACGCACGAAAAGCACATGGAAATACACAATGTGAGCAGGGATGAGATGAATGACCTTCAGCAATCTCGCCATGTGAGTTAGTTCGTCAAAGTGAGGCAAAACGTAAGCAAGCACCTCAAAACGAGGCAAATGTGTGTCGACGACGAACCAAAGCAATCTCGAAAAAACTTCCCTTATCAGTTGCACAGGACACCCAATAATGCACAGAACTCCCAACACAAGTTAGGAGTTGCGTTCTCGTTCCTCGAACGCAAATATATTATGACCAGACTTCATATTCCTCAGTCCAAACAATTGGTGATGCAATTGTTTACAATCGATCAATAACTAACTGACATCGAATGATGTCAATCTTCATCAGTTGCAGGGTTGGAAATTAGCACCTTGCCCACGTGAGTATTAATTCTTCAGGTTAAGTGGACAAATTGTTCATCATACGCCCTGTTTGGCAATTATGATTGCCACTGTTGGGTAAATAAATCTTGTCGTGACATAATTATGATGACTTGTACAAAAGTTTCATGCAAAATATTTCTTTTTATGTGAATTTAGATGAATTACTTTCTACCGTAAAAATGACTGTTATTTTCCTTTCAGAGGTGAGATTTCTTTTTAATGCAGTTTGTAGAGGGATTTTGTTTTTGAGCAAGTAAAAACTAATCACGGTGTGTGCATTTTGAAAGTCACTCACCAGGTCTCAAAATTGAGTTTCCTAGCTTGCAATTGGTCAGGCAGGGTTAAGAATCAAAGTAGGAGTCATTGGCATAAAAAAGAAATAATATTTATACCAACCTTGTTAGCTTCAAACACTCTTAAGATATCAAGTTCTACATATTTCCTCTCAATATCCACGTTTATATTTAAGAGCGGAGCACACAATGCCAGTAATCTCTGAAGCGTTGGGTCTGTTACAGTATTGTATTCATGCACAAAAGCTGCTCTGCATTCTCGCAAATGAGTTTCTCTTTCTTCTTCACTACGTCCTTCAAATCTTGCTGTACTATTCAAAGAAGTATTTCTTCTTCTTACTGTTATAAACACTGGAGGTTCATTGTTTTGATTTGACTGCTCCTGTGCTCCTGTGATAGAATTAAGATCATTATAAAATTAGAAATAAATTGTGTTATTGCCATTTTATTGTACTTTAACCAATAGCATCCAGGGTGCATTCTGCGAAAGGGAAGGTAAAGATCTACAGCATGGATCCCTGCCTTCTTCAGTATAACCATTTAGGAACTTGGCATATCTTTTTTATAGGCTTTGCATAAAATGCACCTTTGGAATAGCAGCACTGATTACCACATTAACTTGGCAATTATAATTGCTATTTGTTAACACCTATCAATCTAAGCTACAAAGAAACCCTGATGGTCCACAACTCTGGCTCTCGACACAGTTCATAATGCACAAATACAGTATTTTTATGAGTATTACTGAAGCCTGGGGCTTTTTGTGTCACTAGGCATTCATGAAGGAGATAGGTAACAGGTAATATAACAGGAGTATTACGGTCCCCTGGACTGGATAATTAGATGCTTGTCAACAACAGGATTACAACCCATTTCCCCTCCCCCCCCCCCCCGGCTATGCTAATGCTTTGCTGATAAGTGCGCACTTATTGAAGCTTTTCTATCTAGAAAACAACGCAATGGAAGAGACCATAACTTAAAATAAGGACATATCTTCATATAGAACATCTGATGCACCGTGGATGATTATGCCTAAAGAAAGAACATGAAAATACTCAATCACATATGTATTGCTTACTTTGCAGCGGTGACATAACCTCATAGGTAGCAAATCCTAGTCTCGTTCTTGGCGCAGGAGCAGGACCCCCCTGAACAACAGGTGGTGGTGTACCCCAAACTCTATCTGGACCATCAGGACCAGTTGACAGTGAATCAATAACTGTGCCAGAAAAATTATTTCCCTGGATTATTCTGGCATTTATTCCACCTCGTGAAAAGGGATTTCCTTGTCTTGAATAGCCATCATTTGCCATGTTTGGTTTTGTTAACAGTGCTTCCAATAAATCAAGGTCTATTTTGTTAAGGACAATGGTGCAGAAAGTTATCGTATGCTGAGCTGGATTTCACTTTCCAACTGATTCTTGGTACTTAGCTGACTGTGTGTTGTTCACATGTCTCTTTCACTTGTCTGAAAACTCAATGTCTCCACCTGAATAAAATCAAGATAAAAGTGAATCAAGATATAAAAGAATTTGAAAAGTCTACTGCAAAACTACCCTTAGTCATCTGTGACAATTTGGCTGAATATTTTTCTCTACTCAAAATTGCTTTTTACAATAACTGTGTAAATTCCCGCGCGCTGATTTGCTCATTTCTATGATCAATGAGAGTATAGACCATGAAAATGATGTAACAGGTAACGCAACGCGGTGAGTTTTGTCAAACTTTTAGCGCTGCGGGTTCTTCAAACAGTGAAAAATGCACTTAAAGCTGGAATTCTTCAATGAAAAGAATGCTCTCTCTTCAGTTAAATTTAGTTTACAATCACCTAAACTTGCCTGGAATTGAGTGCGAAGCAAAAAGGACAAACAACTTGTCGTAGTTTAACAGCAAAATCCACGGGATCAGTTGCCGGCGCCCAAAAGAACTAAAACTGAGCCGAAAACAGCTTGGAGCAAAGATTCATCTGATTATTCGAAGATATTTCAAATTTGAAAAAGGTTAGCTTTGTAAACTGTGCCTAGTAATTTTATATTTGACTTTGTGTGAGGTTATTTTGTGCTCTATTTTACGATTATTGCAGAGCGTGGTTCTCTAAAATTTGCCGAATAACGGCTCTTTGTTGTGCTGTGTTAATATAAGAAGATTCTAGGGATGATTTAAGCTGAAGAGAATTTGTGTGAGCCTTTTTCATTACATAATTTATTTACATAAAAAGTTAAGGCATCAATTATTCCCCACGCAAAAACATTTTGCAGTAGTTTGTTAGTGTTAGGTTGTTTATCTTTATTTTCTAAAATGATTCCCACAAACTAGTTCGCTCGGGGCTCGCAGTTATTCAAGTTTGTTATTGTAAAAAACAAATCGACCGCATTTATCCATGGTCTATACTCTTATTTACCATAGAAATGACACCATAAAATGTTCAAAACTTGGCAGTGAAACCACTCGCCGTTCCACTTGAGTTTTGAACATTTTATGATGTCATTTCTATGGTAAATAAGAGTATAGACCATGGAAAAATGCGGTCGATTTGTTAAACAACCCATTTTTCCAAGCAGACTCTCTTTAACCAACCTAATAATGCTGTGTGTTCTTGTTTATGTCAAAACTCATGAATGCTTGGTTGACTTCTTTTGTTTAACAAGACAAAACATATTATGTTATTGAATACATTATAATTTAATAGCTTCTAAAGAAACTGTGGTTCTGCATTGGTGGGGGAGTGACACACAAGTGGATGAAGTATTAATTTTTTATCTTTAAAAAAGTGGGTACATGTTTGTGTGTGACCTTTTGTAACTTTGTGCAATTGTCATTGTATGATAAAAAGTATAACAACAAATGAACGATTGTAATTTGACATTAATGTACGCTAAGTAATTTAACTGATTAATCTTATTCCATCCATTGTTATTTCAAAACATTATTGTAAACTTTATTAAACTACCAGATACTTAATTGCCAACAGCAATTCTGCAGCTGTTTTCCACTATTCTATATGTAGCCGAGCCAAAAATAATGAGGCGTTGAGAATATGAGTCGTTCCTTGACTTGTATTTATTGTATGGAAAGAAAAGGTGATGAGAGCGGGCAAAGATGTTAAGCTGAGATTTCACGGCCTTCCCATGGAAAGATGTTACAAAAGTGGCCAAGTTTTCTCAAAAGGCACACATCAATGTATGCGACAGCATGCTCTGTGATGGGCTAACCCAGTGACAGCATGATCTCTGATTGGTTACTTTATAAAATCGAAATTTCTCAGCCGTGACATGTAAGTAAACCACGAATCTCGAAAACATAATCAATACAAAACAATATGAGTGAAGATCTCTAGCGAAATGAAGACAAGGCAACCTTGCCACATATATAATGTAATAATTGTTAATTGTTACCGGTATTTGTACTTAATGTGTCTTTCTAATGCAATAAAAAAAATGATAAATTAAAAGAAAATTGGTCAACATGAGTAAATCACTCTGACTAAGAGCTAGCAATCAAAGCCTCAGCTTTTGAAACTCTTCACTGTGGCCAATTAAGTAAAGGTCCTAGTAAGAACTAGGCAACCCAATGGCAAGGAATGCAGAAAGGTGTTAATTGTGATATTGTTGAAAGCATCCACCTCATTGGCTAAAATATGAAAATCTACAGTGTGCTATCACTTCATCAGGTAGCGCATTTATATATCTCTAGTTTACTTATTGATTCCCTTTTAGTGAAAACTATTCTGAGTTTTAATGCAGCAAAATTTCTATGTAGGAAACATGGAAAATTAGAAGCCTTTCTTGGCCATTGTTTTGGAGTCTCATGATTGCATAAAATCTTGTAACACAAAAGAAATATTGTTTTAAAATAAAGTTTCAGTGCATTTTATTTCAAAAATGTGTTGTCCATAGGTTGATGTATTCTCAGTAAGAAAATCTAAGCAATCTTATATGGGGAAAGTGAAATGCCACAGAACAATAGAGGATTGCCAAGTTCTTACACGCATTGTTACCTAACTTTATCAACTCGGTATATAAAACAAAATTTTTGTTTGATTGAGTAAACTTTACTTGACTTGAGTTGTGTGACAAAGCAGTGGCCATAACTAAGGGCTAACTCATAACAAGGAATATAAAATAAATACTTGTATGTGCAGCAATGTTATGTATAAATTATTGAAACAAGTCTGATAGAACTGAAGCAATTTTGAGCCAAAGAATTTCAAAGAAATCATCACTTATCTTCATTCTTTCTAACAAGTTGTTGTTATTCCTTAATAGTACAGCCATTGATTACCACTTAATTCTACTAAATTTAATCAAAATCTTCTAAAATTCAACCCATTTTATGCACCATTGCTGTCATACTGTTGATCCTTGACGTTCTTTGAAATGGCTTCATTGAAAATCAGAACACTTCATGCACTGTTGCAAGCCTGCAAATAATTTTCTTCTTCAAACAAGTCAACTGTCAGTCCAGGGACAACATTGACCTGACAAGAAGCCACTCTGGTCGGACAATTTTGTTCTGCATCAGGATTATCTTTACTAAACAGTGCTGGGATTTAAAGCTAAGTTTTCCATGTTTCACAAAGAGAAAACTTAAGATTTTCTGTCTAAATTAAATTGTAGCAGAACTACCCAGTCCATCCGTCAAGCCAGGTTGAGCTTTAACCAGTCAAGATGCCAAATTTACCGGACATTTGTCTGATGACTGAGACAGGCTGTTATTTGCAGCCTTGCCATTGATTTCACTCTGCAGTTTGAAAAAAGTTCATCATGTTATCAAATTTTTGTTGACCACAAGTCAACCACAAGATCGTTAATCAGTTGAACTTGCAAAGAATAAATTTGAACTTGCAGTAATTATGCCTTCAAACAGTATCTCTTTCTTGAATTTAACTTTCTGTAACTTGAACAGGAAGAGCTGTTTTATCCAGGAAAGGTATTATCTGAATACAGTTGAGGTGACTGTGAGTTGCTCATTCACTGCAAGTTCAAAATTATATGACATAAAACCGATCATGCAGTCAATTTGAGGTCAACAAAAGTTTGATTATTTGATGAACTTAAATCAAACTGCAGACTGATTTTCAAACCATTTCAAAGGACGTACAGGAACAAAAGTATGTTTTCAAAAAACATAAATTTAACTAGCAATTTTTTTGCCAGTAATGACCGAGTGGACAAGTAACATGTCCATTACGTGAATTTGCTCTTATTATTTATGATAAAAATAAATAATAATTATTTATATAGCGCTTACTCGCACTAATAATTTATTATTATTGTTCAAACCACTTATAAAAGCGGAGTGAGCCTACAAAGGAAAATGACACGCACCCTTTAAAGCACTTTGTTGTCTTCCTAACTGATCAGATCTGATTGGGCAGTAAAACGGGAAAGACAACTTCCGTTTATTTATTTGAACAGGAGATCGATTTATTAACAATTAAACAAGCTAAATTGCAAGACATACCTGCAAACTGTAAAATACCTGTAATTGACATGATTAACAGACCACAATGGAATTATGATCATATTTCTTCGCCTGATTCAAAAGAGTGTAACAAATGTCAGACAAACTTATTGCAAAAGTTCTGTCTATCAATTCATCTTCAAGATGATTTCTTTCAAAATATTTAGTTCATAATGAAGACATTGTATCTTGTTTTTCCATGTTTTCCTGTATTTTCCATCATTACTACATTCGTTTTCTACATACTGTCAGTTGACATTCAAATATCATTACCATTGATGTATGACTGGATGAACGTAACAAATAATGCTCCCTGGAGATGTAAACAACAGAAAAAGCTCAAAACTTCTCAGCTCACCGGCGGAGCCGTTTTTGCCAGCATCTATATGAAACATTCCATGGAAGTTGAAGGTCCTTACTACATTTGTTTTTCGTTGTTACTGCATTCGTTTTCTACATATTGCCAGTTTATCATCATCATCATCTGTCGGCTGCGGAGCAGGCGACTACAAGCTTCCTCCAACCACAACGATCCTGTGACAATTCAGACAGCTTGTCCGGGCCAATCAAGTTGTCTGTGTTACCCAAAAGGTGTTGAATGTATCTGAGAAACAGGGATCTTTGCCTTCCTGGTTTCCTCTTTCCATGTGATGGAATATACAGAGCATACTCCTTGCATGGCTCATCATCAGGCATCCTGAGTACATGGCCCAGAAACCTCAGTTGACGGGTTCTGCCAGTTTATATTTGAATATTATTACCATTGATGCATGACCGGTCGACCATAACAAGGAGTCATTTTTGCCAGCATCTATTTGAAACATTCCATGGAGGTTGAAGGAGGTTTTCCCATCCCTAGCTGTCAAATTTTTTCGATGCAAACTATTTAAAGTTGAAAAAAAGTTCAATGCCAGCAGAGCTCACCAATTATGCCCAATGTAACTCAGATAGGCCATCTTCTATCAATTCCTCATGCCTTCACTTCCTTGCTCTTGTTTCTTTGATTATTAGTCCACCGCTAAACCGCGAAACGAACGTGCTAAGTGACTCCATTTTGCTGGCCGGGATTTGAAGAACAACCTAGCTATTTCGAGATACAGTTTGTTTACATTCATTTAGTAAATCGGGCGATAACTCAAAATAATGGGTGCATTTACAAGCAAAGAAGCAAACTCTGATGTAATAATCAACAGATAAAATTAACTTTCTGAATTCCTCTCCTGTATCCATCTTTTTTTTATTAAAAATCCTTTCTCACCAGCTCTTCAAATAAAATTTCGTGAAATTGAACGTTCTCCAAATCAATGTTGTGGGAAACATGCTAAAATAAGACTTTTGCCAATGAACAAATCAAATGCAACCATTTGCCTTCATTTGGGATTTTTAATTGACATGCTGAACACTTCAGACTCAACTTATAGGCTGGCTCCGTGTTTAAAATAGAGTAAAATCAAAGGCTCCTTAGAGCCAACCCGTGAATTTGAAATGCTAACGCCTAAGGCAATAATTGCGGTAAGCTTATGTTTTCACTCTGTCACGGTTCAATATTTTTTAAAAATTAAACGTAAGGATTTTTGACAAATGCAAAAAATAAAAATACTGTACAGCACTTTCATAATGTTCAGTCCGAAGAAGAAAGAAAAAAAATAACGCCCTGAGCTAGAATCGAACCTGGGCCTTTCAGCTATAAGTCCACGATTTACACCAATCGACCACCGTGACCACTGACTTGTAATGGGATAAATTTTATTACTTGAAGGCAGATAACCATCAAAACGCGTGTCTCAGTTGAAAATCGATTTCAAAGTTGCATTAAAGACTCCAAATGCGAAACATCTTTAAGCTTATTGTTGTTTGTATTCGTTTACACCAATTTAGTTATTGTTATCGCTGGATTCACTCTGTTCTTGTTACAAAACGCATTCGTAACAAAGGATTATATCACTTAGTTTACAACTGATAGAAGGAGCGAGCGGGTGAGTAACTCATTTGCATATCTGTTGTCGTTACTGATAACCTGTTCATTACGCATGTGCATATATTCACGGGTTAAAAAGGAAACTATATAACAATTAGAAAGCTAATATATGAATTTACCTTATTCATACTTATTTTCGTGGGATTAAATTTTCACGATTTTCAAAAAATTGTGAAATTAAAGACTAACAAAAAAAGGTTTTCATGAAAATTAACAAAATTTAGTTCCTTTTAACATTTTTTTTTTTGCCACAATTATTGTGAAATTTAACTCCTGCAAAAATATACCTGTTCCATTTTCACAAAATTAAGTTCTGGTAAAAAATTAGCACGAATAAGGTAAATGTACATGTATAGGAATTATTTACACTAAAAATACTAAAAACTAATGCCTATAGAAATGAACTAGATGGTTAATCTTTAAAAGTTAACTTAAATAAAAAATTTCTCAATACATGGGAAAGACTGTTTACTAGAGATGAAAGATATATTGATTGAAGACAGCAGGTCCTCATTTTAACTATAATTAAGTTTTCAAATAACATTGGATATTCTATTTATCAAATGTTTGACTTTTCTGGAAGAAACAAAAAAATACCGGTAATTACTTTTTCAAACTGCAGACTTAAAATACATGTAGCTGTCACGCACAGCAATGATACTCACATGATTATACTGTCAGAACTAAAATTAACAAAGTTTGGTTCAATATTATGAACTTTGAATAGTGACCATTATTGTAGTATGATTGAAAATGTAATAATTATAACAAGTTTCAATATTCTGCAAAGCCAACCCAGAGTCTTGCAAATTGGGAGATACAAGATCAAAGGAAGATGGGCCAAGTGCAGTGCAACAACCAAACTTAGAATAGAGCCAGGACAATCGAGTCTATTAAAAGAGCTGATGTCTCCTTCCAGCTTAAACTCATATTATAGTCTCTGATTCCAATTTTTTCCCAGTCTCGGACTTCAAAAAGTAATAAAATGCAGCTTGCAGTGTAAAATGCTAGTGTTGCTGTCTTGTAACTTTGGTCGTGAATTTTCCATTTTCTGTACTGAGTGCAACATCATACAGACTGACTGCCAGTTACATGTAACTTGTTCTCAACATAATTAACAATTTATTCTCTTGTCATTCAGTATAACAAGTTCATTGTTTACTATTGTGTATTGTCACTCATTTTGAGTGGAGTAGAAATGATTCAGTTTCAATTCCTGCAATGGTATTGCAGCAAGTTGTTTTGCAATAATTTTGCCCATTGTAAAACATGACAGTGCCCTCATACAATGTTTCATGCAACTAGCCATCCTGGATAGGGTGCTCCCTATATAAGCTATGTAGTTATGTGCTGCCCCGAAAGGTATGTTTTTTTAGCCATTTCGGTCTAATTAGGATATAGTTTTTATGTGAAGTGAACCACAAGAGTGTATAAACATAGCCACATCTGAAAAAAGGTATGGATTTTAAATGTCATGTCTGAAAACAGCCAGGTATGGGAAATGGTGTAGTGCAAACTGAAATAGGGTCAGGATTTGGAGAACCAGGTGATACACCTTCATCAACAATAGACCCTTCCATGGTTTTTTCAACTTTTGATATTGGCCATGTAGCAAGAATCTAACGACACTGCTGGAAAGAGCACCTCAAAATTAGTAAAATAGCCAAGTTTGCGAGTCATATCTTGTAAAATCGCAAAGTTATAGCTTCGCGAAGTCGTGAAATTTTACAGACGTTTGTATGCCGGGGGGGAAAGTTTGTGCCCCCCAGCATACAAACGTCTGTAAAATTTCCAGACTTCGCGAAGCTGTAACTTTGCAATTTTACAAGATACGACTCACAAACTTGGCTATTTCAAATAGTGGTCTATAAAAGGGTAAGGGTTTGGACCTCGGGGCGGAGCATCCCTGTACAAAACCTTGTTGAGTACCCCCCCCCCCCCCCCCCCCCCCGGGATTTTACCAATTTTGAGGTGCTCTTTCCAGCAGTGTCGTTAGATTCCCGCTACATGGCCAATATCAAAAGTTGGAAAAAACCGTGAAAGGGTCTATTCCAAGGAGTACCCAGCCCCCCTTCAATTCTCCTTCAATTTTTCCTTCATTTCTGTTCCTGACTTTGCTAGTGAATCGAAAACGTTTTGGTTTCAAATTCTGCCATGCTGATTTGCTACCTCAGAAACTTGAAAGTGGTTTGTGAACTTTCATTTGGCTGTACAATTATCAACTAACAAAAACCTGGAGTCCAATAAGCTTATAAAGTGATTATGAAACTGCTTGCGTATTCACAATTCCTAGAAATACGGGTGATTAATTGCGAGAGCTCGGCAATCAATCTGTGGTCGATAATTCTGTGCAAACCAAGTTTTGTAATACGTAGAGGCTCTCTTTGTATGTCTATGGTGTAATAAGTAATTACTTAAATCTGAAATCGTTTTCAGACTAAGGATTGTCAATACAGTAACTGAAATTGTTGCTTATATCATAGAAAAGCAAGCTCGCAGATGTAAAAGGCCAATCTTTCTAAACATTTCACACTAACTTTAACATTTTGTAAATATATTTCGTTACCTGAATGCTTGTAGCACAAACTTTGCAAAAGCTTCCTTGTCTCCTTACAGCGTGCATGTTTCTTCAGGATCTTTGGCGTCATCTCAAATTCCATTCAACAAACGTTTCCGGGAAATTTCCCTGTGGGAAAGTCCCATTTGTGTGAATCCGCCAATTTTACAGGTTCCCGAAGAGCTCAAGCTCCGGAATGATGCGATTGGCTGATATGCTGAGTCACATGCCATAATAAGTACTGAGCATGTCAAGAATCATCGCCCAGATGTCCAACCGTTTGATTTATTTTTTTGCTGTGACAGGCATACCAGCGGGAAAATTTTTGTTTCTTTTTTAAGCGTTTTACAATGAAGGGAAGTCATGTTTAATGATGACACGAAGCTTAAATTTGTGACAGTTTGTTTACACATGTAAGCTTGTTTAGTGTTCATCAAACTTCATTTGGGTCCATAAAAGCGCTAAAGAGAACGAGGCCAATATCCAGCCATCTTGATCGAAAAAGGTTTAATATGTAGTCAAAAGAGGATTTATTATAAACAAGAGGCTTCAAGCAGCCTATACTCATGCGCATGCGTAAGAAAGTTTTATGGGTTTACTAATGATGACTAATTATTGTTTTGGAAATAAAGGCTGTACCACAATGGAGCCAGTCATTCTTCTATTTTATCGCGTCGACGAAAGAGACGCTTTCTGCGCCATCTTGATTGCTGAATGCAACTTCCAGGGTAGACAATGAGATATCTTCATTTTATTTATTCGGTAAAATCCTTGCGGATATCACACCAAGTACTGAGGCGTATCATTTCAGAATCTTTATTTATACACGAAATCGTATCATAATTACATGGTTTTCCTAGAATAGGAGTCGTGTGAATTTACACTAGAGTACATTACCTGCAGAACTACTAATTTAGAGTGCCCCTGTGATCAAATTTTTGATTTTGATTTTTTTACATTTTCGTGTACATTTAGACTTTCTTACACATCTTGCCAAATTTCAATTCATTACGAACATCAGAAGTCATTTTATTTTAACATTTATTTCCGAGAATTTACGGCCGCCATTTGTTCCAAGGCTTGGTTGCGAATGGGAAAAAGTGACGTCAAAGACTCAATCATACCTCACGGGTTGAAATTATAATAACAATAAATCACGCGAAAAGCAACAAAAACTTTGGACTTGTTCTTCGTGTAATTTTCTATGCTGATTGTTATTATAATTTCAACCCGTGAGGTATTGTTTGAGTCTTTGACGTCACTTTCTCCCATTCGCAACCAAGCCTTGGAACAAGGTTGATTAATGGCGGCCGTAAATTCTCGGAAATAAATGTTAAAATAAAATGACTTCTGATATTCGTAATGGATTGAAATTTGGCAAGATGAGTAAGAAAGTCTAATAGTACACGAAAATGTAAAAAAATTGACAAGCACTGTACAAGAGACCAAAGAGACTGCATTATGATTTTCCTCCTGATTTTATTGGTCGATTACAAACGTTTTGTTTAACATTTAGATTACGAGCCCGAGGGCGTGTAGATGATTTGTTCATATCTTTAAGCGAAAAATCACGAAAAGTTTTCCCTTTAAAGACTGGGTAAAAGAGCAACGAGCGTGCGATTGTGTTACATCAGCAAATAAAACAAAAACAGTGGAATAATCAACCAGGGATCTAAAGCGGATTTCAAATACAACACACGCTGAGTATTACTAAAAGTTTGTAGAAAAGATATAGCAATTTTATCGACTAACGAACAAGGAAGTTGTTATAAGTGTTTCTGCGAGCTCTTTAATATCTTTTGGTGTTTCCGTTTCGAAAAATGGTACGATAATTCAGTTTCGATAAATTCGATATTTAGCCCTAATTCAAAAATCGATAATTATCGATTACTCACAACGAAATCTTTTATCGATTTTTATCGAATTTCAAAAAAATTAATTGATTTTATCGATTGTTATCGAATGTTATCGATTATCGATATTATCGATTGACTACCCCGGGAAGGGGATCTTGTTCCACAGAACAGATCTCCTGTAATGTACAAGAATTTGGTTTTATCGACTGAGTCGATAAGGTAAATTAACCACCGTAAAAAGATTCGAGAAAGCTGACCTTTCGAGGGCTAGCCCTTCGTCGGAGCGAATCAAGGGATTGTGGGTAGTGTGTGGTTTTATATAGTAGGAGGAGCTCCGCTATTAGTGGAAATTTGGTGACGTGAAAAACAAATGTAAATTAGTTGAATGAAAAGCGTTCGTTAATTCCGTGGGGTTTGAGAGTGCCGATTCGAAAGATGATTTTTTGTTCTAAGTTTTTACGGATTTCTGTGTTGCCCTGGTGTAGGGAAACGCCACAGATTGTCATGTGTTGTTTAGAATGGTTAGCAAGATTGAAATGACGCGCGACTGGTTTGGATGCGTGTTTGTCATTTTTTTTCAACGTCTCGGAGATGTTCTCGAAAACGGTCGCCCAGTCTCCTCCCTGTTTCGCCAATGTATATCTTTTTGCAAAAAGATATACATTGGCGAAACAGGGAGGAGACTGGGCGACCGTTTTCGAGAACATCTAAATGTATATCTTTTTTGCAAAAAGATATACATTGGCGAAACAGGGAGGAGACTGGGCGACCGTTTTCGAGAACATCTCCGAGAGGCCGACGTACCCTTAAGACCTATTGTGTCATGCATTAACACCTTTGCATATGATTTATCCGCCTACTTAGCTAATATCTTGTCTCCTTTAACAGGACCTAACAGGTAACTCAGAGTTCACGGTGACCAATTCAGCTCACTTCGTATCCACCATCAACAGTGAGACGATCCTAGACAACGAGATCATGGTGTCTTTCGACGTAGAGTCGCTGTTTGGAATGAAGTAAAGTTTATTGATCGTGATCCTCATTGGTACACACGCAGGATCAAGAGGCGATCCACATAAGACTTAACCCTAACAACATCAACAGGGACAGTGGAATAGAAATTCCAGAAGCATGGATGCCCACGATCAAGAAACACAACAACAGGAGAGCCGTACGACTACAGACCGCCGAGGGAACAATTCGCCGAAACAACGAGGATCAAAATGCGCCAGTCACAGCTGTTGAAAACCAACCAATCACAGCAGAACATCGTGCTTCATAAGGTGACGCGTAACCAGTCGACCCCATCGCCTGAAGAAGACTAGCAGTATGCAGTCGAAACGTCGCGATCCACATCGGAAGTGACTACATCGTGAGACAAACGAAAAAATACTTCTTTACTAGTGTGTTCACCACGATGAACAACAACAACAACCCTTTTTACGATATCTCCGAGACGTTAAAAAAATGACAAACACGCATCCAAACCAGTCGCCTGTCATTTCAATCTTGCTAACCATTCTAAACAACACATGACAATCTGTGGCGTTTCCCTACACCAGGGTAACACAGAACAAAAATCATCTTTCGAATCGGCACTCTCAAACCCCACGGAATTAACGAACGCTTTTCATCTTCTTCGCTTTTTCACGTCACCAAATTTCCACCAATAGCGGAGCTCCGCCTACTATATAAAACCACACACTACCCACAATCCCTTGATTCGCTCCGACGAAGGGCTAGCGCTCGAAACGTCAGCTTTCTCGAATCTTTTTACGGTGGCTTCTCAGTCGATAAAACCAAATTCTTGTGCTTCACCCCCACCGACGCAGCACCACAGTTTCCCTAGAAACTAACCCCATTCTCCTATAATGTATGCTACCTTTGGCGTATTCAGTTTTCGGTCCGGGAATGTAGCAATTAGACTCAGAATTTCTAAGATGATGTGTGTGGATATGTCGGAAAATCTGAGACCTTTCGGAGTACACACGTACCACGGCAGAATTGAAGGATTTTGCCCGATTCCACGGCGATAGCGTGAATTTGTTTGACCGGTCGGCCCGCCGTTTTTGCCTGCGTGACATATCTCGTGACATAGCCCCTTTCAACAGTGGCTGAAACTGAGGTACTACGTAGGATCCCCCCCCCCCCCCCCCCCCCCCACGTAGGTCAAGACGAGGTGCTACGGTACTTTGTAAGGAGACGCACTATAATCTTTGATTACAAGTTGGGAAAAAGGGTTTTTACTATCAAGGAGCCAAGCTTTTTAACGAACTACCAATTGAACTTCGATCCTTAACTTCAAAAATTTTATTTAAGAAAGCACTTAAAGCACATTTTAATTAATTTTATGAAACGTTTATCTTTTTAATCGCAATTGTTGTTATAGTCTTTTAGCTTTTTATCGTATAGTTATAGTTTTTTATTGTATCTTATAACTTTTATCTTTTAGTTGTTCACGTTTTATATATTTATTTACTTACAGGACCCCATCGACAACAGTTTTTTTTAAATACTGATGGGTTTTATACTGTTTAAATATTCGTCATTATTATTCATCATTCGTCATCATTCGTCATTATTATTATCCTAATGAAAGGAAACGCTGGATTATTACCAAGCCAGAGAAAGAGAACATCGTGACAGAAGCGTTCAAGGAAACATCTGTTAATGTATGGTCACAAACAATTGGAAGCGGCGATAGGATCTCGAGAGTATGTTGAGGAGTATGTAAGTGACAAAGTGACCAACTGGATTAGTGAAATAGCAAGACTAGCCGAACTTGCTGCAACACAACCTCAGGCGTGTTATGCGGCGTATAGTTTTGGTCTAAAACATCGGTGGACCTACTTCATAAAAACTTTGCCCGATATTCAGGATCTGCTTGAGCCACTGGAGAATGCATTATCTCGCGTGCTCATCCCTGCCATTACAGAACGGCAGTGTGGCCAGCTTGACAGGGAAATACTAGCATTACCAGCTCGGTTGGGTGGCCCGGGACTGAGCAATCCATGTACGTCATAAATAAGAGTGACCACGCCCCTTGTCGAGCAGATCGTGTCTCAGACGCACCAACTTCCGGATGACTCTCTGATAAAATCAGTACAACATGAAGTGAGAAGAGAGCGAGTCAAGGATCTCGACGACAGGGCGGAGAGATTAAAGGAGATTGCACCAGAGAAGACCCGGCGCGCACTAGATCTGGCTACGGAAAAAGGATCGTCGATGTGGCTCACAGTGCTTCCTCTCAAAGAGCTGGGGTTCAACCTTTAATGCTTTAATGCTTTAATAAAATACTTTAATAAAATACTTTAATAAAAGGCAGTTTCGCGATGGGATCTTGCTACGCTATGACTGGCCAATTAACGACGTACCATCAACGTGCGTGTGCGGGGAAGCGTTTACCGTCGACCACGCCATGATCTGTAAGAAGGGCGGTTTTGTCATCCAGAGACATAATGAGCTCAGAGACCTTGAGGCGGAGTTTCTGGATATGGTATGTAATGACGTCGCTATTGAGCCGGTGCTCCAAGATCCGTTAGGAGAGCAGTTAACAAGAGGATCTAACAAATCGCAGGATGCAAGGCTCGATATACATGCACGTGGATTTTGGGAGCCCCAACGATCAGCCTTTTTTGATGTCAGGGTTTGTCACCCAAACGCTGAATCGTACAGGAATCTCAGCCCAGATCAAATCTACCGAATGCACGAGAACGAGAAAAAGCGCCAATACTCTAGTAGAGTCCTCGACGTCGAACACGGGACATTTACACCTCTCGTATTCACGACAACCGGTGGAATGGGTAAGGAATGCTTGATGTATCACAGTCGCCTAGCTGAGATGATCGCGATAAAGAAGGGAGAAGATTATGCGAAAACAATTTCATGGATCCGTGCAAGAATATCTTTTGCACTTCTAAGATCTGCACTGATTTGTCTGAGAGGGTCACGGACTGCAAAGAGAGCATCTTAGAAGTGTAGATATAGATATAGAGACCGCCGAAGGAGCTATTAGTTAGCTCATTTATTTTTAAATTATTATTTTTGACCTTGTGAAAAGAATTGAGTACGTTTTTCAATCGATATGTATATAAATATATTTTAACTACGTATAGTTAATATTTTGTATTTGTTTTACTCCATTAGTTTTAAATTATATATTTTTGAATATCTATTTGCTTGAACTTGTCAAGCGTTATGAAATGAAAATTTATATGAATGAACTTTATAGCTTTTTCCTGCAAGTGTACATAAGATTGATGTTAAGGCTTAATCGATTTTTAAGAAATTTGTTAATAAAGTATACTTTTAATTAAAAAAATATATATATATTATTATTATTATTATTATTATTATTATTATTATTATTATTATTATTATAAGAAGTGTATACCAAACGTGAACATTAGCAATGTAAGTAGGGTTGTAGGAGACACTGTCGTGACACTTAAGTAACGCTGTTTTACCGGAAGTGAGAGTAGCCAGAAGTCGCTAAACGGGAAGTGTAAATGGCAAAGCTATGAACCGGAAGTGCACAATTTAATTTTGTCTACTTGCACAAATCCCATAACGCACCTCTTTTACCCCCCCCCCCCCCCCAAATTTTGCATAATCATTGTTTGCAATTTCTCCTGGGACATGAAGATGTCCCAAGGGAAATCTAAAACAATGTTGTAACATACGGAACGTCTAAGGCCCCGTCCACACGTATCCGGATATTTTTTAATCCGCAACTTTTTTTGTTACGGATTAGAAAATATTCGCGTCCACACGTGGCGTATTCGAATCGTATTTGCCCGAATTCGCCGGATACGTGTGGACGGAAGGCCAATCCGCAACAAAAAAGTTGCGGATTCAAAAATATCCGGATACGTGTGGACGGGGCCTTAGTTTGCATCTTTTCTATGCAATTTTTTTCTCATCTTATGTTATTGTTGTTGTTAATTAGTTACTTATTATTCATTTAAATTTAGGTGTTACTTGTATTCAAAACGGTCACTTCTGAGGATGTATGTTGTAACATACGAAACGTCTTAGTTTGCATCTTTTATATGCAAATTTTTTCTCATCTTATGTTATTGTTGTTGTTAATTAGTTGCTTATTATTCATTTAAATTTTATGCCTATATGCAAATTTTTTGGGGGATAGAAGCGGTGTATTATGGTATTGTGCAAGTAGAGAATGCAAAATCGTGACACAAAAAAATAAAAATAACAAGAAAAACAGAGCCGAAACCTTACCTCATGCCGCTTCGCGCATGAGTAGTTTTTTTTCCAAAACGGGCAACCCGGCCGAGGGGCATTCTCGTCCCCAGAGCTCCACGTTTTTTTTTTTTAATTTATAAGTCTCGTGTAAACGAAACGAAGGCTCTGGGGACGAATTAGGCCATCATATGACTACAACTACCAGAATCCTTCAGTTTTTTGTTTTGTAGATTGAAACCGCGCTGGGATTACAAAATTTAAACTAGTGTATCCAATGGATAGTGAATGCTGCGGCAAATAGGATATATTCAATTGATACTCTCGGCAGCGTGAGACAATCATGGTGTTGAATTGCCAAAACAAACAAAAAATGTATTTTGGCTAAATGAGAAATGCACGCACACAAAAACAAATCTACTTGAATTCGTAAATGGATCAATTTGTCGTTAAAAACTTAAATTGTACCGGCTAGGCTGTTTTACCCGGCTCTTACAAAAAGCTTTGACTTGAAATAAGTTACCTCCAAAAGCGATTATTGTTCATCGATATTTTGTCAGCATACCTTTTTCTTAATTTGAGTTTACTTTAAAACAAGAAGACAATATAGTGCCTTTCAGATAAGCTGTAATTTGTAGGAGTCTTGTAAGCTCTCGTCGACCTTGTGTCAAGAGTCACGGGTAACCTGATCATAAGTTCCTGAGTTATTTCCTGTGGATATTCACACAACACTGAGACGGCCGAGAACAAAGCGCCTTCAGGTCTTTCAGATTCGCGTAACGAAAGTGTCCTTGATATTTCATGCCGACAGAGCTCATAAAAATAACACGGACCTGATTCGCATAATGAAAGTGTTTAATTCAAAAGAATATTCTTAATATTTCCACGGCCGTTACAAAAAGCACTTTGATTGCAAAAACAATGTCCTCGTTATTTCGTGTCGAAAGAACTCATTGCTGCCGCAGCGAGTGAGCATGAAGCGAACGAGCGAGGCAGCTTTCTAATCGGCAAAAGATTACTTTACAGGGGCTTGAAATCACATTTTTTACCAAGCGCAAGGAATTGTGGTCGGCGGTAAGTTCAAAGGCGCAAGGAATTGTGGTTCTGCGCGAATGGAAGATTTAGGATGCGCAGTGGTATATGCGCGCCTGGACGATTTAGCATGTGCAGTCGACTTCCATGTGCTTTCTTGACAAGAAGGAGGTGAGTTTTCCGGTGTGTAAATTGCTCTTTTTTCGCTTCTTGCTGTTTTTTTTTGCTGTTTTCTACGTTTCTGTTATAAAAATACAGCTTCGTGATAAATAAGTTTGTCTAATTCTAATTTAGATTTGTTTACAGTATTTCCCGTTGCTATCAAGAGCGATATGAACTTTGATATTAGCGGTTGAACTACTGTCTAATTTGTCATTGTTCTTTTCTTTGGAACTTTGATTTGATTTGCATGAATTGTCTGAATTTTCTGGACTTGCCTTAATTTTTTTGAGCTTGCAGATGCATGATTTCTTTTGCAATTGTCATCTTTTTTATGACCATTATAATTTAAATTCTCTGTCTGACTATGTTGTTTTGAGTCATTTAGCAATTTAGGATTTTGTTCATCGCAGGTGGAAGTATGTTTCTGCTTATCTTCATTAGATTTTTTTTTACATTGCTATTAAAGGTTGAACTAGTGTCTGATTTGTTATTGTTCTTTTGTTTGAAGCTTTGATTTGATTTGCATGAATTGTGTGAATTTTGTGGACTTGTCTTAAATTTTTTTGAGCTTGCAGATGCACGATTTATTTTGTAACTGTCATCTCTTTTATGCACATTATAATTAAAATTGTCTGTCTGACTATGTGTTTTTTGGGTCATTTAGTAATTTAGGATTTTGTTCATTGCAGGTGGAAATATGTTTCTGTTTATCTTCATTGAAATTGATGCACGTGTAAGAAATGTCTGCTACATCGGTACAAACTTGAAGTACAACATCATAATGCACACCAGCTGTATTTTGCAAATAAAGGGCACCTTTTTTCTGAGTAAGATTTTCACCTAACATTGATCTTGAAAACTTTTGCCACTTATAACCTAAACCTACTTTGGTAGATGATAGGGTACATGATGTCATAGCAATATCTTAAATAATTATTTTTCAAGGTTATGTTGCTGTTAGAAACTTTACAGTTAACTGTTGTGCAGAGTACATGATGTCACTGCAATGTTTTGTAGTTTTATTTTAACATTTTACAACATATTTTATAGTAGCCATTGCAAAGACATCTAACTAGCGAATTATTTTTGTTAGAAAATAAAGACTTTTATAAAAAATACCTCTGTGGCAGGGTACATGATGTCATAGCAATATCTTAAATAGTTATTTTTCAAGGTTATGTTGCTGTTAGAAACTTTACAGTTTGTGAAAATTTACCTGTGTAGCACAGTACATAATGACACAGCAATGTCAAATTGTAGTCTATATTCTTTCAAGTGTAAAATGTTGTTAGAAAGTTGACGGTTTGTGTAAAAAATTACCTGTGTGACAGAGTACAATATGTCACTACAATGTGTTCAAATAACAGTTAAAAAATTAATAAATGATTTCCAACAAATGTTCGTATATAGTATTCCAAAATTGTTACCGTTAGAACCTAAACAGTTTGTGACTGCAATTTTCAAATTCATACTTATTGTTTATAGTTTATAGTTTCTGTTAACAAGCATAAAATATTTCAAAAGCAAAATATTGATCTTACAATGTTTTTTTTTTAAATTGTTGACAAAATGGTTGTTTTATAGTTTTATTAAAGAGCTTTGCAGCATGTTGATATGTAGAAATCTTTCAATTACTCTGGGAAATTATGGCATAAGTGGGGGAGGGGAAAAGACAATAAATATGCCTGTGATGGGGAGGGAGGCAATTAGAAAAAAAAAAGCATTTCCAGTAAGGGTTCTTCACAAAGAACTTACAAAATCTCGGCTTAAAAGTTCTTTTCCAGAAAAGGAAAGGTTGGGGGGTGGTATTTCACAGCAGCCCATGCCAAATAATTAGCTTTAAACGGTACCAAATGCAAATCATGTCCACTGTATTAGGGATCGAGGTGGGGAGGAGCTACTAAAATATCCCCCTCCTTTGGTCAAAGAACAACGTCAAGTTAAGCTTGCAGATTTTTTTATATTTCCATTTTTTTATTTATATCTTTTTGGTGAGGTCAACGAAGAGGGGGGGGGGGGGGATAAGGGAGCCTGTGAAAAATACAAAAAAAAAAAACGAAATAGTAGGAAAGTTTTATTAAACACCCATGTATTTCAAATCACACTAGCGCCCTGTCCCATAAAAATTGACATTGATTTCCCTTTATAACGCTTCAAATATCCCTTCCTGTAACTGTTTTCTTCACCATTTCAAACAGACAAAATAGTTCAGTTCATAACCTTACTGCACCCTCTCCTTCGGCAGCATTTTTACCATTTAGGTACACTAGTAAGTTCTATATCTTTTGTTTACACGACACAGCTGTCAATGATTCTCGCTACACAAGCTATAATGCCACGGAGAACTCTGGTAAAAAGTGTGGTTAAATGCAATGCATTCTGGTAAAAATTGTGGTTAAATGCAATGCATTCTGGTAAAAAGTGATAAATTTGAGAATTCGTCCCACCTTATATATCTCTCTTAAATCCTGATTATGAAAGATAATAAGATAATAATAAAGATAATAATAAAGATAATAAGAAAGGAAAAACGAAATGAATTCTGGTAGTTGTAGTCAAATGACGCCATCGTGCAAATGGCCTATGGCCAAGGGGTAACCCATGCAGAACTCGGTTAACACTCGTTAACATCTCTCAAACGGACCTTGGACACCTTATGAGGTTTTACACAACGTAGTATTTTTTTTATCGTTATACCGTAGTACTAACATACACGAGAACAGAAAACAAGTAACTGTATTTGCAAAGACCACCGTAACGAGATAGAAGCACCGGATCCTGTAGTAAATGATCTAATCAGCTATAAAATAATAAAACGATTTGATAAAAAAGCAAGGCTGATAAACGGTACGGAAACGACTATATTTGTAAAAAATCCAAATCCAAATATAATATAGTCGTTTCCGTACCGTTTATCAGCCTTGCTTTTTTATCAAAACGAGAACAGAACCCCATTTTATTGGGCAGAGAACTGATCGAACAGAGATCCGGCTAAGCAAAGAGTAGCGTTTTGGGGTTTAGCATTGATCTACAGTGTTTAGGGTTAAGCACTGATTTGAAAACGGTTGGCTTTCATTTATTGTTATGGGTAACTCTATAAATATGTTAAAAATTAAATTACATCTCCCGGCAGCTAATCCACGTTGGTATAGTGGATAAGGATATAGTTATGAAGCAAACGACTCGGGTTCGAGGCATACACTTTACTGATCTTTTTTTCTAATTTTACTCTAAGTGTGAAATAGGTTTTACTTCATGTATAAACTTAAAGTGAAAAGGAAAGGTCCGTTTGAGAGATGTTAAGTTTGCCCGTTCGCGTAGCCAATCAGAACGCGGCCCAGAGCACAAGACTCCGCGCCGCTTGTGCAGCAACCTCGTTCCCAGGGTCTCTCTTCTTCCCGCCCCTGGGAACGAGGTTGCTTGCGCAGTCCTTTGGCGGAACGCCTGGTTGATTCGTGTTTCAGAGTTGTTTTCGATGAAAGTCAACGTCTTTTCACCTGCATTTTTTCACTTTTTGTTGGGCCTTGTGTCCTGTTTATTTTTTGATTTTACATACAGATGGCTCGGGACGTTCTGCTCTGATAAAAGCACGTTCAACGCAACAGAAAGCAAGACAAATGCTTTGGAATCTTTTAGGGACGGTTCAAGCCTATATTGCACAGGTCACAACAAATCCACCCGCATCTGCAAGTTTCAATATTTATGCTACCATCCAGTTGAAGATGAGTACTTGTTTTTTCATGGCCCTGAAACAATCATTCATGGTGTCCCAACTGACCGCTTTGATCCAGCTTTACTGGACATGTCTTCAGTTGAAGACCACAACACTCAGTACTTCAATTATGTGGACTACCCTAGTCGTGCTTTGAAAAGCTTTCCTAACATCACGATATTTGACGATTTTAGCTTGATATTTCATAGGTTCAATCCGGAAAATATTATGCACGTTCTTCATGATGATCTTTTACCCTTATACCACACAATAAGACAGTTCTCACGGAGTATGTCATCACTTGATTTGGAGTTCAGATTAGTCTTGATGGAAGGATGGAATGAAGGGTCTTATTTTGATTTATACAAACTGTTTACAAATAAAGCATTGATCCTGAAAAAAGATCTTCAGAAGGCAAATCACCTGATATGTTTTCGTCATGGAATAATCGGCATATCAAAATACACAACCTGGTATCAGTATGGGTTTAAAGAACCACAAGGAGCACTGCCACATATTTCTTTGACTGGTGGATATTTGCGGCACTTTACAGGGTTTATCAAGCGAAGGCTGGGGCTAGAAAATTCATCATTCCATGCCTCTGATTCTCCATATATAGTACTATGCTCAAGAGAGCATAATCGTTTGATAATCAATGAACTGGACTTGTCATTGGCGATTGCCAGGCAGCTTAATAAACGGGTTGTTAGAGTAAGCATGGCAACACACTCATTCACAGAGCAGGTTCAGCTTATAAGTAAAGCAAGTGCAATGATTGGAATGCATGGCTCAGTACTGATCATGGCAATGTTTCTGCCACCTGGTGCAAGTCTTATTGAGCTTTTCCCATTTGGTATCAATCCTGATAACTACACTCCTTATCGCACCATGGTGGAATTACCTGGTACGAATATTATCTATGCCTCCTGGAGGAATGAAATTGAAGCAAACACTGTTACTTATCCTCATGAGGAGCCAGAAGTTGGGGGAATTGATCATCTTAGTGAGGAAGAACAAGAACACATTGTGAATACTAGGGAAATCCCAAACCATTTGTGTTGCAGTAACCCTTACTGGCTTTATAGAATTTATCAAGATACTGTTGTTGACATTAACTCACTTTTGTCAGTTATAGAATCTACAGAAAAAGAACAAAGAATGCAATCTGTGAAACAGGAACCAGCTCCTAACCATACACTTTACCCAAGTAAAGTTATCAACATAACATGTCAAATAGCACGAAATGAGGCTCAGCCAGCCTTGTTGTTGTCATGGAAACCACCCATAAATTTCCTTATTTTTACCACTGGGGATGTCAACTATGAAGTTTGGATTCAGGAAGTCGGGAGTGATAGCTATATGGCATATATACTGGATATGACAGAGTACATGTTTAAAGATCATCTTAAAAGGAACACACAGTACAATGTGTGGGTTAGGTGTATTGTTAATGAGATCCAAGGACCTTTTGGAAAGGTCACAGAATGTGTGACACTTTAACTCTGCAAACATTCAGCATCAGGAAGTTAAAATAAAATCATAAATAAATATAACTTAATGCAATTTTTATTTATTTAATGAGACATACGGTACATAGATTACAAAGTATAAAATTATGTTATAAAATTCATTAATAATTCATAACAGTTATGACAAATCAATAGGTGGTATTTGAGTCACATGTACACCTCTGTAAACCCCAATACAAATCAACTGAGTTGATGAATTATTAAACAGTAGAATTAACTTTTGATACAGACACCTGCTCAGCTAATTAGTATTCATTAACTTTTCATACAGATCTCTACTCATTGTTTCATTTCATAAGTACGATAAAATATTTGCGTCCGATCTGTATGGGCGTTTACAATGGCTTGCCTTAGGCTCGCCATTGTTAATGCCCATACAGATCTCCCGCTCATATTTTATCTACAACTTAAAGTCAAGCAAATTTATGCATTCCTGTACTACAGAAAAAGAGTGCAATAAATTTAACAGTATTTGTAAAACAATATTATGTTTAAAACGTTGTGAAAAAAATCACTGTAACAAAAAGATAATACCCAAAATAAATTTGGGTAAAGAATGATATTTGGTAAAAATGATATACTGTTCTGAAAGCAAGTTTTTGATGGGAGACAATGTACTATTCCAGAAAGAAGAGCGAGTCGTCTCCAACTTTAGTTACACATTGCTGCAAAATTCTAAACAGTTTTCTTGAAAAAATCTCATGGTGATCAATGCTTTTTAAAAATGTTTCTAACTATTACAGCATCCACACCAGGCTACAAGGTGATTATCCAACACATCCTGCTGTGTATGCATGTCATAACTATGCTCCCAAGATGGGATTGTCTCAAAAAGAATATTATAAAATGCTCAAGGAAATGTGCACGTTATGATTGGTTAAACCGAGTTCATAATAACTCGATAAAGCATGTGCGTGACGTAAGGTTCATTAACACTGTTTTTATTTTATAAAAGAAATAAAAAAACTTGTTTTTCTCGTGCATTATTGAATTATATAAGCACTTGGAAATTTTTAAGAACACTCGAGAAGTGCGAGAAGCACTCGCCATTGGCTTGTGCTTCTCTGCACTTCTCTTGTGTTCTTAAAAATTCCTGTGTGCTTATATAACTCAATAATGCACTTGGCACATTTTTTATTTCTTTAATAATGCACAGTTTTTGTTTATTTAATATTGACCCATTCTTATTTTTATTAATTTATTTTTTTGCCCAAAGCCTACTTTCCTAAGAGGTTTCCCAAAGCGATGGTAATAGACCCTTTTACCGATTTGGCAGCTATATTGATTTTACCCCCTAAGCATCCCATAATAAAATAAAAGTATTCCTTTATCAACAATCGTTTTCAATGGTCATCATGGAATGGCCAGGAAGCAAAATCAATATGGCTGTTGTATCAGTAAAACTTTTATTGTTTTTGTACTGGCCATTTGCTGTTGCTAAATCCTGATCAATTTAGCCTTTTAACAGGCAAAAAAAACCATCAACCTTTCATACACAGAATCTGCAGCACATGCAAAAAAATGGACAAGTTTTAATAATATTTAGAGCCTTTTTTCCATATTTAGACAAAACTGCTTTATAAACCTTCACATTTTAAAAGCCCTTGAAATTAATCCACCCCACCCCAGTCTTACACACTTTCACTTATTACTGAATGAGTGTGATGCAGTCACATGCAATCTCCCATTTTTATTGCATCTACACTTGTGGGCTACTTTATTAATTACTCATGCGCGAAGCGGCATGAGGTAAGGTTTCGGCTCTGTTTTTCTTGTTATTATTATTACTCATGCGCGAAGCGGCATGAGGTAAGGTTTAGGCTCCGTTTTCTTGTTATTATTATTACTCATGTGCGTAGCGGCATGAGGTAAGGTTTCGGCTCCATTTTTCTTGTTATTTTTATTATTATTTTTATTTTTTGTGTCACGATTTTGCATGCAAATTTATACATGCATATTTTAAATTGTACACTTCCGGTTTATAGCTTTGCCACTACACTTCCTGTTTAGTGACTTCCGGCTACTCTCACTTCCGGTAAAAGAGCGTTACTTAAGTGTCACGACAGGGTCTCTTACAACCCTACTTACATTAGCAATGTTCATGTTTGGTATATATAAGACTTAGAAGAATCATTCCCTTCATTGTGGTACAGCCTTCATTTCCAAAACAATCAATAGTAAACAACGTGGTTTGCATGAACGATAACTGGATGAAAGGAGTACTCTTTGTCATGTTGGACATCTTCTTATCATGTTTAAAATATATCATAAAACTTTCTTACGCATGCGCTTGAGTATAGGCTGCTTGGAGCCTCTTGTTTTTTTTAATCCCAGTTTTAATCACTTTAAAGAAATTTATAAAATATTTTGGAGCAATATCATTGAACATCAAATGTTGTTATATAGCTGGAGTTTTTTTCAATACAACGTGCACGTTGATTGGTTGATTCAAGGTCACATGACCTCTAACAAACGAACTGTTTCCCACTAATTGTCCTAAGCGGGCAACATTTGCGAAAGCGGGCAACAATTATGACGTCAGAGGGAAACATTGCACTGTTGCCCGCTAGCGCACGTGATCAGACTGTGACAAAAGGTGGCATGATTATGATGCGATTGATGTTTACCTCGAGTGCTCGGTGCATTTTTCAAATATAATTGTTTTTTTTTTTCCACGACGAAGAAAGCTATATAACAAATCACTTAATGACTGATCCTTCGGGAAACAGTGAATTTGGTTTCCCTCGAATCTCGATGTTTCCCTTGACTTCGTCTTGGGAAACATTGAGATTCTCGGGAAACAAAATTCGCTGTTTCCATCCGGACCAGTCATTAAGTGTTTATTATTTGATGTTTGCATTAGGTTTGCAATATTATACGGGGGGTAACAACTCTAAGAAGGCCTGTTTCGGGAGAAAAACAAAATTCTTCCGGGAATCTGAAGATTTCGCCGGGAATCGGGAGACTCGAAAAATTTTCGGGAAAACATGAGATAGTGTTGTTAAAATTTCGGGAAGTTTGAAATTTTTGCGAGAATGTCTCCGAAAAAATCGGGAAGATATTCCAAATTTTCGGGACAACTTTCAGTTCCACACAGTATTGCTCGAACAGCGTTTGTTAGAGTTGTCACCCACCATTTTATTATGCTCTATTATTGGTTGGGAAACTTGTGTCTCTTGCTCCGCCAATTTAAAGTGCCCCTTACCCATGCATGTTTTCTTGTGTTTGGAGACAATTGAATGTATTTCAATGGCCAAGCTCTGATTGGTTCATTGCATTGTTTGCATCTGTTGTTAATATTTATTGGTCAAATGTGCTCACTTGTTTTTTTGGTTTTCATTTTTCATCACTCAAATTGAAAACTGCTATAAGAATCTACACCCTAAAATGGTAAAATCACCTGTCCCTTGTTCTCATGATCAAGAATACTTTGACCCTGTGCTGTTTGGAGTCAATGAAGTGCATCAGTTTAACATTTTTTGGAAATCATTCATTAGTTACTGGAAAGTGCACAGACGGCCTCATGATTGACAGCACTATGATCAGGGCAAAGTTGATAAATGTTGCAATTGATGCAGCTTGTTTCATGGTGAGAGGGAAGCCATATGTCTTGGTACCTAAGTGGAATGTTTCCACCAACTTGAAAAACCTCTGCCACTCTTCTTTGTTCCCCTGAAGGTGTCCTACAGACCACAAGTAATTAAGATGCTGCGACACATGTGACAAAGCTTTGGTGATCCCTGCTGCACTCCAAAGCAGGCGCATTGACAATAGAAGCCAAATGCATGTCCTCACAAATGTCCACCAATGAGAAGACTTGAAATCCTTTACAACACTCACAATGGCTCCCACATGGGTAACAAGATTAGCCACTGAGAAAAATGCAAGTAGTACGATAAATGGCTGGAACAGAGTTGCAAGTGCTTCAATGCTTCCCACGACATTGGAGAGATATTTGCATGCATCTGTGGGATTAACCTGAGGTCTTCCTGGCACACCTAGCCTACCTATTGT
Source organism: Cladopsammia gracilis (assembly GCA_022457155.1). Lineage (NCBI taxonomy): Eukaryota > Metazoa > Cnidaria > Anthozoa > Scleractinia > Dendrophylliidae > Cladopsammia > Cladopsammia gracilis. The sequence goes on from JAJGOT010000620.1 coordinate 255,584, forward strand.
TGGCCCTGAGACATCAATTGATGCAGAAAAATTGAATTCGCGTGGATCCCAGTAGTCCCCTTCATCAACACTGTTTCGATCTGGATTGGGTGGATTGGACTCTGGATTCTCCTGCATTCCACTTAACGCAGGGGCATCTTTTTCAAAAACCAAAACGATATCTTTCCCAGTCTGAAATAAGTCCATGAAAAGAAATCCAGTTATACCATTTATAACTCTTCTCAAAGGACTCAGACTTTCCAAGACTGGATTTCTTTCTTCAGAGGGTCTGTACAGTAGAAATGGACTGTCCCCAAACCTGCACATGAAACTGATGACATCTCGAACGGTCAATCGGCTGATCAGGATAAAAGAGTAGGCTACGAATCCTGTAATGTACATAGCCATCACCCAAAAGAAACAATAAAACACGAGCCATAACTGAGGATCAATTTCAAGTACTTCGTGGTGGCTTTCTGTTAATGAACCTGCAAAAGCGTCCCCTTTGAAAACCGTGTGAAAAATCACGTACGCGGTCCATTGATAAATTTCCAAGATGAGCGGATAAAGACAGTTTTTAAAGGCAGCTTTTCTTAGCCACGAAGCCCTCTGTGACTCGTGCCACGGGATTCCCTGATCAGACTCCACAAAACCTTCTACCAAAGACTTCCTAGAAAGTCGCCTCTTCAGCAGCTTGTTAAATGCGGATGAAGTGTACACGCGAAATCCGGACACCAGGGCGATTAGAGGAATAATGTAGAGCGAAAACTGAATCCACGTGTCTATTGTGGTTCGCACAAAGACACCGATAATTGCAACAAATGTCATCCCCGCGAGCAGGAAGGAGAAAATAAACCCTCCGAGCCAGGAGTGCGCCGTTGAATAGAGCCTCTCGCCGGGTCCAAACAGAATGGAAATTGACACTAGAGGTGACAAGGCTCGAGAATAAGAATTCTTTTCCACGATCGAAGCGCTAGAAAGTGCCATGATTTCTGCAAATGACCAGCTCGCAAAGCCGACGATTCTGAAGCCCCGCTGCTGATCGCCGCTGTACTCGCCCTGGGAAGCGTTACACTTAGCTCACCTGCGCCAAGTGGTCAGGGTAATCAATCAATCAATCAATATGGCATTTTATCTCCCGCCATATGGTCTGAAAATGGTTCAGTTTTTCTTGGCAAAACATAGGCTCGAATTCCGCCGCTCACTCGTGCTCGGTTTTATAATCATTTTTCCGAAAAGTTGCTTATAATCGAGCCTGAAGGTGGATTTCCACTGCCTCATAATTTTTACGTGCGTTGAACCACGCTCAACTTTTTACGTTTACGCAAGCCGTTCATACATCGTCTCTTATTTTATTTGCGCACGAAAAACGCGCGTAAAAATAACGCGACAGTGGAATGCTAACGTGCGTTTTATTTACGCCCGTCTGGCCGCCGTCTGACGCATGTAAAAATTTAATACGCGACAGTGAAAATCCACCTTAAGCAAAACACTGATAAAAACAAACTTTATTGAACTTTTTCGACAAAGAATCATGGCATTGGAAGATATTTCATTTCATTTGTGCATCGCTATTTTCGTTCAGTTTTTTTTTATTTTTTTTTTCAATTTCTCCCTATCCACTTCCGGTATCTTTCTGTCTATAGGAGGTGCGAACGTTCTGCCCTCATAAAACCCGCAGAAGACAATATTGTTTGGTTCCAAGTATTTCCGCGTTAAACTAAGGTCGTTTTATAGCATTGTCTACATTTATTTGGCAGACGAGACCCCACGAAAGAAACCACAAGAAGAAATTAGTGCCTATTGTTGCGGGAGCCAGGTATTGTTAAAAAAGGGAAAACACAAATGAGGTAATTGAATGAAGACCGCAAACATTTCTCGGGATTATAAATATTTAAGACTTTCGATCGATAAAGAAAACAAAAAACAAAAGTACAATGACGTTCCTAACCTCATTAGCTGATTATAGAAGGAGCTAACCATGCACAACGGAATTTTAAGTTCGTTCGAGTCATAATGTGTTTTTAACACCAAGGATTTTTTTTTATAATTTTTGTTGTGATTGTCTTTTGTTGTTTTTACCTGGATTTAATATTCTTATACCTCCTGGAAAGCCAAAGCTATTTAACTTCCAAAGAAAGTTTATATAGAGAATGATCAGTTTTGAAAATATTTCGGAACGATTTGCCTGCTTGAGCTCAGCATAAATTATGATCTTGAGAAATAAGCAACATAAAGAGACAGCGATGAGAAATTTTCCTGAATGTAAAATCTGGAGCAGATTTAAAATTGTTTCAAGAACAAATCGTGCGATCAAATCTTCTACAGGTATATTTCATGAAATGTATCGTGCCGTGATGGCGCGTGCCACAAGGGTACTTAGCGAAATCCCCTCGGGAGGTCAAATCGACGCCACTCACATCTGCCGCGGGAAACGAACGTTCCTTAGAACAAAAATGTTTTGCAAGAATTTTGGTGAAACTTTAAACTGGCTTTCCATGATTAGCGATCAAAAAAAGCTTCGAAATATCCAGAGGGAAAAAAAATCCAACGCATGTCGTACGAGGAAATTTCGCGTCAACTTCATCAACACAGCTGAAGCCTTTCGGGGCTTTAAAAAGGGCGGGAAATCACTGCCAAATAAGGGAAGGAGTCATTACAATTCCTATTGTTATTGACAGCTGACGCGCTGTCGTCATGCGAACATCACTCGTCGCCTTTCTATATTTGGCGCTCGTCACATTTTCCCGCCATTTCGGGTTTATGCTTGCGTTTCAGTTTGGCTCTGAAGAAAGAAAACCAAAATGGCGAGTTCTAGCGACGATGAAGAAGCGAATAGTTTGGAGCGATTCGAAAGTCTGTGCCGTGATCTTAACATGGACGAAGAGACAAGCCAAGAAGCATGGTCTTCGTACCAAAAGATAAGCACAAACTACACTTTAGAGGTAAGCTTACCTTTGTTTGAGTGTTTGCGTTCGTTACATGTTTGCTTCGAATATCGTAATTTTCCACACAACGGTTCGCCTGTTCGCGGCTTTCACCCGTTTCGTATCACGATCAGAAGCTTCTGACATAGAGATTTTCTATAACAAACAATTTTTCTTTCAGGGGGATAGTTTACACTGGCTGGCATGTGCTTTATACGTCGCTTGCCGCAAGAGCGTTGTTCCGACCGTTGATAGTTCGGGGACGGTCGAAGGCAACTGTGTCTCGCTAACGCGATTGCTAAGAGCAGCAAAATTGAGGTAAGATTTCCTCGATAATTTTAAGATTCTGAATCGTTTCAGTTTCTTTACTTACTCAGGAGTTTACCTGTAATGTTCTCCTTTTTGCTTTTCTCTACAGTCTTATTCAGTTCTTCAGTAAAATGAAGAAATGGTTAGATATGTCGAATGCGTCCGGAGACTTTAGAAAGAAAATCGAATTACTGGAAAGGAACTTCCACGTTTCTACCGTTATTTTCAAGAAATATGAGCCAATTTTCCTGGAAATCTTTAAAGATCCGCGGGAGGAAAACACAAAGACTCAGAGAGGCCGAAAATCAAGGTAAATACACAACTTTCTTGCGCGGTCTTTGTAAACAATAACGTGACGACTTTGGCTTATCGAATGTAAACCTGTTCCGGTACGAGGCAATTGACCTGAAAATTTACAACGTTGTTCGTTTCACATTATTTTTATTTCTTTGGCAATTTTTTCGTCCGTTAACCTGTTTTGTTTCAAGTTCTCAGCTGTAAACATGTGATATTCAAATGAGTAACTCGTGGCTTATTCATTCTTTATAATTTGGAATTCTTTTATCCTCCGCAGAAAACAACCTTGCTCCGTCGGTGATGTGTTCGCCTTCTGTTGGACTTTGTATATTCAGGCGAAAGGTGAGCGACTTGCAAGATTAATTTTGTCTGTATTTTGTAGAAAGCTCGCTTGTTTAATTTAAACCTGTGAACCTCTTTGCTAATAAACAAGAAGACAAATGCAAAGACGTTCGAATATTACACTCTTTTGTTCCTGTCGCATTGGCGCGAAATTGTCTTCGAATCATATGGGACACTTTCGCTCCACGTTCTTTCTCGCATTTTATCACGCATAGAAAGCGTAAAGCTCTTACAAGTAGAAAATTGCAACAAGTATAATTTCACAACGTATTTAAACGTCCATACTCTTGAAATGGGATTTTTTTTTTCACATAACGCGTTTAACCTGCGGGTAGTAAGTGAAGCGATAAAGTTTGTAAGACACGATTACATATTCTAGGAAACAAAAGATTTTGCTGTTCAGTAATTTCACTTTTGAAGCACTAAATTACATTATTGAAGGTGTACGCATAACCTTTCTGGTTTGCAGCTTTTAGGGGGTGGTGTCCCGCACCTTGTGAAATTTGAACTTTGGTGTAATCAATATTCTTTACTACTGCGGTTATGTCATGTGCCTTGCATGTTATTTCATTTTTGTTGCTCTTTTGGTATAAAGAACAAAGTGAGAAAATATGCACAATTGTAGTAAAAGATAGCTGTCTGCATGGGAAAAACTGCAGAATTCTGGATTAGTAAACACTACCTTGACACAAATCTCACGATATTTTGATTGTCTGTGATAACATCAGGATTAATATAACCCTCCATGATAGGAAATGATGAGCAAATATTAAAAGCGTCGCTACCGACAGATTTGTGTCATTTACACGGGAAATAGTTTTTTGCTTCAGGCAGTTTGAAAGTCTAATTGCTCACAAACATAAATTTATCAGTAGACAAATCTTTCCAGATAATTTGCAAAGAGTGCAAAAAGTTTATAAGTTTAGTCTTTCCCTGCTTGGTTGCACACAATTATTCAGTAATTACACACAAGTTGTGATTGGACTATGCCCCTCACACCACAAGTCTCAAGCTAATCCTGAGTGGCTGATTCTTGCACTGTTGATTAATTCTGTGGAAAAAACTTCAGTCTGCTGTTCTTTTGTTCAAAGTTACTCATGCTTGGACAATAAATAAACCTTCAGTGACCTATGAGATTTTGAAATGCAACTTTCTGTAGAAAACATGTCGAGGCGTGTTTAAAGGGTCAGCTATTTTGACAAAACTGCCATTCTCATTAGTTCTACACAGCTCTTTTAATTGGCCAACCTGTCATGAAGTGGTCAGACCAAGGGTTTTGGCTAATTTATGCAAGAGTGGTTAAATATTAGACCATTTTAGGCAGCATTGTTGGGCATGTTTGGACTTGAGCTGTTTCCCTAGCTTCCTGGGTGATGAAATCTGATTATCCGTTGTGAAAATTTATTAGCTTATCACTGGGTTGCCTCTCAGTGTATTGTTCTCCTTTGACATTATTCTGTTGCTAGACAGTTGGACCTTCTGCAGAGAGTTGGTAAATATCAATGCATCTCATCAAGACCTTTTGCAATTTTAAGAAACTGATCAAGAAATTTTCATTTTGATACAAATTGCATTTGGTGGCTTTTTGTTTACAGATTAACTTCTTTTATGAAATTGATTTTCTTTCTTATTTTTACAAAAGGTTTGACTTATTTGTATAATGCACCAGACAACTCTGCATGTGGCTAATCTGTTCATAAGCAGCATTTAAAAGTCATAAATTGCATCTAGAAACATTAGTCTTTAACATTTATTATTCTACTGTTCATAATATAACAGTAGTCAAGAATATTTGACTTGCTGTATAAGTAACACAGGTTGCCTTAAAATAATTAGAATAATTCAGTCAGATTTTTATCTTTTTAAAGGACAAATGCACAGCTTGAAACTTCCTTTGTTTTCACAACAAATAATGCTTCAATTTGTTTGCTTCACAAGAAATTTTCTAGTTTATCTTGCTCATCAAAGTTTATTTTGTTGACAGAAATGAATCAATTTTACTTTTTTAGTATGACAAGCTGTAGACAGTTTATTTTGTTTGCAAAAGTGACAGGCTGCAAGTTTCAAAATCTAAACCTGGGATCAATTGTACTTGTACACAATAATGAACATTAACATAAACCAATTGCAGAGAATTAGGTGACAGGCAAAATGATTTCAAAATCTTATTTCTGGTTCAAGTGTCCATGCCTATCAAATGTTAAAATAAATTAACATGCAGTGGGGACGAAACTGACAAATTACTAAAATTTTACATCGAAATCTTGCATTACTTGCACTTGTACATGTAAAACTATATGGCAGACACCTAATTACACAGATGGTGCACATGCCTTTTACATTTTGGATTCATGATTAATGTTTGACAGACAAGTTCAATATGCATGAAATGAATATTTGTGAAACTTGGCCTTTTCAACTTCAAGGCAACCTTTCATTTTAATTACTCTTTATAAGGTGTTATAAGGCCATGTTTAGGTATTAAAATTTTGACATGAAAGACCTTACATGAATTTAAATTGTGACATCTTATGATTGATTGTATTTTGTGAAATAAAAGTTCATAAGGCCTTAATGTTTCTTTATGTGTCTTAAGTTTTGTTGCACCCTAATATCCTTAAATATTTGCTTTGTTTCTGTTTAGTTAAATGCAGATTTTATCCCCTTTATGATGGTTGTAACATTCAGCATTCTTGATCAACAGGCAATTTTCCAGCGATCAGTGATGACCTGGTGAACTCTTACCATCTGCTGTTATGTTGCTTGGATTTGTTGTACTCAAATGCTTTGTACACAAAGAATCGTCAGAATTTACTGAATCCAAACTTTGAAGGTAACTTAATAGTCATTAAATCACGCAAACAAGAGTTTTCCAGAAGCAGTTCTTTTATTGTGCATGGCCTATAATCTCAAAATTCTGAATTTTTTTTATTTTGTTTTATTATTCTGTAAGCAAACTCACAAAGGCCAAATAATTTCTTTCCCTTACACAGGACTTCCCCAAGGCTTTGGTACAAGAGATTTCAAGCCCCCAGCTGAAGTACCTTGTGTTGTTGAACAGCTATGTAACAAGCATCAAGGTACAGTATGCATTCTTCTTGTTGACCTTTTTAGAGTCAACTATACTGGTATTTTCAGTCAGTATAATTTTTTTCTGAGTTCCTTTCTCTCCACACATATCATTCTATTTTAATACAAACCCTATTTACTAAAACAATGTCACCCCCTGAATAAGTGCTGCCCCTGAATAAGCGAAGGTGCAGTGGTCTAATGGTCAGCGCGTCGGACTTTCAACCTGAAGGTCGGTGGTTCGAGCCTGGTCTCTAACGTTGTGTTGTTTCCTTAGACAAGAAACTTTGCTCCACGTTGCCTCTCTCCACCCAGGAGTATAAATGGGTACTGGCAACATAATGCTGGGGAGTAACCTTGCGATGGATTAGCATCCCATCCAGGGGAGGGAGTAGTAGTACTCGTTGCTTCATGCCGGGTTAAGCTCTGACTGGCAGTTGTGAGCCATTACGCTTGCGGAGACGTACCTGAATAAGCACTACACAAAAACAAAAATATTTATAAGCACTGCTCTCAAATTAATAAGCACCACACCCCTCAACAAGAATGCAGCGCTCATTTGAAGCACTTGAGTTCAAGAGTGTCAATTATTTGCAGTGTCAAAAGTAAAAATGTGACCTCTCACAGGAAAACGATACTAGCGGATGCCGTTCGCACGGCATGAACGCACGGCTAGTGAACGGATGATGAACGGCTGAATAAATATTATGAACGGCTAGTGGTGAACGGATGAACGGCTAAAGAAAAAATTTGAACGGCTGGCTGTGAACGGATGAACGGCTAAAGAAAAAAATTGAACGGCTGGCTATGAACAGATGAACGGCTTAAGAAATAATTCGCACGGCTGCCAGTGAACGGATGAACTGCTAAAGAAAAAAATACTTCGAGCGACTCGCAGTGAAATGAACGGCCGAACGATTAAAGAAAACACTCAGTTGCCGACAGCGAAAATCAAAACGTAAATGTTTTATGATCTAAAAATCTAAACTCTTCAAGTAAATTGATCACTAATTGTTACATTTAAAACAAGAACATTATTTAATCGACGATAAAAACATATGTTTGTCCACGGGAATCGAACGTCGAGTGAAAGTTGAAAGCATGCAACTCATATTCACCGAAGCACAACATTTTTCTGTAATTTGCATACCAAACGATTTTCAGGAAACGCTACACACTTTTTGACAGCCAATCGCGCGATTGTTTCGACAATTGGGCCTCTTTACACTGGGCAAGTAAAAAGTGAACGCACTTGACTTAACATATCATTAAAGTCGGCAAATTGAAAGGATTCAAGTAAGACTTCTGCAAAACCATCGAAACTCAAGTCGACTTATTGTGCCGTGGGGCGGATCACCATGCCAATCAAGCCAACTAACTCCATTTCTTCGCAAACATCGTGGCATCGCTGATTTCGACTGTGTAGTGACCTTTGGTAATTGGTAGCTGCAAGTTGTTTTCGAAATTATCAAATTATTGTTAAACGATGGCCACGAAGGACACGATTCGCCAATTCCTTCGAATTTGATCCTTATGCATACGACAACGGTGTCTTTGTTGTCGAGTGTATTCGCGCGAGACATCGTCATCAAAATTGAACATCTGAACAGCTAATTCTACAATTTACAGCTTGTGAATCATTAATTGGTTATGTTATTTTGGCCCGGAGTCCCAAATGCAGTAGTCACGCAAAATTCATGTGTAAAATTATTTCTGCACTTCATGTTTACTTATTATTAAAATAAATCTTGAATGGAACTAAAAATTATAATCGAAATTGAAGACGGTAGGGAACGTTTGGTAGGCAGAAAATAAAAATTAAACCCTTTGAAGTTTGTTGTAGTTGTCGGTAAAGCTAGTGCTTGGCGGTCCCTTGGGAAAAGTGGTAAAAGTGCACCGACTTTGCATATGTCAAAACGGTAATTTGAAACCTGAAAACACGCTGGCACAAGCGAAAGTCTCAAGTTTTTATATAAACTTCTAAGAAATCTGTTTTCTTTCTCCATTTCCAAGTCTTCCACCGCGCTGAAACATGACAGAAAGTTTGGAGTGTCTTCGGGCTGGGAATATACATAAGCCGCGTTTGGTTTCGCGAGCGTTCCATCGATCCATCCGCGTGATCTCCATCTAAGTGTGAAAAACATTCATCGCTTGATTCTTGTTCGTTTTAAGAGCGGGACTGTTGTCTGGCTTGAATCTCGCCCGTGTCTGGCCAAACAGATGCTCGATGACATTTCTGGGAGAGAAAAACTAGCTGTTTTACATGTATCATGGAAGATCATACAGCGCAATTATTTCCTGAGTCGGCAAAATGTTTCCAAAGCTCTAGCGCTCTGAATATTGACTGTCGGTACAATCTGAAAAATAGTTATTCTCGGAAGCTGTTCCTTTTCGAAACTATCAAGCTATCCGTTAGACGAATTTGCCGAAGCGTTGTTAAACGCTTCAAACTATCCGTTATACGAATTTTTTCTTGAACGAACGAACGGGTGAAGATTTATTTGAACGGCTGAATTTTTTTTTTCCAAACAGTTAACTTTAGCCGTTTGAACGGCTGAATATTTTTCGTGAACGGCTGAATATTTTAAGTGAACTGGTGACCAATGCCGTTCGAACGGCTGAATATTTTAAGTGAACAGATGACCCTTGCCATTCGAACGACTGAATATTTTAAGTGAACGGCTAGCCGCAGCCGTTCGAACGGCCTCCTACTGTTCGTGAACGGCAGGTGAACGGCAAGTGAACGGTATAACCGGTTCGAACGGCTATCCGTTAGTATCGTTTTCCTATGAGAGGTCACAAATCTACCACATTATGTATGTTGACAACCCCAGGAATTTATTCTCATGCATGAATAACAATATTTTTCAGTTCGAAATGCATATATTGAAACCTCCTCATGATGGCCACCACTCTGCAATGACCAATACATTTCTGCCAAAGGCAGTGTTCTCACCAGGATTTTGCCTTGGGGAGTCGCAGGACCCCCTCTGCTAAAAAATAGGGGCCCTGTAAGAATATTAAAGGGACAAAGTGACTCCAAAAGGTCTGTTACATGAAGTACCTACCTGATCCAACATGGCGGACAAGATGTTTACAATTTGATAGTAATGCTTATGCAAACCTTCACCACGTACGTGTGACCAACAGGCCTTTAGCCAGAAATTGAAAAGTGGGTGTCCTGAAGGTATTTCCCATCATAAATTTTTAAAGGATTAGGTGCAATTTTCATGAATTTCTTCAAAAAGTGGGCGTCCTGTGGACGCCTGGACACCCAGCTGGCTAAAAGCTTGGTGACCAACAAGGGTAAACGCAATAAAATTAAAGACTTTAAATTTTTTGATAAATGTTTTTATTCATTTGAACAAGCAAAATGCTGGGTGTTCGATTGACCATTCAACTACTCATAAACATTCAAAAGTCAGTTTAACTCGAAGCTTGCTCCTGCGCCCTGACGGGCGCATCTTCTTGGCTTTTGGTGCGCGATCTCAATTTTTTTTTGCGGGAATCCCGCAAGGCCGCAGCCTGGTGAGAACACTGCAACAGGTGGCCTTTGTAAAGAAAGTTAACTTCTAAAACTAAACTAAAGGGAACCTCCATTGCCATGGCACCTAGCTAAACTGGTACACACTCTACCAACCCTCCAAGTTGCGATTGAGGAGTATAACTGACACATAACTTCGATGTGTCTTTAAACAGGAATAGTCCTGGAAGCTAAAGGGATCAAAGAACACCATTGGAAGCCATTCATAAAGCAACTGTTCGAAAAGAAGGTATGAAAATAATGCAAAGTTCTGTTCTGATCTGTAATGTATTGTGTTCACAAGAGAAAAGAATAGATTATAAACAAAGTAAAACCTTTATTTATTTTAAAATAATATGATTAACTCATCATAATATCTCTGTTCTTTATTCACATTTACCATTAGACACTAAAGGGGAACGAAGAAAACTTGACAGGCATTCTTGATCAGGGTAGTTTTGAACAAAACTGGTAAGAATCTGTTACAGCTTTGGATCTGCGAGAGTAGTGAAACTTTTCCAACCTTTCAGTTGTTGATTAACTACAATTTTTTCTGAAGACTGGTTTAGAGTAGGTGTACATCCTGCAGCTAAAACTGTTACCCCATTGTAGACAAGTAGACAAAATGTGTCAATGTTGTGGTTTAATTTTTGTTTTGAAATTTTCCTTGTCAAAGATTATGGTTATGAATCTGAGACAAAAGGAAAAAAATAAAATTGGTTCAATTTAAAACCACAACATCAATCAAGACCTCTTTAGATGTGGCATATACTGTACCCTAGAAACCTTATGTAGGGGATACTGCCCTCACCACCCCTCCTATTTAATGTTTAGACTGTTGTGTAATTCACATTCCTTAGCGCTGGTTCCCACTAGCAACGTAATCGGAAGCGGAGTCGGAGTCAGAAGCATAAGGAGCCTTGCGTTCTAGTGGAAATTAAAAAACTGAGTCGCAATCGGAATCGAAAGCTCGACGGAATTGGAATCTGAAGGATCAGAAGGTTTCCTTTTTCTTCCGATTCTGCTTCTGTCGCTTACTATACGCTTCCGTCATCTTGATTCTACTAGATCATAAGGTTCTTACGATTACGCTTACGTCACAAGTGGGAACCAAGCTTTTTGATCACCCCTGCCTCTGTCTGCTAAGGATGTTTCAAGGATGTTAATAACAGCCGGGAACCGGGTAAATTACCCGGCTGTGAACTTCATTTTTCCGGCTATAAAAGCTTAATGCAGAACTAAGAACTACATTTTTCTCGTTTTTAACTGGCTGTCAGTCCTATATTTGCAGCTGTTAAAAACTGAATCTACATCCCTGGATGTTTGCTATGGAACAACCTCTCAATCACTTGTATCAAACATGAATCAAGTTATCAAGATCATAGATGAAAGATTTTAATAATATTTATTTACAAGTTTCAAACTATTAATAGAAACTGAATTTTGCTTCAAATCTGTATCCTTGTAGTGAAAGTATGCTAAAAAAATGTGTTTCAAATACACTTTTGGTTTTAAAAGAAGATGTACAAAATACAATAAATATTCTGGTATAACAGAAGTTAATGAAAATCTCCAGGATTTTAAAGAGCACAGTTAGACAATTTTTTAGTTATTTTTAAACAGTCTTTTTTTTCTTTTTTTTTTTCATCAGCAAATCTGTCAACAAAGAATACGAAGAATATGTTTTATCTGTTGGAGATTTTGATGAGAGAATCTTCCTAGATGATGAAGCTCACATTGAAATAGGTACACCTGCCAAGAATTACAGTTTTACAGAAGTGGATGGACAACAGAGGTAACTACAAAGCAACATGTTTTTCAAGCTAAGCTCTTGCAGTTGTTTGAAAGAATAAACATAAATTGGCAAGATAAAAGAGGTTGCAAACTTTGTTTGTAGAAATGAGTTTGTGTTCATGAGATCTATATTGTTGTTTATTTAGGATGGGGCTAAGGAGAAATTTACAAGAGCACTTCACAAGGGTAAGTTTTCATTATCCTTTTGTTTTGATAAAGTCAGTTATGTTAAAAAATGAGTTGATAGTTTCATTTGAGTATTAAGAATCAAGACTTAGGATCTGTGCCTCTGTCAGTTTAACACCTAACATAATGAATGTGCTTTTTTTAATTTCCATTACTAGACTAGAAGTCTTGCACCTTCAACACCACTGACTGGAAGAAGATATTTGAAGGAAAAAGATCCAAAGTAAGAATATTTCAGAATCTGATACCATAAATTTTGAGCTTGTGCATGAAATCCTATGGTGTGACCATTCAAATGATAAGATCTTTGGCAGCACCTTCCACTGTATTTTTCAAAATAAAATTGGGGTTTATCTTTTTGTTTTGCAGAATCACTCCAGTTTCCACAGCAACCCAGTCAGTGAGCAGATTACAAGCACTCCTGTCAGGATTGAAGGCAGGACCAAGTGATCGCCTTCTGAAAATATTCTCGTAAGTCTGCAACTTGTAAAGTGTTTGGTATTTTGCCAGAAAACTTTCCCACATACATTCACACATTTTGTTTTTCATCTCCAAACCATAAATAATTAGTTTTACATTCAATAATATAAATTATATTATTAAAAGTTAGACAAAGTAATTGGAAACGCATGTTGACATATATCTTAATTTGAATTGTTGCAGGGAGTGCAGTAGAAATCCTCAGGAAGCAATTGAAAGTCGAGTTGTGACGCTTGGAGAGACATTCCTCAGGGAGTATGTTCAGGTAAATATCACTCCAAATCCTTCAACCTTCAATCAGGAGTGTTGTCAGTGCCACTGCATGCTGGTGGTAATTTTGTAAGTCAGGGCTCGAAATTGCGACCAATACAGTCGCATTTGCGACTTAATATTTGTGTTTGGGACTAAAACTTCCGGAGGAGTCGCAAATTTGCGAGTAGTTTTTGCCTTGGCCAATAATGAAATAAAAAGGCTACTAGTCGCTACTTGCCACTATTTTTGCCGAAATAAATAAAGAAGTGAAAAAATATATTGTTGTGTGCCTTGATTATCGTAGACATTTGAAGATATAGGGTAAAATTGTACCTAATTTACCCGCAATGTTACATACGCAACGCCGCTCCCTCGATCGGCCGCCATTGCAGCGGTTTCTTTTTCATATGTATTGCGGGCTCATATTTTGGTTTGTTAAACCGCTGGATTAGAGCTGTCATCGCGGCCGTTCGCGGCCAGTAGAATCGGCCAAAGTGTCATCAATTTCGCAACGATGACAGACGTTTTAGTGGAGATGTTCCAAGATAGCATTCTTTTAATTTCACCAAAAATATAATTTTGAGTTGTATGGGATTAAACACTAATTTTAAGATCGAGAAAAATGTCTTGATTGTTACGATTGTGGCGGCCAAGTTTATAGTATGACCTGTTTCATTCTGTACACAGTCATCATTGCTGTTGAAGTCTTGTTTATCATTTGTTAGTCAAAGTTATTTATTAACTAATTGTGGTAACTTAGTTTTGCGACTAAAATTTGTGAACTTACGACTTGATTTTCGTATTTAGTCGCAAAATGGCGACTGAACTTTTTTTTTAATTTCGAGCCCTGTAAGTTGTTCTCTCAAAAACAATCCATTGTAGAAAGAGTCGTGTGGGGTTTGGTTTTTGCACATACAGTAAACTCCAAATCCAACCATAACTCCCTTTCTCCCCCCCCCCCCCCCCCCCCTCATGCATGGGATGCTGATCTATTGCAGGGTTATCCCAACCATTGCTTTTTAGGTTTCCTTGAGCATTCACCATTTATACTCCTGAGTAGAGAGAGATGGTTTAGAGAAATGTTTCTTATTAAGAAAACAGTGCGATGGTAGTCACCAGTTCATGAACCATATCCTTGGGGTTAAAACTCTCCTTGGTGCCCTCGCACCACCTCTGTTGTTCTTTTTCTCCCCTAAAGAGTCGTTCATTCCATTTCCCAGATGACAATAAACATTTTTTTTCCTTGCAGCCATCTCCTGACAGACCAAAGTCTCCCTGCTCAACCAAAGAGTTTGCCACAAAGAGGCTGAAACTTGCAGAAATTCTTTACTACAAGGTATGGTAAAATAAATTTGTTCTTTTTGTTTGGTTATTTTCAAAATTCTTTAAATTAAGGAAACTCTCTCACCAGATCCTCTTGGTTTATTGACAGGTTCTTGAAAGTATTACTTTATTGGAGCAGAGAAGACTACAGGGACATCTTGATTTAACTGTAAGTTCTGTTTCAGAGTCACTGTTAAGTACTTGGCATGCATTTAAAGCTTGTATCACAAAATGTTTGTGGATGGTCCGCTATGATCTTCACCCAGTTTCTGAATGGATATGGTGTGTTGAGATATTGACAATCCAAGCACAGAAGTCTCTTACTGCATGTATGGTACAAGAGGGTGGGTCCAGAGGCAGAGGGACTGGCTGGCTACTCCGGCCTTTCGAGCAGCATATCTCCTCTCTGCCCCAGGGGCAAATTGCATAAAACTTAATGCCAGGCCTAATTGCTAATGTCAGACATTTAATTAGAGAGCTTGACTGGGCTGAACATCTGGGTTAGCAGTTAGGCCCATGCAACTTGCTGTGGAAACTCTGTAACTCTGCTGTGCCAGAAGGAGCACTCTTGTGCAGGAGACCCCCTCAACAACCTCAACACTGAGGCAATGAGTGTTGAAGAGTTTCTTGTGTACATAGACATTCTCCGGTCATTTGACTTTGGTGTTCTGCAGGAAAAAAGTCATCTCAGTCGTCTATTAATTCTGAAGTGATAAACAGTTATGTCTTCTTTTGCAGAGTTTGTTGGAGCAAGAATCCTTTCACTGTTCTATGATGGCTTGCTGTCTGGAGATTGTTATCTTCTCTTATAACTCTCAACGGTAGTGATTTTCTCTTTAAGCTGGTTTCATTAAATTCCTTTTGTGATCTACAGTAGATTATTGGAACATTGCATTTTAATTTACCTTGAGTGACATTTGCTTTATCAGGACCTTCCCATGGATGATTGAAATCTTTGATATCAGTCCGTACCACTTCTACAAGGTGATTGAAGTGTTCATCAAAGCAGAGGACGGACTGTCAAGAGATGTTGTCAAACATCTTAATCATGTAAGTATATGCTGTAATAATTCACATGCAGGGAAATCAATACTATGAGGAGGGTTTGCACTACTCCTAGCCTGTTCCAGGCGTTCAGATAGCGGGGAAAGCGCGAATAGTGAGGCACGAAGAAAAGCAAGCGAAAAAATTGCGGGGAGGCTGGGGAGAAGAAGCGACAGAACGCCTGTAAACATTCTTAACGAAAGGTTGTTCCGGTATACCGGAATCCGGTATACCCTCTGATTGGTCAATCATGACACTTTGTCAACACTCGAGTGCCGATGAGAAATGTGATATGGCGAGTCACGCTGAGTTCGAAACCATTGTAAACAACGTTCTCAAAGACTTCCCGAATATCGAATCTCTTCGTGAAGAACAGAAAGATTGCTTAAATAACCTTGTTTCTGGTAGAGATGTCTTCGCTATACTACCAACCGGTTTCCGAAAGAGCTTGATTTTTCAGCTCTTTCCACGGATAATGAAAGCAATGAACGGAAAAGATGGTACCGCTTCGACGATCCTCGTTGTTACGCCACTCGTAGCTATTATGAAAGATCAAGTGGAGCAATTAAATCAAATTGGAGTTACAGCAACAGCCATAGGATTGGAGCACGAGGAGGGAATGGACGTGGACGCGGCAAAAAGTGGAAAGTGTGAGATTGTTTATGGAAGCCCAGAAAGCTTGCTGTCGAAGAAATGGAGAAAGAAACTGCAAGACGGACAGTTGGGGAAGCAAATTATAGCCATAGCCATTGATTAGGTTCATTCCATCACAGAATGGTGAGAGTTAAAAGTTAGATATAAAGTAATATGCCTCACAGATCGTTCATTTATAAATAAAGTTGCGAACTTCTGATTTCTGTATCACATTTCAGCGCCGCTATATTGCGATTTCTTGTCACATTAAAAGAAGCGTATTTAAATTCGTAAATAACAAAGGCATATATTGTGATTTCAATATGTACTAATATGCATATTGCCTTGATCGTCCAACAATATATACTACAACATTCATTCATTCATGTGCGGTATTAGTTCTCAAATTTTCAAAGAAACATTTCGCGGTGTTTGTAATCTAATCCCGGGAAATCTAATCCTATTTTAATTGACAGATAATTGACAACTGAGTTGGCGGTCTAAAAGTGGGCGGAAGGACATTTTGTTGAGTTTGTTTACAGGCGTTTCCTCGCCTCGCCTCCCCGCAATTTTTTTCGCTCGCATTTCTTCGCGCCTTCCCCAACTATTCACGCTTTCCACACTATCTGAATGCCTGGAACAGGCTACACTTCTCCTGGAATTGAAATTTTCTTCCAAGGCCCTGGAAACTGTGGCAGTACATATACGACTGTTTACTACGACATGTATTGTTAGACTGCTGGTCATGCTAGTTGCTGTCTGATTTTTGTAAAAATCTTTTCTATTCATCCAATTAATTTATCTCCCATTAATCTCAGCATTCTGCCATCCATGAGCAGATTTGTTTTGCTTAATTATATGGACCTGAGTATCAGCTGAAAACAAAAACTCAAAACAATATTAACTTTAAAAAAGGATGCTAATAATATTTTCCTGTATGCACCAGATTGAGGAACAGATTCTTGAATGCCTTGCATGGAGCCATGACTCTCCTCTGTGGTTGTCAATTCAACAAGCTGGATCTGTTCCATCATGCGAAGAGGTCCTTATTCCTCACCAGTTGGAAACAGCTCACAGCACACAAAACCTCCTTGCATCACCAATCATCCACCCCCGTGTCCAGAGAATTTGTGGTGAGGAGGGAGCAGCAAGACGAGGTGAGATGAATTTTATTTTCGATAATTTCACTCTTAGAGGTCCAGCATAAACTTGAAAATTAAAAACGTCCATGAAAATGAGGAGCAAATCGAACCACACAATAATACGTTTTGTGGATGATGAAAACGTAACATGAATAAATTTTAACTGGCAATTCCATTGTAACTCCTTGTGTGTTGTGTAGTGGAAAAAATAGACTGAATAATGTTTCTTGATCATGAGCAGGATCTAAATTGTTTTTTTTTTTCAGTCCTGCAGTTACAAAGCTCTCCAACTGCCCATGAGGTATTTAGTTCACCTGTCACTCCAAGCAGTGGTGCACGGCGTAACCTGTTGGTCAACTTTGGAAGCTCTCCACCTGCTCAGACTCCTCAGCCTGTCACTTTGTCTCCTACGACAAGACAGGCTGCTGCAAGGAATGCCCCTGCATGTAAGTATTTTTTTGTTTTGGAAGCCCATTGTTACTATGGTGACAAACCTTATTATACAGATGTAGGATTCCAGAACCAAAGGACCAGAATGTACCGTATTTACCCGTGTATAAGTCGACCTTTCACGACCTAAAAATCAGTTCAAAAAATCGCCCTCGACTTATACATGGGTCAAAAATTGAGATCCAAGCACCAGGTAAATAAATTATTCACAATTAGCATAATAAATGTCTTTATTTGTTAACAAACGTCTAATAAACCAGCGACAGTACAGGTTACGATGTCCTTTCGCTTAGCGATCTGTGTCTTTAAATAAGCAGTTCAAGTTGAAATGCATTAAGATTTATCTGTTAAATATAAACCTGAATGTTGTAAATACTCACTGGCACAATTTTGGAATAAAGAGCTGACATTTCCTGCTAATAAAGCCGTAAATCCGCTCGAAGAAAAACATCTTTCTCGCTTCGAACTTTGCTGTTTAGTAACCTGGCTTAGTAACCACGTGTAGTTATCAGTTACCAGTATACTCGACCGATTTTGTAGCTTGGTTACCAAGTCCCACGAGCAAGCTTTGCATATTTGTTTATCAAGTCGTTTTCAAAGGTTCTTGAGCTTCTTTGGTGTTTTGCCTGTCTTCTAAAGCCACTTTCCACCTCTCCACAATTAGAAAGGTTCGTTTTAAATTAGAATGTTTGATTTTACAAGCCTATTTCAAAAGTTATGGACAAAATGCCCGCATATACACGTGTTGCTAAAACCCGCTAAAACGCTCACGTGCGCGCCATAATAAACTTCATGTTAAAACTTGCTGTGATTTTTTCATATATCCATAGTACCTGAAAGAAAATTCTAAGAAATACAAGATTATTTTTCCAAGAGAAGAATGTTTTGCCTGTCTTCTAAAGCCACTTTCCACCTCTCCACAATTAGAAAGGTTCGTTTTAAATTAGAATGTTTGATTTTACAAGCCTATTTCAAAAGTTATGGACAAAATGCCCGCATATACACGTGTTGCTAAAACCCGCTAAAACGCTCACGTGCGCGCCATAATAAACTTCACGTTAAAACTTGCTGTGATTTTTTCATATATCCATAGTCCCTGAAAGAAAATTCTAAGAAATACAAGATTATTTTTCCAAGAAGATTCTTACAAAGAAATGAAGAAAACTTAGTTTTTGGCCTAAAAAATAGGGGGTCGACTTATACACGGGATCGACTAATACACGGGTAAATATGGTATCTCTCATGACCCATTCTTGTTCCACTGCATTTAACCTTTATTGGGGTTTGGGGTAATAATAATAAATACATTTATATAACGCTAAAAACTATTAAAATATTCTAAAGTGCTGACTAGATTACATAATTGACATAATTTAATAAGAGATAATTAGTAAAGGTATAAACGTATACATGTGGCAGGATCCCAGGAGAGAAGCCTTGAAGACTGAGAAAGAGGCCAAATAATGGAACAAAAATTTGTGATGGACTGGCATTTTATCCGGGATTCATGAGTCACAGGTGGCCCACATGAGCCACCTATGGCCCACACAGACGGAGATTAATGTGGTTTCTGTAGCATAAAGCAACTAGGAATATTGCTACCTCCCCCTCCCCTGGATGGGATGCTAGTTATCACAGAAATAATTATAATTACCCCTAGTATTATGTAGCCAGTACCCATTTATACACCTGGGCGGAGAGAGACAATGTGGAGCATAGTTTCTTGTCTAAGGAAACAACACGACAGCAGAGACCAGTGCTTGAACCAGCTACCTTTAGCCATTTGAGAAGTTGTTAATGATTGCCGTGTATAACTTCACTGAATCTGGTTTCAGTGATGATCACCCCAGCCCTTGCCAGTGGAGGGTACATATTGTGAATGGAATCGCACAAACCACTAACCACTAAAGCGCCTGGCTCCACATCACATAGCATGTAGAAAATTTAAATACACCAGTCTGTTGCAGCAACTTGTTGCAAAGTTTTAAACTGTCTTTAAAAAATTGTTGCCTCAAAGTATTGGATGAAAAATTTGCTATGGAAGAAGTCGTTAATGATTGCCTTGTATAACTTGTATAACTTCATCTAATCTGGTTTCAGTGATAATCACCCCAGCCCCTGCCAGTGGTGGGTATATTGTGAATGGAATCGCACAAACTGTGGTACTACCAAACACCTCGACAACAGTACAAGTTACATCCCCACGGGCAGGCAGTATTTTAACTCAAAGTACAACCATGGTGTCACCAACTTCAAGTCCAGTGAGGCCCTCATCAGCACCGACCACGCCCAAGGCTAAGGGTGCAACTCCCAGCAAACCGAGGAAAACTGGCTCCTTGGCACTGTTTTTCAGAAAGGTATAACTTTTAATCTAACTTTTAAGTCTTTGGATGAAATCCTAAAATGCGACCATTCAAACAAAATGTATTAAATGTTGTTATTGCAGCCCGACAAGAAATGTAATTTTGATCACCGACTGAACTGAAAAAGTTAGAATACTGTTATCACCTTTCCTAATACAGCTTGTTCTCGTTATTTTATTTACAGCTTTACCATCTAGCCAGTGTTCGCCTCAGAGATTTGTGCACAAAACTCGATGTTCACGAGGATCTCCGTCAAAAGTAAGCACATTCCAAATTCTTTGTACTGGAATTTATACAGTTCTCATAACACAAGTTTTGATGATACATTGATTTCCGTTTTGAAGGACACCCATTTCTTTGAGATAGACAAGTGGGTTAGGCCTTTGCTTATCTGTTGGACTTTTAGTAGTGCATTGTATTCAATAGGTATTGCAATTTCTGCACACAAATACAATAAATCACGTTATTTATGCGTCTAATCAATGTTTATGTTTATCCTTTTATTTGCAGGATGTGGACTTGCTTTGAGCACACATTGATGCACATGACAGAGTTGATGAAAGACAGACATATTGATCAGATATTGATGTGTTCCATTTATGTCATGGGAAAGGTACATTGTTTTTATCAGGTTCCTGTTCTTAATAACGATTTTATCTCCAAATAAGTTGACCAAGAATTTTGATATGCACTGTTTGACATTCTTGATTTCTCATTTTTACAGGTTACAAATGCAGACCTGTCATTCCAGAACATCATGAAGTGTTATCGCACTCAACCTCAAGCCGTCAGCCATGTAAGCTTCCTGTGAACTTCTCATTGGCCCCTCGTTTACACGTAACACCATCTTACATTTTTTAAACCTTCTTTTTAAGGTGTACAGAAGTGTACTTCTTAGAGGAAGAAAGCGCGCTCAACTCGGAAGCAACGGTAGTGATAGTGGAGCTAAAGGTGATAAATTATTCAGTTGTTTTAGCATGCTTTTATTTTTCATGCAGTTACATCCATACTCACTCAGCCTGATTCTCAGATGATCTGATGTTGCTTCCACGTACTCGCTCCTCGCCCTTTCTGATGTCATTTTGTTTCAGGGCTTGTTTTTGACGTCACCTAACCATTGCATATTTCCACCAATCAGAGTGGTTGTTGTAGCGTTTCTAAGCGGACAAAGTACGGACACTGAGTATGTTTCTCTCTCTAGCTTTAACTACACAAGGTGTGTGTAGTAACAAGTTGACAGAACTGGAAAGTATGGCTCATTCAGTCATGCATGACGAGTGGCGTCAGCTGCACCCAAAGTATATCTTTACAGTTGTTAGTCAATTTTTCTCCCATTTTGGAGTTTCAAGAATGGGACTGAATGCACCTTGATTGGTGGAAATATTCGACGGTGAAATGACGTCAACAACAAGCCCTCAAACAAAGGACATCTGACAGGGAGAGGAGGGAGTGAGTGACCTCCAACCTTCAGAGGATCAGTCTATCACTCGCTCAGTTGACAGCTGCTCAGATGATAACTATATCAACTAAATTCCTATACTACATTTCTTTGTCCCCATATAGGTATTAAAAGTGAGCCTGGTAGCAGTGGCCCTGCCAGCCCAGTTCAGGGCTCGAGTAGTGCTAGAGCGAGCCCAGTGAGGAGTGCAAGCACCATGCCATCTACACCCCCTCCAACAAGTGCGCAAACATCGGGATCCAGCAGCACCGAAAACAGTCCAAATATTGATGGGGAAAGAGGGGATCTTATTGAGTTCTACAACAAGGTAAATGAGGATAAAAAAAGTAATATTATGTTTATAGTCCATAGCCGTAGCCGAACGAAAATTTTTACCGAGGCACTATATCAGAAAAATAACCACTTCTTTCATTTTTTTATGCATAGCCTCTTACAAGAGAGATCTAATGTTTGTACTGGTATTCAAAATTACATTTTCACCGAGGCAAGTGCCTCGGTACACCTCATGCTAGCTACGGCCCTGTAGTCATAAATGCTGTTATGCACAAAAACCTGCAAAGCATCTAAGAATTGCTTTACTCTTTAACCTAACTGAAACTCAAAGACTGATACAATATTAACAAAGTGCAGTAACTGAAAAGAACATTTCAAATACTAGAATCAATATAAGATAACTTAAAGCAACTGGCAAGTAAAATACAAAAAAAAAACAGCAAAATCATATAAACTAGAAACTTGCAAGATGATTGTGACAACGGAACTGAGAAAAAACAAAATGCGATCTGATGAATGAGAACAGCAATCTAAACTGTGAACTTCAACTTAACTGCCCTTGACAAATACACACTGACCAAAATTATATATATGAGCAGTATATATACAATATGCAAAACAATCATAGCAAGTGACAAAAGGGCTAATAACAAAAAAAAATTAACGAGAAATACTAAACATAGAAGCGTGAAATGAAAGCTGAAAAAAACTAGAAAAAATATATTCCTGCACCTACAGTGTTTTTTAATGAAGGCAAGTTTAGCATCAATTCGGTCTTTTACAACAGGATAAATATCTGATTCTTTCAATATTTTTTTATTTATTTAGGTGTTTATCAAAAGAGTGAAAAATTTTGCTCTTAAGTTCTCGGCTGGTGACAGAGCGGTAAGTTTAACTAAGATTAATTTAACTTAATAAAAAACAAACACAAAATACCATGAAATGCTGCTTGTAAGCCCTGGGCTTATACAACTTGGTAAGGTTTTCTAGACTGGCAAGCAGAAAATATTATCAGATTTGCCATTAAGGAGGTGTGGTGTGCTTATAAAAAGGAGGGGGTATAATTTTGTATATAACCAGAATTTTTTGTTACCAAGCTCATGGGCCTATAACCAGGTGGTCCTGCTTATAAGCATCATTTTTGATGGTATGAACACAAACAGACTTTTAGAGTTTACATTATTGACATTTATAAAACTAGTAGTTCCATATTGGAAGTGAAGTGCTGCCTCATTGCGAGATGCTGGTTAAGCTGGATAAGAATCTTGAAAACGTCGGGTTGGCATAAATCAAATTTACGCCATCGCCGTGGAATTTGGCAAAAATCCTTTAGTTCTGTGCATTCCGGAAGGTCTCAGATTTTTCCCACATGTAAATAGTCTATTTGTCTTGATTTCGTGCTGGTTATTTTCCCGATTCTCAAATCATCCGCGTCAGATTTTATAGACGAAAACATAACGTTTGTTTAATAAAAAGTGAACACTGGACAGCGAAGGAAGAAATATAAGCGTCATTGGAATCCCAATTTATTTCACTTCTTTCGGTTGTTTGCCTTTCATGAATTTTTATAGTCGTGAAGTTGGAGGAACAAAACAGCCTCGGGTGCAAAAATTCACCGCCGATGAGGATGTAAACAATGATCGTTTCTTGCGAGTTTCGCTTGCGCTAGTGAATCAGGTGAATGTTTCTCGAGCGAAAATAACCTCAAAGTGATCACCTTTTTCATTTAATTTTCTTTTCTTTGTTTCGGACACGGAGGAATATTAAAAATTGGATATATTTTGCAAGATGCGTTGCGTTATTTGGAAGGTTTCAAATTACTTTTCACATTATGCAAATTGAAGCATTTTTACCTCAACTGAAAAAATATAGAAAGGGCTAAATTTGTTTCTCTCGCCCTAAATTATCACTTCTGTCGTTAACTTTGATTAAATTTATAAGTTTCATTCAAAATTTATTATAATGATGGCTGGAATACTTCCAGCAAAACTCTCAATTTGAAAAGTTGTTTTGACCGCGGTTCCGGACCAGACAAAATATAAAACTGAAAGATTCTGACACAGTGGACACGCTATTTTAATAATTTGCGTGCGATCTCGCACGTTTCCGTCTTCTTGTTTTTGAAGGTTAACGCGCTTCTTTGTTAGCGTGCTCACACTATTCCAATACTACCTATTATCAAATCGTGAACTAACGTGCATGCAGATTCCTTAGCAGATTCCCAAGACATGTAGGCTTATTTTCCAATATGCCTAACAATAATACAACGACGCCCAAGCTAAGTACATGTATACGCTCCCACAGCGTCTTGTTCAACAGAGATCCAGCAACTACGTTGGCCCTGAGAAGAACCTTTGTCCATGTTTAACTGATTTCCAGCGTACTTTTAGACATTACCAAGTCGAATGGACATGCAAAACAGCTTGAAAACCAGTCCAATATGGCGTCGAAACAGAAACAGCTTAGTCGCCTATGCATGCTCGAGTCGGCTTGTCATTACTTTGTTTTGATTGGATGCCGAGGCTCTCCCGAGACTGCCGACGGTTTCGTAGATCTTCTACCGCTCTTGATTGGTTCTCAAACAATATTTCATTGTTACTATCGGAAAACTGAGACAGACAGAAGGACAGAAGGACAGAGATTCTCGATTCTACAAGCCTACACGATTAGTAGACTGCCTGCCGGCAGCAATAATTGAAATTCAAGAAAATGATTTAAATCAGCCCAGAAGGATTTTTCTCTTTTTCAATTAGACAAGTCAACTTAAGTTGTTTTCGTTGTTATCTACTTTAGTTGGACTCGCCTCCACTCTCCCCTCTGCCAGTGATGAAAAATCAGGCGCATTCGCCACGACGCAAAGTTTCCACCAGACATCCTGTGTACATCTCTCCTCACAAGAATGGTATGTGACTGTTAATATTAAGCAACAACAACTTTATTTGTACTCTATAGTCTATTTACGTGAATTTTACAATAAGTAATAGAAATTATGGAGAGTACTGGCTGCCAGAAATAACCATAATGAGCTAGAAAACTAGGGCGGCACTAATAATAGCTTAATAATATGAGAATCACAGTGCTTCTGGATCACCTTTGATGTTCATTTTCCTGTTTTAGCTTTTCCAGAATTCTCTCACGCATGTTTTGTTTATATCCCTTCCAGGAGTTTCAATGACACCAACAACAAGGCTATTATACTGCTTCAAAGAAAGTCCAGCCGAGGTAAATACAATATGCTGATTTTTAAGTTGAAAATTATTGATTTTTTTGTTACATGTTTGCAATTTAAAAAGTGGATGTCTTGAATGTTCAAGACTTGAAAAGGTGAATTTTTCTTGAATTTCTTTAACCATTCACCCCTGGAATCAAACTTGATTTTAACTGCTAAGGCTATGGATGAAATCCTAAATTACGACTATTCTAATGATCAGTTCTTCTTTATCAATATCACTGTTTATTTTTACAGCCATGCTCCGTCACATTTGACCAGTATTTTTGAAAATTTGAATGGAGTTTTCAAGTTTACGCGTTGGTTTTGTGAATTCATTTGAGATTCGTAATTCCCATGAGAATTTTACCGCATTTTCGGAAACAAGCAGCAACAAAATATCATTTTATTTGACATGTTACATATCTGAACAATATTACCGGTAGGTTTTTTATGCGTGCAGTGAAGTTATTTTTCCGTTAACTCGTGACTTTCAAAGTGTTTTCCAGAGAGATCTTCAAGGTTTCATTCAAATCTCGGACGTTACAAAGAAATATTCAAATGTTCATTTCGGTCTTGTGGATTACTGGTCACGCGTGACAGAGCATGGCTGTAACTTGTGAATAGGAGAGGTGTCAAACGAGTTACATCAGATGGGGTCAAATGCAAATTTTCACTCCTTACATCTATCAACTGTAAACTTTTTTGGTAACTCTGCTGACCAGTACATAAGGCTTGCGCATATATTTTGCCTGTTTCAAGTGCGATAGGTAATGGTCACCTACCTTACCCATGGGGACAGCCTTGGAGGGAGGTGAGGGTGGGGAGTTGGATGCCGAGGGTTGGAGGTGGGGTTGGTAGGGCAAAACATGTAGGAGAGGGGAGGGTCCAAAGGTCATTTGATATTCCCAAGTTGGCTCGCAGGAACCTTTGATTATTCGAAAGATTTTTTTTTTTCAGTTTATGCGCTAATTTGTTTTGTTTTTCCTTCATTTCAAAGAAACTAAGAGATATTAACCAGATGTTGAAGCAAGGTGCTGGAGAGACTAGCCGTAAGCGAGCCCTGCTGCAGGACGACAAAAGCAGTCAACCTCCGACTAAACGGACCCCGTCAGAGGAAGTGCTGCAGCGTAAACTAACAAGCATGATGGAGGAGCGGCAAGCTTCTGCTTCAAGATAATACTCTAATGAAAATTTTGATTTGACAGGGATGGTCATCCATTGTAAAATTAAACGAATTAAGTAGAAAAGGGGCAATTCCTATACCCTTTAGAAGCCATTAACCCTCCCATTGCTGAAAGCACGCAAATGTAAAACAAACAATACCATTCAAAAGAACTGTTCAATGACAAGACATTACCAAGGTTTGACTCTGAAAAGGGTCAAAGGTCATTGTTAACATCTTCTGTAGTTTGCCTTGGGAGAATTTGGTTCTCGGATCAAGACAATTTTTAAGGAAGGTCAAGAGAACGTAGAGAAATCTGTTACTGCAAGCGATAAAAGCTAAGAAAACTAAAAATGATTCAACTGACCAAGTTATTCTGATTCTTAATGCATGGACACACATTTGCAACATTATGTGCAATAAAATTGCAGCTTGTGTTCACCCCTGTTGCTATTTTACGATTCTGCTTTTGTAGTATTATGTGCAATATTGCAAGTATTTAGTTTCCAGGGTTGGATATGCGGTGTAATTGCTTCCAGTATTTTGTGTAATGTTGCACTGTGTGTTTGTTGCTTTAGCTTCACTCCAAAGGCTCATGTCAACATTATTATAAACCACAACTTGGAATTATGATGCATGCACTGGGAGGCACATATCATTCATGGAACATTACAAAATTAATTATATTTTTAGTGTTTTATAGGGTTGCCTTAAATAAAATGTGCTTTTAACTTGTTAACGGTGATATGTTCCCGAAGAGTTAGTGATCATTTTTTTAATTTCAACTACATGTGTTGACTTGCTAAGTTTTAAATCCATTTAATAGGCCTAATTCACAATAGCCGCCATGTTGGTTTTTAACCCGCAAATACGTGTAGCGTAATGAACTGCTTATCAGAGACAATGGCAAGTTCACTTGCTCGATCGATCACTCAGATGTAAACTTTTTCCGTATATCTACAAAATTTGGCCTTGGTAATTTGCCAAATCCTAGGTAGTGTAGTGGGTAAATGAGGAGACAATAGAGCCAGAGGGAGCCAAAGGACGTGTTTGATTGTCGTCCAGGATTATTGTTGTTGGTTTTTTTTTTTGCATTCGTCCAAAGTTGTTACATTTAATTTCCCAAAAAAACCAGCAATATTGCATTACCATTAGCATTTCGTATTCACAGGTTGGCGCAGTCTGCGTACAATTTAGTGAACAAAAGTAATACAAGTCAGATATAGAGCATCCATTCCAAACTTCTAATAAAAAAATAAAAACTGTCAACTATCTTGCTCTCAAATATGATTTTTACAAGGATACTTCACTGTTAGAAAGAACCGATCTTCCGAAAATCGTTCTTTTATCCATTGTTTGCCCCAAAACACATGGCGGAGCACATGGCTAATTTGCATCATAATGTTGCCACCAACATGGCGGCTATCGCGAATAAGGCCTTTTGTTTCTGTTGATTTTCAGAATTAATTTATGCATACATTTACCCTTGCAGTTTAAGGCAAATTTAGTATTAATTTAATTTATTAGAGTGCTTAAATTAAGTGTAGAGTAATACACCTTTACACTCCCTTGTCCTTTTGGGTGTTAAAGATAATGACTAATTCTATTTTGTTTCATGGGTTTTGTAAAATTACTATCTTAGTAATTCTTTGTGTCCCTTCAGAGTTTCTTCCTTTTTGCCATCTAATCATTACTTTTTTCAACTTTGAACTATTGCTTTCTTTTTTTCTTTGTGGACACAGAATATATTGTTGTGAATTCGTTTTGACACTTTTTGATTTGTTTTGCAATTTTTATATTGCAAAACTTCTTTTTGTAGATTTTTTTCTTACTTTTGTCAAAACAGGGAATAGAATTAAATCTCCATCTTTAAAAACTGTAACAAACCCATGACACAGTACACAGAATTTTGATGCAAATTAATTTGTATAAGCATTCTTGTCCACTTTTCCACTATGGTTAACAAAAAAAAATATTAGATAGCGGTGTTAACCGGAAAATGTGACTGGAATTGTATGAGAAGTCAACGAGATGCATGTAATCTGCGTTTTTTACACAGTTTTATTACCCGTTAACATGCAACAAACATTCCAGAAAAATTCTAAAGATGCATTTTCCAGTTTTCAATGTATGTGTTAATTTAACAACTTGTATGAGAGGAAGTGTATTTATATCTTAGCAGACTTCAGCTGCATGGCATGTTTCCGTTTTAGGGAACTTTTATTGTTCATTAGCAGGGACTTCATGTTTTAGCTAATTTCCATGTTCAAAGGAGTTGTGGAGAAATTGCCTTTGTTTGTGGTAAAATCAGTTGGTGGTAACTGTCATAATGATATACATGTTATAGTGAAGGCTAGGCAAGCAAAACAAAATGTAAAATAAAACAAATAACTAATTTGTGCTTTAGAAAACTCAACAACAGTAGTCAGTCCTCAGTTCGTTATTTTATGAAGCAAATTTTGCATAAAAGGTTTTTGTGACAAAATCAGTTCTATTACCAGAAAGTTCCCTGTTCAAGTTTCCTGACGTTTTTGTTATCCTAGCCTTAAAAAACATGCTGATTTAGCAATGATGTAGATTATAATAAACAGCTTATGCATTTAAACTAATAACTACAAATCTCAATTTGTTCTTCTTTGTACCTGTTGTTTCGATTCATGGCTCATTAAGCAATACACCTACAAGTAGATATGCAATGAAACTAAGGCCGGTTCAAACGTCGAACTTCACATGTGCCGAACCTAATGTAAATGAGCAAAATCTATTGTTCTTACTCATTTGCATTAGGTTCGGCACATGTGAAGTTCGACGTTTGAACTGGGCCTAATGTATAATGTTAAAAATCTAAGTGTTCCTTCATGTAATAACAAAAAGTTATAGTGCTTTGGCATTACTGTTCAGAATGGAAAGTGATTTTAATTAATTCCAACTAAATACATGTGCAAGCATAGAGTTACATACCATATTTCTGGAGAAACGAAAAGCCATTTTGAAATGGTAACAAGTTTACCGAGGATAAGTTGTATGTTTTTAAATAAAGTATCACTTTCCAAATAAATTTAGATGTAACTGTACTTGTGATGTGGTGGTCACAACGGTTTGTTCAGCTTCAGAGCCAGCTCACTTCAGGTGTTGGAAAAACAAAATACTAATTCTGTCGGCTTGATTGTAATATAAGTAATAAAATAATGATGCTGCGATGATATTTTGAACGACTGGTTTTATGTTGTTAGTTCTTGCCTCATGGAATCTAGGATCTTGTGTAATGACAAATCTGGGCCAAATTCAAAAGTGGATTACTGGTAATCTACAATACAAGACATAATTACTTGAAACGCTTCACGAAAATTCCAGATTTGTCAGTTGAGAAAAGTAGAGCACGTGTGGACCATCTCATCCCCCCCCCCCCCCCAGTGTTGCTCCTCTCTCTCCTCAACGTTGCCTTCGCATAATTTTTAAAGGGGGAAGAAAGCGGACACCATTCCAACAAATGTGACCGTTATTATAGCTCTTTGATGTTTCGAAAAAAGTGAATAGTCGAAAGTCCAACCTGAAGCGCAAAAACACTTGAAAGAAACACTTGTATATCCTTTAGAGCGATTTTCCTCACACCGTGAAATAGTTAGTACACTAATAGGGGTTAGTAGATCTTATTTCCATTGTTTTCTTTTGTGTCTAACGGCCAGAAACTGTTTCACGGTCTGAGGAAAATCACTGTATTATACTAAGCCCTTGGATGTCCAGAAAAAATATCCATTTCAGGTTTGGTCTCCCTGGGGACTCCCCTTGGAGTTGGTTTCAAGGTCGTTCACCCTAACAAGTCTTGATGTGCATCCGGCGTTGGAGTGGATTGCACCAGCTGGACGTAAGCGAGTCTTGATTACGGCCGACTTTCGCATACAGACTGGTTCACATAAACACATGCTTGCACACTGTGAGCACAGACTTCCCGCAAGCTGTTTTCAAAATATAAGGATGCAAAGTGAATGCAATAAGCCAAATACATAGAAAGTGGATTTGGCCACGTGGTATAGTTTTGTAAACAATAAAATTGTTTTGTAAAAAGTGAATAATGTCATTATTGACAGCGAATAACACACGATTTGGAGTTATGAGGTGACGACAGGTGTTGTCTGCGAGCAAGCTTTCTTGGAGGAGAAGTCGTAGGAGGGAGGGATGGAGAGCTTGCAGCGATGCCTTTGGAATTTCAATATCTGCATCGAAACAGTCGATGCAAAATGCTGATTGGTAGAGATAAAATTGGTTGATGTCACTTTTTCTTATTTGTAAATGATGGAAGGCAGATATCATGCAGCTAGCGATATAAATGCATATTTAGGCAGAATTGGGGGAAATTAAAGCTCCCATTTGAGCAACCTCGTTCCCAGGGTCTCTCTTCTTCCCGCCCCCTGGAGCGAGAGAGAGAGAGAGACCCTGGCTCAGGCTGGTCACGTGTCTGGTGGACAATTATAATCCTAAGGAGGGGTAGACAGTATTTGTAACGTTGTCTTGTTTTCTGTACAGTGGCTAGGTTCGTGCTGTGTTATTGTTTCGTTTCAGCTGTGGCTGTGAAATAAATATGTTCCATGTTCCATAACCTCTTGTTGAAAATAGGAATCTGTATTGCAAGATA
Source organism: Cladopsammia gracilis (assembly GCA_022457155.1). Lineage (NCBI taxonomy): Eukaryota > Metazoa > Cnidaria > Anthozoa > Scleractinia > Dendrophylliidae > Cladopsammia > Cladopsammia gracilis. Next base: position 286,435 of record JAJGOT010000620.1, read on the forward strand.
TATATAAAAGACGTAAACAATTCTCTGTGATTATAGCAAGACCCGGAATAAAACAGATAAAACATCCCAGGCTTATCGTCAACCGAATAGGGATGTTATGAAATCTCTTTGGTCGTAAAAAGTGCTTTATTTTTGCTGTTTATGTTATGCCTGCCCTTTATAACTGAATAAATGGGGACAAAAGATCTTGACAGCTTATAATTTTCGAACTGAAATAATATGAACAAAGCCCTTAAATTGAAATAACGAAACGGTTCAGTCAAACGATTCAACAAAAGCGAATAAACAATGCGCAAGGATAAAATTGTTGCTCAAAAATTCACAAGTATATAAAATAGCAATGTATAGACATTCAAACGACTGGAACTGGTGAACATTGAACTAAACAACATGCCTCACACACGAAGAATAAAAGCTATCATTGTCTTCTCTCGATCGTTTCCTGTTTTTGATCAGCGTGGCAAACATTGGTTCCGTGGCGGCCGCTTCTCAGTTCTTGCTTTGCCATCGCCCGAGCACAGACGGCAGCACTTTAATGGGCCTTTCGAATGAAGCTTGAAGATCGCCTGTTAAGCAGTATGTAGCGATAATTCATCCCAATCCGGAACAATGCCATAAATCAAGAGCGCGAGCCTAGCGGCGTCAAATAACAAAATTGGATTGCATTCCGCAGCAAGTTAGCTCAAGTTCAAAATTAGCTTTACTGCGGTAAATCTTTAAGTGCCGTGATCCTAAAGCAACTTACACTTTCAGAACCGGACCATGTGGATATGTTTTCGAAGTCTGCGGATGACCGCCGCTTCACATTTGTCGCGAGCTTCACATTTGTTTCTCTCCTAGTATAGTTTTTACTGATTTAGGAGTATTTTATTAAAGCATAGAGCCGCCGAACGCTTTTGCATTTGTTTCGCAATGCCCAGCTAGAGCAGACAAATTTCACACTTTGCCGCCCCTCCCCCGTGTCCTTTAATTGGAATCTCCCAGATTCTGGGAGACACATGACCAAGCCTGAGCCAGGGTCTCTCTCTCTCTCTCGCTCCAGGGGGCGGGAAGAAGAGAGACCCTGGGAACGAGGTTGCCATTTGACAATTCAGGATAATGGTGAATTTAGACCTGAGAACGTGTTGTTTGAGTAGTGGGTTCCGACAACTTTATGCCAACTCCCTATTAGGTGTAGATTTTAGGCCTGGCATGTGTCGGAATGTTCCGTTACGTCCAAATTGGTGCAACATGTATACCCAAGTAAACGTACGATGTTAGGGCTTAGTCCCGGGTGTAGAACCGAGATTTATGCAATCGGCCCCTGATGTCAAACCTTGAGTTAATGCCTCGCGTGAGGACTAAGTCCTTGTTTCTGTCCTCGTGCACTGGTTCACTAGGGATTTCACATTCATGTATTCCCTTTGTTTATAAGATATTTTATTAACCCCATTTACACTACAGAAAAAATCGGCAAGGCAAGGATGAAAATCGGCAAGGGTAATTTTCATTTTCGGTAAGGCAAAAATGTGCAATGTAAACGGTGAAAGCCTGACGTGCCTTGCCAATTTATTTTTCGGTTTTGGGACCACGTTCAGAAGTTGTCCCGTTTTTGACAAAATAGGCGAGGTTTCATGAGGTGTGTAAACGTTCATCCTTGCCTTGAACACGTTTTGTGACCATATCGCGCATGTCACAAAGCTGCGGCACATGCGTGCAATTGATCAGTACTTTCAAATTGGCGGCCGCCACGAACACGAAAGTTCTCATACCATTGCTCACGGTTAAACGTACTGTCAGCCACTATAAACCAGTCATCAGAATTAGGTTTCATCCACTAAATTCGATCTCTTGGAGGTTTATCAATGTTATTATCGACAACATGAGTAGCAACAGTTGTTTCCTTCTGCAACTTAAGTACCTGTACCTTAGCATGCTTGATTTTGCATTTCGTTCATGCTGTTGACGTTTCTCCCGCCTTGTTTCCTTTAGTTTTGTTTGCAACAAGTGCAAATAACTCAAGCAAACTGTGGACGCCATGTTGAATTAGCAATATGCGCATGCTCACTTTCAATTTAGTAGCCTTGCCTGGACTAAAATATTTGCCTAAAATAAAACGAGCAAGGGTAAAAACGGATGTGTGTGAACTGCGAAAATTACCCTTGCCGATATTTTCTGTAGTGTAAATGGGATTATTGTGTCCGCATAGCCTGTTGTTTAGTATTTTGTTGTTTTCTTGTGAACCAGTACACCAGGACCGAACCTAGTCCTGGCATAACAAGTTTGTGCAACCGGCAATATAAGTCAATTTTCATCCTCTTCGTATGCATAGTTTCGTGACAGAAAATTAACTTAAGGTCTGGATACACGGTATCAACGGTGCAACTATTTTTGTAACGTTGCGCGCAACAGTTGAGGAAGTAGAATCCAGTTCTACTTTTGCGACGTTGCGCGCAACAAATTGTATCGTGTGACATCCCCAAAAAATCTCTTGCGCGCCTTTAGCCTCCGTATGGCGTCGATCCTGAGTCGTTCTAAATCGTGGGCAGATGACGGACACCATCATGTCGTTAACACTAACCGGAGGAAGTGAATTGCTTCGCAACTGGAAGGTCTGTGTTCGTTTTCACTGATATGAATCGCCCGAGTTAGTGTCCGACGTTACGGCTTAACGCAGATGTAACACATTCATGCAACCATCCTGTGCCATGATTAAGCTAACCCAGGGTTAGCGTCAATTTTGATTCCAGTAACAGTAAATACTTAATCAATATAGATATTTCCAAAGTATTTTTGCCCATTAGTTTCGACTCTGACTTGTCTTCGCGTGTAGCTTAAAATAGTTTTTCAAAACACTTCTAACAAGAGAAATTAAATCATCGGTTAAGTTTTAATCCTGGGTTAGCATTAAATTTCGACCAACCGGGCCCTGGTCTACGTCATGTTAGCCTCCCCTGCTGTAACCAAAACAGGTCACGACCAAAGTTGATTAAATAAGTACTCCCACCCACCCCAAATCTATCCATTACAATATTCCTTCAAGAGTCAAAGCTTTTTTATAAACATTTAATGCTTTATTTATATTAATACGAAAAATAGTACAAAATTTTAAACCTAGTTTGCTATTAATAGTAATTATTGAAGAACATACAAATGAAATAACCACTAAGTGAAAAATGTCATTTGTAGGCTTGATATGCCTATGTTTATACACAGTTCGATCGAATATTTGTATCTAATATTTAAGAAGTATTTTGACTAATAGAACGGCTTTCATTTGAGTGCCGTAAAACCAAAACCAAAACCAAAGTAATTACTCCGACCAATCACAACAGTCGTAAACAATCCAATGAACCAATCAGAGCTCAAAGCAAATACATATAGCCGGCGCCAAGCGCGGGAAAACGCGTATAGGCAAGTCACGATTGGTTTTGGTTTTACTTCTGATTGGTCGAGAAAGTGGCGCGAGATTTTTTAGCCAATCACAAACCGTGGCAATGCAAAACCAAAGCAATTCGAAATTACTTTCGACACTCGATTGAAACCCGAGTTTAAGCAGTAATACACACCACTGAGAATTTCAATATGTCATAGGGCGGTATTTGCCATGCAGCACTCTTGCAATGGCCACAGAGTCACCAACAGGTTTGTCAGGAAACAAACCAGTATCGAGGGTCCACTTCGTTTCTTGGTCGAATAGGGCAGCATCAAACTTGTTCTGGTCAAAGGGTGTTTTTTGTGAAATTGCATCGACAAGGAAGGAGACGAAAAGTTTCCAACGTGGTTTGTAGTAACTCTTGACAAGCCCGCCCCACATCTTGTTGGCGTAGTCTTCAATATTCGCACTAGGACCCCACAGAGTAATTTGATTACGAGCATTGTACTCATACAGCTTGCTCTCTTGAGAATTAGTTGCAAGGGCCTTTGCAGAGTTAAGCCAATGTCCAAGCAGGAAATACTGGTTTGACGAGAGAATAGCATCCATGTCTATGAATATTTCATAGAGCTGATGTGCAGCCTCTTGGACATCATATGTGGAATTTTTATTATAGCCAGCCACCAAGTTATTATAAGGCGTTATGGCCAACAGTTGAAGAGACTGTCTCGTTACATCCACCAAGTCATACCTTTAAACAAGAAACATTTACATTATTAAACACTACAGGGTTCTGGCCTTCTTAACCCTATTCAGACGGCTTTTTTTTCGGATTTCTGGGACTAGAGGGAGGATCCCTGACCGCCCCCCCCCCCCCCCCAAACTTCAAGAATATTGTAGCTATGCCTAGGAAACTTGGAGAGTTTATAGTAAGCCCAAAACTAATACCCCATTCACACCGCTTACATGTTTAAATGTTGTTCAGTTTAAAACAGGTTAAGAAAAATACCTCCTAACATCCCGTAATATTTGGAGTGAATTAACTAAAAGAAACTTTATTGACTGTTATTACCATTCCCGGTAGTTTGAGTCATATACATTTAAAAACGTCTAAAGCCTGGTTCACACTAGCGACATAACGACATAACGGCGAGGTCACGCAAATTCAAAACACGACGTATATCGATGTTTTATGTCACCAGTGTGAACAACACAACATAACGACATAAAATGGATTTGGATTTTTATTGGTTTTCAACACTATTACATTAATTAATTGATTTAAATTTAAAGAAATAAAATAAAATTTAAATATCTACAAACCCGCTTATAGCATAACATAATAACATGGACATCAGGGGCAGATCCAGGAAATCTATAAAGAGGGGGCCGGAGCAATTTTTATAGTGACAATATGGTCGCGTTAGCGCCCATCAGGAGCGCCGAAGGCGTGACAATGTAGGGGGGTTCGGGGGGATGCCCCCCCCCCGAAAAATTTTGATAATTAGAGTACTCGGAGATGCAATCTGGTGCATTCTGGACGCCTAAATTTATCAATTGCTTGGATTCCAAATTGAACAAGAAATGCTGAAATATTTAATAAAATACAGGTGTGGTTGTCAAAGAAGTACAATAAACACTTTTAAAATGATGCCTGTTTTGATGAATGACATGACCTTTTCCAACTTAACAATAATATTAAATCAAACATGAGCCAAAGCAATTGCGGCGAGAGCGCAACCTCACGCCAAAGCAGCAACATTTCCCCCCGGAAAATTGATGCTATATTGTATACATTCTGGGAACATTTGAGACCAAAAATGAAGGCTTCGGATGACAGATTTTAAGATAATTTTTCAAAAACAAATTAAACAAACAAAATATCCCGTGGAAATGACTTTAAGAAGAGTCACTGCAGGGGTTGATTAATGTCATCCTTCTCTGGTTACCAAAAATTGCTCCATAATCTTAAGCTACGTGTTTGTGAACAAAGAGCAGCAACAGTGCGTTGAGGCGGTCTTCTCCCATGGTGCTTCTGTAAACATTCTTGAAACTTGTTTAAAAAGGCGGGTTGATTCGAACAACGCTTGATAATGTTCAAATTGATAATAAAAGAAATATATCTCAGGAAACAAAGCAAAAGCTGCAAAATACCATCTGACAGACATTGCTAACTAAAATATTAAAAAATAATAATAATCCCAGGCAAAAGGGGGAGCCGCGCCCCCCTCGGCCCACCCCTAAATCCGCCCCTGGACATAATGACATAAGGAAAAAACTGATCTTTTCTTTATGTCATTATGTCCATGTTCTTATGTCGTTATGTCGCTAGTGTGAACTAGGCTTACGATAGAGGCTAAAAATGTAACATTTAAACATGTTTGACTGTTGGTGTGTTTACCCAAAATGCTGTGCGCGCCGTGATCACTTTCTGTGCTGAATTTTGTGTAACACAGTGTAACACGTGTAACACGAAATTCAAGCTTGAATGCGTGCAACCAATCAGATCACGCGTATGAACAACGGAGCATTCCAAAACAAAAACAAACGACCGCAACGTCTTTTGGGTAATTAAGTTGGGCCTTTAAGGTAGGTCACGTGACTTGATGACATCATATGATGTGGGAATTGCATAATCATTATTAAGGTGCATTAGACTACACAAAAACTGGGTCCAGGCTCGTTTAAAGAGCTCTATGAAATAAACATTTTTTACTGTTTTACATATAAGCAATATTTGAGCATCCATTAGCAAACCAGTTCCTTCAGGACCTGGCTCGGAACATGTTGCTTACATTATATCTTACAGAGTTTGGACCAATTTTCATGCGAGTGCACACCTATTTTGTTGCAGGTACAAAGCTGAGAAACATTTACACAGTGCTCTTGAACCAAACAAAATGATGGGACCACACCCATGTTTTTTTGGTTTGTATCGTAGGTGCCTGTGGTACAAACCAAAAATTACAGGTCTGGACTGATCGGAAACACTTAGGGTACAGATCATTTATCCTTTTTAATGAGTCCTTGAATACAAGTTTTCTGAAGTGTAAATGTGCCTTTAGAATTTATAATCTCAAAAACTACAACAAAACAAAAATTGGTAGTCTTCCATGTTTTACCATTATCACTTCCAGGGCCAAACATCTGCCAAGTTATGTGGCTCTTTTGAGTATGTAGAAAGTTAAGAATCAGTTCTTGACTTTCATGCTGCTTAATTTTCAGTATTTTTTGAAATGAACTTTTTTACAAATAGTTTCAAACTTGGGAAATTGAGGGAGTGAATTTGAAAGCACTAAGACATGGAAAAACCTGGTGCTAAATGTCTCTAACATTGTTGCTTTTGCATGTAATACATGCCTATATGTATTTATTAATGTATCAAGGTCCCATGCATGAACTTCAGTTACCTGAAGGGTTCCACTGTACCAAAGCTGTCTGCAGCAACAATCAATGCATCCCATGCTTGCCACACATCCTCAGGGTTGTACCACGTGTTGAACGTTAGTTTAAGTGAAGGTTTTTCAACAATTACCGATTGAGTGTGACCACGCCCAAAAGTAGCGTTGTAGACACTTGTACCCAGCAGCTTCCATGCTTGCAGTGAGTACTTGTCCACTCCACCATACCTCCTCTGGGAGTAAGCCTCTAACCAAGATGCGACATCAACAGGTTCTGATCTCCATCCCATCTCATTCATCAGCAAATATACAACATCATTTTGCTCTATTCCTTCTGGTGTTATACCAGTCCCTATCATGGTTGAGCCATTAGCACTCGCAGCATTGATGGGTCCTAAAGTGGCAATTGGAAAACAGTTACAATAAATTTTAAAACCCTTTAACCCTTTCACTTCCAGAGTCAATTATGCAGGGATGTAGATTCAGTTTTTAACTGGCAGGAATGTAGAACTGACAGACGGGTAAAAAAAGAGAAAAACATATTCCTTTTAAAGCTGCACTTGGCTTTTACAGCCGGAAAAATGAAGTTCACAGCCGGGTAATTTATCCAGTCCCCGGCTATTATCTACATCCCTGATTTATGGAGACATGTCATCCAGTTCTAACTTTTGAGTCTGTGGACGAAATCCTAGAGTGTAACCATTCAAATGAAACCTCTTTGGCAGTACTTTTGCATGGTACCATTTGTTTTTGATTATTTTGCCAAATGAAATTTTTGATTTTTCTTGAATTTTTTATTTTTGGCATTCTTGGGAGGGTTAAGCATTAATAGTAAACATCATGAAATCTAAAAATGTGGTTGTTGTTCATCATGGTGTGTAAGATAGGTAAACGCTTTTTCTCATTTGTCTCACGTTTGTCTCACGTTTGCACCAATAGCAACAAGCCAACGTGCTACATAAGCGACACGTAACCAATCAACCTCATCGCCTGATGAAGACTAGCAGTAATAGTAGTTGAAACGTCGCGATCAACATCTTAAAGTGACTCCTTCGTGAGACAAATGAGGAAAAGCGTTTACCTATCATGAAATCTCTTCTTGTAATATACTGCTTCAGCGGTCATGAGAATTAAGGACATAATCACCCTAGATGAATTCTCTTTATAATTATTTTAACACCTCGCCACTACTTCTATAAGAAAGGCATGGTGATAAGAAAGGAGAATTCATATTTTGATACCAATGATTAAAGGGTTAAATGTGCCTCCCAATCCCCCACCCCCAATAATTTTCCTTTCCATGACTCTGTACACAATTTTTTGTTTTATGCACTATTTCCTCCTTGGTGGAGGCACAGTGGTCAAGTGGTAAGCATGTTGGATTTTTGAACTGAAAGTCGGTGGTTTGACGAGTGGTTTCCGTCATTGTATTGTTTCCCTGGAGAGATTTGAACAACAAAAAAAATGCCTAAAATTCAACATAAGGCGGTTATGCATCCAGCCCTTCAATTATTAGAAGATGTACAATTACCTGTAGCAATACTTGTGAGCTCTCCATATAAACCGATATTGCCTCCAAAGTTGTGAAGCATACACCAAATGAACGGTTGTCCATAAAAGGACTCTGTTCTCTGCCAAACTGGACTGGACTCTGCGTACAAATCTAAGACAATCATCTTGCCTTGAGGTACCCCTAATTAGAAAAATAACAACATTTTGAACATTTTAAAAATAGTAATATGAAATATGAACTAATGTGAACTAAAACCTGGCATTGAATACAATATCCATGATTAAAGCCAAGGGTTAACCAAACTGATCAGAAATGCCCTAATTACAACCAAAAAATTAACTTTCATATCCTAGAAACTTTATTAAAACTAGACCATGCAGTGTCAATTATGGAAACATGTAGTATAGGTCTAATTTTTTAGTCAAAATCGTATGGTGTGGCCATGCAAATGAAATATCTTTGGCAGTACTTTTGCATGGTACCATTTCTTTTTCAATATTTTACAAAATGAAATTAGGAATTTTTCTTGAATATTTTTCATTTTTGGCACTCATGAGAGTTGTGGGGTTAAATTGATCAGTGAAATTATTAAATCCAGTTCCACAATTAGTAAAGAGCTAACCCTCAGCTATGACTTCTGACACGTTAATAAAGTTATGATGATGATGATGATGATGATGATGATGATGATGATGATGATGATGATGATGATGATGATGATGAAGTACCTTGTAGTAATGCTTTGACTTGGGTTGGCTTCCAAAACCCTGTGTCCCGGAAAAGCCATCCCTGCATGAGCCAAGTGGCATTTGGGTCCCCAGCCAACATTCCTTGAAACACTGCCTTACTGGCGCTGGACAGGTAGGAAGGGTCACTTGACCGAGGCGTCATCTCATTGAAGGTATCGGTGTTGTAAATATGATTTGTGCCAAATTCAGAGATGAGCTCTTTGAGAAATGCTCCACCAATTTGCTGCAAAAAGTGTTAGTGTATATTTTAAGTAACAATGTTATCAGTAAAACACAATGAGCCAGGAATCAACAGGAGCAGAGAAGTCAGTCACTAATTGCAGATAACCTAGGTTTTGCATCAAATGAAGAAACAGGTAAACTAGCTAAAAAAAAATAACCTACATGTACTTCAAAAAATATTTCACTTGAACTTCAAAATTATTAACCTAGTGAAAAAAAATAACCCAGTTAAAAATTACATTTTATACCTGAAAGAGAAATTACCTGCAACAGATATTTCCTGGAATTACACATTCTAAATAAAAATGAGCTCAGATGTGAAAAGGAATAATTATAAAGAGGCAATCTGTGCACTGAAACATACCTTAAAAAGAGGGTCAGTTGGATCCAAGAGATAAGTGTAAGAGTATGTGGAATTAAAATGATTCCAGCTGCCTAGCCTCGTCACATTGGCCTTCGGATAGACTCTAGTTAGGCCATCTGGAACATGTCCAGCAAAGGCTGGTAACACAGGAGTCATACCAAACGTTCGCATCCGATCCAATATTTTATGTTGCAAAGCCAGCTGATTTGTATGCCAAGACGATGAGAGAGGACCTCCCCAGCCTCTTATATTACCCATTCTTGACCTGTGACAGAAGTCAAAGAAAACTGCCTCTAAGATGAGTGGCATCTACACTGTTACATACCTGGAAAAGAGGATCACTTGGATCTAAGAGATATGTGCAACAGTATGTGCTGTTGAAATGGCCCCAGTCGCCAAGCCTTGTAACGTTAGCTTTTGGATAGACCCTGGTTAGACCATCTGGAACATGTCCAGCAAAGGCTGGTAACACAGGAGTCATACCAAGAGATCGCATTCGCTCCAAGATTTTATGCTGCAAAGCCAACTGATTTACATGCCAAGATGATGAGAGGGGACCTCCCCAGCCTCTTATGTTACCCATTCTTGACCTGTGACAAAAGTCAAAGAAATCTGCTGCTAAGAAGAGGGATCTTCTATAGACTGGTGCTTATTTTGTTGTATGAGACAAAAAGGAGTAGTTCCACTACTTGCTACATGCTACTGACACCAGACCCAAGCACTGGTCCTAATGAGTCAATTAGTTCATTAAATATGCTGGATTGGACACAGAATGTGTGGTTCTGGGGAATATCCATACTCTACCCCCTCAAGGAAGGTCATTCAAAATTCTAAGGGGTAGGGGAGGGGTGTCAAAGGCCAAGTTACGAAGATATACTGGAATTTCTACAGGGGTTAAGAGTGAAGAGGGTTTGGTTTCAATTTTCTGGAACAGGTTTTACCATACCATGCCATAACATTGACTCATTACAAAAGCAATGTGTAGGTGGTCATGTGACCTGAAACAGTTTCTTTGTTGCATGAAATACACTTGTTAACATACCAGGCAAGAAAAGCTGGTCCCCCAAAATGTTGATCAAGGTCCTGCTGAGTAAGGTTCATATTCAGATAAACTTTTTGCCAGATTGCCTCCTGTCCATTAAAGGCCAATGGTAAATTAATGCCATTTATGGCCATCCAGTCAATCTCACGCTCCCAGCGAGTCCAGTTCCACCATACGAAAGAGTAACTTACAGTACAAACATTCTGGTAATAGCGGAATCTGGGGATAGAAGAATATGAATAGTAAATCTTCAAACTGTGCTAAAATAATGCATTACCACGTTCGAAGAAATCCTAATTTCGTGTTGGTTGTCCTGTGGTTTATGTGCAGTAAAATTTGAGATTTTTGGTAGCCGGTCTTCCAAATGCCGCCCCTATTGTTTTTTTTTTCTGGGGCTCATTTCTGCCGGAAGTTCCTTTGAACGCGTCTCCATAATCTCCAATTACTGCTAGTTTTAATAGTAATCTGTGTTATAGCTATAATCAGCTCTAAAATGTGCTAGCCCTATTTTTAACTCATGAATATGTGAAGTGTTGAACAGGTTATAGCAGACAGGGACAAATATGAAAAATTAATTTCACTACTTCCTCCCATCCTTCCATCCATTTGGCTGTAAACTGTTCTTGGTAATTTGATCCGCTGCCCAGTACATAAGGCTTGTGCAAACAAAACGCGATAGGTACATGTAAGGGTGGGGATGGGGATGGCATTGGGGGAGGGGAGGGGGGTCAGTGAAGGTTGTTTCATATCATGTTTCACAGGAGCCTTTGATTTTCAGACATTTCAGGTGTAACCCTTTCAGGCTCTAAACTGCAACTAATGTTTTGTTGTGAAGATTGACACTATGCAACACTGCTTTCAATATTTTATTGTTTAAATGGATAATTTCTCGCAGCAACACCCGAAAAAATAAAATTAAGATACTTGACAAACATTCAGCAAGTTATATCTTTATAGTCCATGACCAGTTCTCCAGTGAACCTGACAAAAATGACGGATCAGCCTCAATATTTTTTCTTCAAACTGTGCTTTGTTATCAATGTGTTGAATTATAAAACTATTATAGCGCTCAAGCTTGCGTGATATTGCCTAATTTTACACCAGGGGCAGCAGAAACAATGCTAGTCATGGTAATTAGTGGCAGTCTCCTGGGGGTCCCTTGGGGCCTTGTTTTTGGCAAGATAAGGTAGGGGGAGTGCTAACTGTGCCACTAGTTATGTCAAATCTTACACACTTTAATATCTGGACTGAATCTTTGGTGAGAAAAGTTTCAGGCTGGTACCTACACTTGCCCACAAGTCAAGCTCAATAATTTTTCTTGGGGCGCTGTATGGAAATGAGAAACAAGGGAGCTTGACAAATCATAAATTAGAGACTTACAAGATGGCGAGACTAGCATTAAATTTGTTTCTGCAAGACGGAGACTTTTTTACTTTTCAAATGTGAGACCGAGACTGAGACTCTGAAACAGCTTCTTGAAAAAATTGGGACTCAGAGACTGGAGAACAACTCAAAAATGAAGACTGCAAGACTCATTAAATTAAACTAAAATTTTGGAAGACCCATATTTTTTAAAAAGCATTAAACACCTCTAGCATTTTGATGATATTCTGTAAATTCACAATCTAAGCCAATGACCCCTTCACAAAGTACATATTGTGTAGTTCCAGAAAAAATCCATACCCACCCCATGGAAGGTCAGTTAAATTTCCTAGGGGGAGGGGGGTCTTAAAAGCCAACATTTTAGAAGCAAAGTATGAAGCTAAACTGGAATTTCTTGGGGGAATTGGGGGGGGGGGGGGGGGGGGGAGTATGGATATTTTCTGGAACTGCACATTTAAGATTACACCAATTGTATAAATTGTATTAAACATGTACATGTATTGTATCCTTTTTCAGGGTGTGTATGAGTAATAAAGTTATGGAGAGGAAAGGGGAGGAGGGGGTCCTCTATGAGGGCAGGAAAAAAATTGGGCAGGATCCAACATAGCCTCCCATGCAGACAACCTTTGGGCTTGTTAGCACTCCTCCCCCACAGAATTTTTTTGGAAGGTGGGGGGGGGGGGGGGGGGAGATTGCATGACATGCCCAAAGGATGTCTGCGTAGGACGCTAGGTCCCACAGAAAAGAATGGAGTGGTTCTTGACAACATACCTGTTTGGACTGGTTACTCTAACAGGTTTTTGGACAACAGGAAATGGCTCTGGAATCTTGACCTGGTCCCCGCTCCATGACACGTGACCATAACAAATGTACTTGAGAAAATGCCCAAATCCCAGCGCTGCTGCAACTCCACTTGTGCTAGTAATAACAAGTTTTCCATCTCCCACATTGGTAAGGTATTCAAACGTGTCCAGATCTTGCTGTGACCCAATGCTGCTATTCACCACTATGGTAAACTTAGAGGCGTATGTTGGACCGATCAACCTTGTTATGAGATCAATTACAGCTTGTTCCTGCACGGCTGCTGGCGTTTTCGTCTTGATATGAGCAAACTGCTTAAACCTTGAGCTGTCCACGTTTAATCCACTAGAAAACTGGATCAAAATTGACCCTAAAACAAGTAAAAAGCCAACTTTTTCGCCTGCCATATTTGATGGAAAGCTTCCACTTTTTCGCGTGGATTCACGTGACGGTCTCGCGGCAGCGATTGCTGGCGTGGCTGCTAAGTTTCTGCGTGGCTTCTAAGCCGTGGAATGGATGAATTGCTCTGAGGAAAATAAAATGTTAGAGAATGTCTTCGCGTGTTTTTAGAAAGTTACAGGGTGATAAAGAGCTGGAAATCTCACATGATGACGAGGAAGAAGAAGATGAATTTAACTTTTCGTCAGTTAAGTCGAAAAAGAAAGAGAAATCCGCAGTAAATCCTTTCGATTTGGTGAGTATCTTACCGGCAACCGGGTAAAGCTAATTTTACGTGTCGGCGATTGAACTTTTTGTCTGTCCTATTTTAGTTAAATGTAGACGATGAAAAATCGGATGAAAATTCTCAAGATGATCAAGAAGATAAAAATCCAACAGAAGGTGCTGAACAAAATGTAAAAGAAGAGAAACCGAGATCAACGGAGCCTGCTGAAAAACACACTGCTAAAAAGAAAAGGAAGAAAAAGAAAAAGAAAGGAAAGGGAGAAAATGAAAATGGGAAACTTACCAATGTGAGTTTATTAATTCCCTTTCAGTGCAACATTGGGAAAGATTTCCATAACCCCATACATTTGTTATGCATGCCGTTCTTAAAACTGAGACAAAAGCCAAAACAATAGGTCAGAACACCTAAAGAAAAACAATAGCGCACACATACATGCATAATTAATGTATGGGGTTATATGGATAATATGTTACCCAACGTTGAAATTTCTGCTAATGTTTTTCTCGTATGTAGCATAATTGTGCGGTATGTAGTGTTAAAATCATGCATTGGAACACGACATGCAGGATGATTTTTAATCCAACAATTTGTTGTGGAAACATATTGCAAGTTTTTTAACCACCTTAAAAGCCTTGCAACATGTTGGCGCAACAAATTGCATTAAAAATTGTCTATTTGCTGTTACATGTAGGGCTGCAATGATACATTTTCTGATGATATGATACATATCTCGATACAAGTACCATGATACGATACACAATACTATACATCATTACATACATTTTTCTACCAACATGGGAAGAGGTTTTGCGACGAACCGCATGTTTTTCCCTTGGGCATGCAAGACTATGTCAGCTGACAACTAATTATGAAAAATATGTGTCGGAAGCATGCAAAGCTATACCAAGCAATGATGGAACTTTCTTGTCCCTTTGTTTAATAAATGGCTATAAAAAGGCTTGGACTTGGGTGAGGAGTCATTTAAGACAGTAATTTCTGAATGTCGATGAAGAATCATAATATCACCTTGTGTGCGTGTATATGTACTGATGACATGAATAAATAAATAAAAAATAATAATAAAAAATAATAATAATATCATAATATCGTGATATGTTGTTCAAATATAGATATTCGTATCGTGACAAAAAATATCACAGTGCACCGGTGCACCTTTGTATTGTTGCAGCACTAGTTACATGTTGTCAACTTTTAATGCCACAATGTTGTACTAAGAATTGTCCTGTTTAACATCACCTTTAAAGATTGATAGCATGTGCAATACCTACATGTAAGCAATAGGCCAGGTAATGAGCTGGTTTAGGCCTTTGTGCACTAGGTATTGTTACTTGTAGCAAGCTCATTGGCTGTAAGAACTGAACTCCTATTATTTTTGGTGATATACATTTTCCACTAGAGTTGTGTATTGATATTGTAAGTTCTCAAATAGAGCTGATAGTACAGGGTTTATGTAGGGATGCAACATGACATCACAAAAGTCATGTCACTTGTCTTACTCTGGACAATCGTTAGTGATTGGAAAGCAGTTGATGATCAGTGGTGGTGCTGGATACTTTGTACTTAGCTACTTTTACAGTTCTTCAGTTGTTGATTGTATGACCATTATGGGGTTGAGAATATTTTGGGGCTTGCGTAAGCAATTTGCGTGCTGTTGTCATTGTGGAGAGGTGACCATTGTAGGAAGGTTTTGAAAAGAGTAAATGTATGGATCATTGACAGGGACGAAAAAGTATGGTCATTGTAGAAAGGTGGCTGCTGTATGGTCCAAGTAGCCATTAGTAAAGGTTCAACTGCAGCAAGTTATAAATATTCACTGAAAATAATCAATAGAAACTGCAGATTGAAATAAAATTAAGAAATGATCCAGATTTCAGTGATGAACATACACTGTACAGTAATAATGTGATTGCAATAACATTATACTAAAGATATTGCATAATTGTGTTCATCAATTCAATCTGGATCATTTCTTTATTCCTTAATTATTGTCTTAATCTTTTTTTCGGTTTTGATGTTGGATAAGGGAAAAATACAGTAAGTGGTAGGATCATGGGAACAAATGGTGGGAGGGAGCTGGAAAAATTGCATTTTAAGGGACAACAGAAAGTGGAAGAAATGTTTTACAGGAATTCAATACAAGTATCTAGACAATAGTGGGTAAAAATGAAGGGCAGCTCCCCTCAACCAATATATTGTTTGCCAACTGTTTAAAGTGATTGTTTTGAGTCAAAGATACAATGCAAGCTTTTGGTGAGTTCTGTGAAATGCAAGTCAACTGTTCTATATGCTTACCTTAAGCTAATATTATCAGTTTTTTATTTTCAACTTCTCATGTTTTTTTTTTTTTGCCTTGTTCTTGGACAAAGGGAAAGAACAGCATTGATGGTGATGAGAACATAGAAGTGAACAACACACAGGCAACAGACAATCAAGTACAAATACCTGGTAGGAAATCAAAATTAAAAGTCTGGTTGGATTAATTATTACCCTTTTAATATAAACTTTGGTGAGGTACAAGTTCAGAGAAACAATTGACCGTATCTCCACGCACGAGGACATCAATCAATGTTATCTTCACTGCAAAGAGTGTCTAGATAAAGACAATGTAAAATTGATTAGTTACCGTCATGGTTACTTTAGACTGCACAATACTTAGACAATTTTAAGAAAATCTTAGAAACTCTTAGGAAAATTGCTTAAGACTTTTAATAAATTTAATATTATTATTTAGAGTCGTAATCGTTTTTCTAAATCTCAATTGGCAAATATTATAGACACTTTGTAATTTATGTTGTAACAAGAGGCTGCAAGCAGCCTACACTCATGCGCATGCGTACGAAAATTTTATGATATATTTTAAACATGATAGGAAGATGTCCGATATGAAGAAGAGTTACTCCTTTCATTCAGTCATTGTTCCTGCAAACTGCGTTCTTTACTATTGAATGTTTTGCAAATGAAGGCTGTACCACAATGAAGCCAGTGATTGTTCTACGTCTTATATATACCTAACGTGAACATTAGTAATGTAGGTAGGGTTGTAGGAGATGCTGTCGTGACACTTCAGTAACGCTGTTTTACCGGAAGTGGGAGTAGCCGGAAGTCACTAAACAGGAAGCCTATGAACCGGAAGTGCCAATTTAAAATTTGCGTGCATAAATTTGCATGCAAAATCGTGACACCAAAAAAAAACTAATAATAAAAAAAGAAGAAAAACAGAGCCCATTTTATAACTCATGCCGCTACGCGCATGAGTAAATAGACATTATAGTGGGGTTGTCAATTGATTGTCGAAAGTAATTTCGCGATTGCTTTGGTTTTGCATTGCTATGCTTTGTGATTGGTTGAAATGTCTCATGTGACTTTCTCGACCAATCAGAAATAAAACCAAAACCAATCGTGACTTGCCTGCACATGTTTTTCCATGCTTGAAGGCAGCGGGATGTATTTGCTTCAGCTCTGATTGGTTCATTGGATTGTCTGCATCTCTTGTGATTGGCCGGAATGTTTACTTTGGTTTTGATTTTACGACACTCGAGTGAAAACCGCACTATAATAAAGAAAACAATACATAGCCACGGCTGTCATTAAGCTTTGAGGTATGCTGGCTACACATGGAAAATAAGCGTTCATCAACTCAAGATACTGCCTTCCATGGCTTTTGTCCTTTGTCATTTTCAGTCAGAGTTTTAGCGAGTTTTCCAAGTGAGAAGCATTGGCCAATTTTTTCAAGATGCAATCCATTTCCATCCTGGCCATCTGCAGCCCAATTAAGACACTTACTTTTACTCTTATAGCACTAGTAAAATAATTTTAAACAAAACTGAAGCCTTATTATTGGGTTTTTACTGATATAGAGATTATTAATTTTGGCTTTTTAAAGTTACACTAAAAATAGTGACATAGCCCCTTTAAAGCTTTGAGCTTGCTGTCTACACAGTCATGGAAAATAAGCAGTCATAAACTTAAGATAGTCTCCCATGGCTGTTATCCATATCCTCATTTTCAAACTTTGGGATGCTGGTCATCTTCAGTGCAGTTGTTGGCCATATTACAGTATATACACTGTAGCCGGCTGCTGACTAATAATAGCAACCTTGCATAGCTGCCGTAAGGGGGTGAACCTTATCTACAGTTTTAAAGACATTGCTAGGGACACTATTTCATGGTTAGCATTTCTCGTGTGTCATAAACTGGTAACATGGTGGGAACGATGAAACTAAACTAAAGACATCACTAAATCGACATTGCACATGCGTGTAAGAATGAAAAAGTGCAACAATTCAAAGGAATAGAGATAAAAACCCAATTTTTTTGTCAAATCATAAGAAATTTAACATCTGTAGCTAATGGAATTACCATTAAGAGGTAAAAAAGGAAAGTTATTAAAGAATATGGATGAATATAACGCGAATTATAACAAATCCATGCTACAGATTTTTTATTGCAATGTTCTTAAGCCGTTGACATTGAGGTTTTTTTTTGGAAAAAATTTAATATGTTTGAGTTTTAAGGGTTTTTATGTTCTGGTCATGTGACTTACCAAATGTGGTCAACTGTGACTCATAAAATTTGATGGAACCATTAACGGAACAAACTTGACCAAACATCATAGCCGAGGAAGTTAAGAAACCTATTGTGTGACGTTTGGAACTCTTCCATAGTGACCATCTTGCAGTTAAGGTTCTCCCCCCTTAATCTTGGAGATGTGAAGTTTCCCTTCTCGTGTTCAACTTCATTATAGAATAAACAAAGGTACAGTGTACATTCTTGAAGAAGTTTGAGATGAGAACCAGAAACAATAATAATTATTAATAGATTAGCACTTAATGATCACTTATGACTCATGTTTGCAAAGCATAATAGAATTCTTGATCTACCAATTGTGCACTTAAATAACTCTATTGCAAAATTGGAATCGTGACACATGGTATTTTTTTATTCCTAAACCAGGTCCAGTAGCAACTTTAGGACAGAGCACCTCAAGAACTCTTGACACTAAAGCCTTGCTGGGTGTGGAACATAGGTAGGGCTTGTGAGTAAATTATGGTTGGTTATGATTAAGGGAATACAAGGAGAATATTCAGACTCCCTAGAAGGAGTCAAACCCACAATGTTCTGCAGCACCAGTTAGATGCTCTAACCACTTAGTTACAGAGAGACATGTGGCAATAAACTTTAGGTGATTTAATGAGATTATAAATTTTGTCTTGCTAGTGTCAGTGACATTACATTGTCCGGCATCAACTGAGTATTAATTTTATTAAGTAATAAAAATGAAAGAGGGGTGAATCTTAAAGGTTTCCTGCAGTCCCTTCTGTGCATGCAATGTTTTGTGCGACTCACACAATGGAATGTCAGTTTACCTTCCACTTTACTGCAGAAAACATCTGTTGAATGTGTTGCTAGTGATGTTATCTTTAACTTCCTGATCTTTAATTGCTTCTATACGATACGATACGATACGATACGATACGATACGATACGATACGATACGATAATATACGATACGATACGATACGATACGATACGATACGATACGATACGATACGATACGATACGATACGATACGATACGATACGATACGATACGATAACACTTTATTTACTCATTATTATTTTCCTGATCTTTAATTGCTTCTATACAATACAATGATATTTTAGAATAAAATAATAGTTAATGTTGGAAAGCAACATCAATCTGAGCCCGCAATCACCACTGCGGCCTCTTCCTGCATATAATTCCTTATTTGGCACTTGTCTTCCTTATTTGGCTCATGTCAATCAAACGGGTTAAATCATGTGAGTTTGCTCAATCGCCCTCATCTCAGAAGGCTGCAAGTTTCACCACAGCTAGATTGATTTTTCACTACAGCTATATTGATTTTTATATGGCACTCGCAACGCTTACGAACGAAGTTCTACGCTTGCTGTTGGCGCAAAATAACCTTCCCATCACTGGCTCCCGCGATCAACTGATCGAACGCTTAGGCACAATCGATCCCTCCGCTTCCACAAATCAAAACGGGACCACACGGACACGAAGCTCGACATCTACAAGTACTGATCTGGCAGCCAAACGACCCCGTACCGGCCCCGCCGCTGCTGCTGCTGCTGCTGCCGAGGGTTCTGCTTCCGACGAAGCTCCACCTTCACCAATAATCGTCCCGGATGGCCCAACCGATCGCGATCGTTCCAGCGAAACAGCCATTGGAAACCAAGATGGCGGACGAATGGGGGGCGTTCCTTCGGATGCCAACACCGCCGATCAAGCTGGCCTAGCTGCCTTGATTTCCTCCATCGTCGAGGAAAAATTAAAAAATCTCCATCCAGCACCGCCAGCTCCGTCACAACTCCCATTGCCACCGCAAACAGTACAGCCCACACCGTTATCTCAACCGCTCGGGAACCCAAACTTCGCCGCAAGCCTCCTTCACCAACCTGCTGCTACCGACCCTATTCCACCCTCATCTTCACCACAATCCTCTCTGTCAGCACATGTACCAACCAAGACCAAACAGGCAATACTCCGAGGTGAGTACGTTGAGTTTGACTTGCTGCTGCCAGAGAATTCCACCCTTTTTGATAACGATCTCCCCGGGGTCTCCATTACATTCGAGGGCAAACAACTAAACATCCCCTCCCCTTCACGTAAAAAGAAAACGTTAATTGACTCCATCCACAAATGGCTGTCAGCCTTTGCCATTTATTGTTCCATCCTTTTGGCTACATTCCCACAACGAGCGGTCGAAATGTTTTCCTATCAGGAACTTATTCGATCCACTCAGCGGAAATTTTCGGGCTTCACGTGGCTCGCCTACGACATCGACTTTCGAAGAAAAGCAGCCTCCAACCTCGCTCTTAACTGGGGTGAGCGGGACATTCAGATTTATCTAAATACATTTACTGGGCTAGCCAAATCATCTTGTGGAATTTGTAGGAGTGGGGATCATTCTTCTTACGGGTGCTCCCTCTCTGCCCTTAGGCCAAACTCAACCCAGCGAGGAGTCTGCCACAATTTCAACCGAGGATCCAAGTGCGCCCAAGAGCCATGCCCATTTAGTCACCACTGCAAAGTCTGCAATGGCGATCACCCCTCCTACTGCCACGACGAGCCCCCTCCAAAGTCTAGAGGGCAGGGTGATAAGAAATCATCAAACTGCTAATTTCTTAATAGCACAAAAACCCCAAACCCCAGTCAATGTTTCCCTACTCCAGAATTTCCTTAGGCATCACCCTAACCAATCTTTTGTCTCCACACTCATCAGTGGTTTAAAAAATGGTTTCCGTATTGGCTATAATGGCCCCCGTTACCCTAAAAATGCCCCTAACCTCCCTTCGGCTGATGAACATCCCCACGTGATTGAGGCTAACTTACTAGATGAAGTTTGCCTCGGTCGCCTGGCAGGGCCCTTCGAATCCCCCCCTTTCAAAATTTTCAAATCCACCCCCTGGGCCTTGTTCCAAAGAAAAATAGCAATAAGTGGCGAACCATTTTCCATTTGTCATATCCCAAAGGGTCCCCTGAAAG
>JAJGOT010000620.1:312500-441628 GCA_022457155.1 Cladopsammia gracilis
CGATACTTTTTTTTTTTGGATGAAAGTTCATTCTGTAAACTTTATTTTAACGCCAAAAAAAATTTTCAATAAATTTTCGATCTGAAGGTACACTGTAACCTTAAGTCACGTTACATTCAACATGAATTTCGCAGGATTTTTCGGATAAAATTACAACTTCCAGTTACAAGTAAGACACAAGACTGTTGAATATAATTCGTTTATTAGCTAGGCCGTAAAAAAGTCGCAAAATCTCGGCTAATAAACAAAGCGAAATGCGCCTGATACAGGCGCCCTGTGAACAGAACAGAAGACCATCCACGTGAAATGAAAGGTACCTTCTGGGTATTTTATTGCCCTCTCTTTTGCAGTTATATTAACTGGAAGGTGTAAGCTTTTCTTTTCTGTAGAAGACACAACCGGCATTTTGACAACAAACTTATCCATGAATACGTAGTTTCGCATTTGACAAAGCTGGACTTTTCCCGGTTTGTTTTCTGTCGATATCATATGTCATCTGTCATGAATAATTATATCAGCAATTCTGATTTGTCAACTCACAGAAAAGGATTGTTTTTGCCATTCCAATGGCCAATGGCTTTAGAATTAGATTTAGTACCAGGCCCCGACCGCACAAACATGAAAATAATGCTTTGGAGATCGATCTTTAACAACATCGAAGTTTGAAAGGTTTCTTAAGTTTTTGAACGTGTATCTTCGGATTTTTTTTAGCTAAAGCAATAATTTATCGTCTGTTTTGTTCAAATTGTGCGATTTTTCATGAATTATGCGATTTTTTCGGAATTATGCGATTGGATGCGATTTGAGGCCGATTATGTGAAATTGCACCATCACGTAATATCAGATGCCCTGAATACAATACAATACATGTACAATACGATACGATACGATACGATACTTTAATGTCACTGTTCCTGGCATTTGCATAACGCAATAAATGTCACACAATGTGACAAAAGCATATAATAAAAACAACAACATATTTGGTTTGGCGTAATAGGGGGACACAGCCCTGTGGCACGTTATTTGCGACTTTGGGTTAAACGCACACAAAAATAAAGCCTCACTTATCTCCCACTGCACTTGGGAATAGGACAAGAGTATTGGCAGAGCCTTCCTTATCTTCCCAGCACCGCACGGGCTGGATTGGACAAGATTAAGGCAAGGTAAAATATGGCACGAAAAAACTATGCCAAGAGCTTGGGGGAAGTCGCTACGCAGACTTAAACGCACCACAAGGAGTGACCCCAGTTTATTGAAGGAGGCATAAACAACCCTTCTCCAAAGGGAGGGAGGGTGGGAAATAAACAAAATATTACAAAGGTACACAATGTACACGTTCGTGCAAGACTGCTAGCATAATTGCCAAAGTTATTGTATTTGCTGCTTTTATAGCCAGACAGTGTCTCGGAGCCTGACCAATAGGTACACTTGTACCATACACTAACTAGACACAACGTGCTAAATTACTAACCATGAATAAAGCTTCAGAATAAAGAAACCAATGCGAGCAAGGCTTAGATGTATTTCTAGGCTATGTTACACCTTATCAGTTCAACCTTTGGACCTAAAGGTGACTGTACTAAATATATGAATAGGAGGCATTCATTTATGAATAGATGTGTTGAAATACACTGTTTACAGAGCAAGGCTTGCTCATGCTACCACCCCTGGGGCGTCACGTTCCATTAACTGCATTTTACCATCGCGTGCGGTAAAAGCCATAATACGATACGATACGCTTCGCTTCGATGCGATGCGATGTGATGCGATGCGATGCGGTACGATGTGATACAATAATACTTTATTTACTCATTATTTTTTTTCAACTATATTTTAAAAATACCTACACACATTTTATTAACTAAATACTGATAATTTCAATAGTTTATATAATTTTGAGCCTGGGAGCTAAATTAACTTTTGAACTCATCAACACTAAAAGTTTACTTTTGCAAGCTTTCCCATCCATAATGGCAGATATTCAGCTTCTGATAAAAGTTAAAATTTGCATCATGCAGGGCTGAAAATGGAAAGTAGGTGGTTTGGCACTCGAACGCTGAAGGCTTCTTTGGTGCAGACACCATTTTTTTCCCCGATGATTATGCACAAACCTGAGAACCACCTGTGAAAATGTTCCAGGTGCTACCCACAGACCTTCGATAACTTCGAAAGAGATTAAGTAGCCAACAACATCGGCTGCCGACGTTTAAAACTGTTGTAATACGGTTTAATACATCTTTACTTTGACTAAAAAAGTAGAAAAGAATGTCTTACAAGTAATTTCGAGGGACTTTTTTACTTATACTGTAAGCTTTCTGTTCAACAGTAACAGTAAAATGAAACAAAAGTAGTAGCCGGCTGTTTTGACCTTAATGACAGCACTGATCATGTGAGAAGTCACAGTACATGTATGTAATGTATCATCAAAATCAAAACAAAAAATGTCAACAAACTCCAAGCATGTGCATTGGGAATGCAGGTTCTCCTTAAGTTTTGTCAAATTATTAGAAAGTAAACTGACCTTCATTGTCCGGGTACATGTAGAATTACTTACTATTATTTAATTACCCGGTATATGCATTAAATTTGCACTGTGCATGCATGATTAGCCCTTTAAGCCCTAATATCAAAATTGAAATTCTCATTTCTCGTCCCTATACATTTGCCATAGAAGTAGTGGGGAGAAATTGTTTGGATATCAAGAGAATTCATCTTGTGTGATCACGTCCTTAATTCGCATGGCATTTTTTATTGATAAGGCATTAATATTACAAGGAGAAATTTGATGCTGATCACTCTTAGGGCTTAAAGGGTTAATACAGCGGTTTTCAATTGAGTGTCAAAAGTAATTTGATGATTGCTTTGGATTTGCATAATGCTACACTTTGTGATTGACTAAAAGATCTCCCGTCACTTTCTCAACCAATCAGAACTAAATCCAAAACCAATTATTATTGTGACTTGTTCACACCCATTTTCTCATGCTTAGTTCTGATTGGTTCATTGGACTGTCTGTGTCTGTTGTAATCGGCCGGAGTGACATTACTTTGGCTTTGGTTTTACGACACTCAAGCGAAAACTGCTCTGTTATATTACCTAATGCAGATACAGCAAAAAAGGCAGCCTTAATCTGTTTTCATGTGATCATTTGCTTCAACCAGAAACTTGAATGCAGAAAATGAGATGAAGAAGAGATTTGGATCTCATGTTGTTAGAGCAGAAAGCAGGTGTGTGTGTATGTGCTTGTGTGTGTGACCAGTGAAATGATCATGTCATGGATTTTGGGTAACTGATTCTGTTACAGGAGGTGAACATTGCTGTTTGTGGTATTGCAGTCTTGGGCAATTTTTCATGCAATGTTTTGGTAATATCTGTTTTGATATCACGGATGTCATGTTATGACAGTTTCACCCACCCTTTTTGTCATGAACTTAAATATGCTTTTGCAGTATTATGGTTAAAGGAACCCAGCAATGTCCCACTCTTAAATCCAGTGACTATTAATAACAATAGTTCTACCTTTTTTGTATATTCATTAGCAATAGCTTTTCAAAAAATCAAGTGCTGGGCAAAACTCCTTAGGACAAACTTTAAAAATCTATGACCATTACATGGAGATCCTACTTGACCTGAAAGAAAGTTACCCCTTTCCATTTTGGAACAAGCTGTGCTCCTCCCTCCATTTAGGTGGGGGGATTAAGGGGAGGCGGGCAGGCCCAACATTGTAGGGGATATGTGGTAGGGAGAAAGAGTTTTTCTTTCACGTGCATATAGAGATAACAGAAATTAAAATTTGTCCCCAGTCTTTTGTCCACCATTGTAGTTGTCTTAGTACTTCCATACATGTAACATGTTTTGTAAAAACATTAATATTCATCTGTCTTCTTGCAGACAAAGAAGAGCACATCAGCGAGTGTACCAGCGCTCATCAAGGTATATTTGTACTCACTGTATTTAGGGTGCTTTCCATTTGTCAGAACTGTCCTGTTGGACGAGTCATGATCAGTTCATAAAAAGAATGAGCAAATAACAGAACGTTCTACCACAGTGGAGCTCCATTAAGGGGGCACCAGCGGGACCAGGAGAAGTGTCCCTTTTATAGAGGTGATAATTGCAAAGACAATATGAGCATTTTGGCGGCTGGGAGCAGGAGAAGTGTCGCTTTTATAGAGGTGATAATTGCAAAGACAATATGAGCATTTTGGCGGCTGGGACCAGGAGAAGTGTCCTCTTAATAGAGGTGTCCCTGTTATAGAGGTGATAATTATTGCAAAGATAATATGAGTGTTTAGCTGGCTGGGACCAGGAGAAGTGTCCCCTTAATAGAGGTGTCCCTGTTATAGAGGTGATAATTATTGCAAAGATATGTGAGCGTTTTGCCGGCTGGGGCCAGGAGAAATGTCCCCATTGGACTGTAGTACTGAGGGTGTATCACTTTCCATTTCTGGATCTTATATTATTAAATTATAAAAAGCTGAGAAGTAAAAATGCCCAGCCGTATTACACAACTTTTCGATGAATAAATTGTTTTTTATATGTCAGTCATCTTTTCGTAAATTTAAGTTTTTGAAGGTGTTTTTCCTAGTGCTCAGTCAGAAGAGCAGAATGTGTCATATTTGAACTTGTTTTGATGCATATTATTACTCTAGAATGCTATGTTGAATAATAAAACTTGATACAGCACGCACCTTACATCACACACATGCTTTATTGAGTTATAAGAAACTCGGTTAACCATTCATAGCATATGTATTTCTTTACGCATTAAATGTTCAATTTTTATAATTAATTAATGCATTATTTTTTATCACCTACCTTTTGGAGATGCTCAGAGATGTCCATAATGTAATTATAACTTGTGACAAATTGAAATTATAATAATAAAATAAAAATAATAGTTACGTTTTATCCACAGGCTAGCAACACCAAAGCCAACATGGCCTCGAATGGGAGCAACTGGTTGGTTAAATGATCAATTGATTTTCTTCATGTGCTCTATAGTTTTTTTTTTCGCAGTTGTTATTTTTTTTTTATTTATTTATTTATTTCTCAAAAAAATAAACAAATTTACAGAAATGAATAATTAACAAATAAAGAGAAAAGGGGCAAAAATAGTTAGAGTGATTTTACTTCATCTGTGAAATAGTTAGTAGAATAGTAAGCACTATTAGACTATAATTCCATTGTTTCCTTTTGTTTAATTTGGACTATCACACACTAATTGTTAGATAGTGTTTCACAGATGAAGTAAAATCACTCTAAAGGATATTTAATTAAGTGGATATAAGAAGAAAATGCTAATAACATACAATAAACAAATAAACACATACGCACACACGCACATACACACATATGAAAGCAATAATTATGTATATTAAGTACAGTGTACGAGTAGATAAAGCCACTAAATCAATCTAGAATTGGGATAAGTTGTTCATGACATACTGTGTGCATCATTACTTACATAAGCCCATTGCTCCCTATGGGGAAAAAATTTTTAATTTTTGGCCTGTAACTGGTCTTTTTTCTGAGATTGTAGTTGGGTGATTTAAATACATGGCATAACTGACAAGTCAGTGAATGGCTAACAGAATTCAATACTTTTTAAAAAATATTTCAATCTTGTCTTTTTAGAATACTATATATGTCATATGAAGTTACTGCATTTTTCAATCACACTGACTCGATTACTCAGTTACTCTGACTCAACCTGCGTTTTTTTTTTCACTATCGCAATTATCAGACGTCTCAGAAGTGTTCAAGGATGCTTAATAGCGAAGCGCACAATTACTATTTATAGAACTAAAACTCAGACAAACAAACCAAAAGTGACTCTCAGGGGATTCCTAATAAGGAATTTCTATTGTCAGAAATGCAAGAATAAACAAGAATAAATTATAAACTCAGACAAACATGAGTACTGACGTCATTTGTGCACTTTGCTATTCAGCAAGGGTCAAAAGGTCATGCATGGTTTGCTAACTGATTTTACTTGTTTTGTAGGGATAAGCATGAAGACCACACAAATCATACGTGGGTTAGTTTATAAAATATAGTTGGTATTAAAAATTTAATAAATTATTAAGTCTTTTGACTCAACTCAGTTCTACCTTTTAGTTCAATTATTTTCTGACTGGCATGCTGAAGCTGTCACTTTGCAGTAGACTAATAATAAAAATGACTTCTATTTAAAGAAAATTATTTAATATTGAACAAGGTAAATATGACTGCAAAAGTAAGTCATTGCCTATACTTTCAGGAGTAATGTCCAGTGCTGCATGCAGGGGGTGGGGGGGGGGGCACACTACTCCATGAAAAGCATCACAAAGTGTCCTCATCTATAATGCTCACCATAACATGAAGTAATATGAAAGAGATAAATAACTCTGTCAAATATGAAGCATTTGTTAAACAATACCTGCATGCAATCCCGGACATAAGTGGAAACTTTAGGAGGGTTGTTAGAATGATGTACTTTCAGGAGGTGCTTGTAAGGTCGTAAAGAGGGGGGCATAAGGGGGGTCTGAAAACCGCAAAACTGTGCAGAAAAGCGTAAAAACTGCAATACCGCATCCAAAATTTACCAAATTTATGAAAACCACAAACCGCTGAGTCCTATAAAACCGCAATACTACATGTCAAAAAAAAAAATTCCGTAAAACCGCATCACCACAAACCCTTACGCCCCCCTCCTTAAAATTTATTTTACTTATGGGTATTGGTGTTACTTTCAGGAACCACTCATGATTATTTTCAGAATTCTAAGATAACCATATATTGCAGGGGCAATACTTGTTTGGATGTAAACTGTATAAGTATTGTGTTAAGGCAGCCCAAAGAAGGCAAGTTAAGAATTGACCAATCATTTGGTTTGCAGCAATTTTATAGCAAAGCAATATCAAGAATCCCAGTGCTGTTATGTTCAGCTTTTCTGACATTATTATATGTTTATTTTTAGGTATAGCTGCAGCCCCAATATAACAAACCCCCGGTATAATGAACTATATTCTCTGGTTATTCTTCAGCCCAGTTTTATTAAAATGAGTAGAAAAGAATCCCTGTTGTAACAACCACATCTTCCCAGTCCCTTGACGAGGCCCTGCCGGGGGGGGGGGGGGGAGGTGGGGGGTCCGTGTCGCTTGTCTGAATTTTAAAATGTCTCGTGTCTGTGTTTTATCAATGTTTCACGTTGCTGTCGGAAATTGAACGAACATTTGTCTTTTGTCGTGATTTCATTTTACGTGCTGTCGCTACTTTTTGGGTTGTGTCGCCTGTCGGAATTTATCCTGGCAGGGCCTCCTTGACATGTTGTTGTATCGGAGTTCCACTGTACTTTGCTTTTGAACATTCTTCTTATCAGCTGCTTTTCTGTTGTCATTGTTGTTTTTTAGGTACAGTTACTTTACTTTTGAACATTCTCCTTCCTATCAGGAAGTCCAGTTTCAATTTCTAGATGCAGTAGAATCACTTAACCCCAACAACATATCTGTAAGTGAACATTTTAACAGGAAACATCATTCTTACTTTGAATGTGCTACTTTATTTCATTTCACTTCATTTGCTTTTTTTTGTTGTCATTTCACTTTATTTTATTGTGCTTTGCCAGAGTAGTAATTATTAAACAATAACAACTGAGGGACAAAGTTGTAAAAGTAAAGTGCTGATTCGTATATTGATGTGCCCACAATAATAGACGTGATCTCTTGATATTCTCCTTTGTTTTATTTTATTCTGATGTGTTAAAAATAATTATCTGACTTGTTAAATGTTTCACTCAAAATCTTGTAAGACTCAGTTTATTTATTTATCTACCAATTTATTTATCTCCATATTTTATTTGTAATGTGATTTCTTATTTATTTATTTATTTAATATTTATTTATTTATTTCTAAAAGCACCCACCTCGATTAGCTTGATGCTACCTGCAGGTTCCTACAATTTTGAAAATAATGTACTTGTCTAATATAGATTGATTAAGATTGAGATTTAAGAGTTAGGGTATTGGTAGCTGGTTACCCCCAGCAACTTATACTAAGTTCTGTGGTCCCAGGAAGATGTTAGTTGTCTTATCGACCAGCTGATTTGCATTTTGGACAGATCTATTACCGGGTCTACAGATCAATTTACAGGTCCAGTCTGTATCAATCTGTAATACTCTTCAAAGTGCAGGTTTGGGTGGTGCTTGATGAAAGCCTGATTTTTAGCTCATGCATGGGGGGGGGGGGGGGGGGAGGGGGGGGTCTGAAGGTTGTTTCGTATTCACCAGTTGGCTTGTAGGAACCTTTGATGTATTTGGTAGAATTTTAATCTGATTTTGATCTGTGAGAAATACTTACAAGTTGTTTTGTTACAGGCTATTTTAAACACTCATCCATATCATGTTGACTCCCTTCTGCAACTCAGTGAAATATGTAAGATGGGGGAGGATTACCAAATGGCGGCAGAGCTCATAGGTCAGTATCAACAAAGATATTTACCTGTACCTCTCCTCCAGTAATCTATTTGTTAGTGAAAACAGTTTTTCATGAAATTTTATTTCATCAAGTGACAATTGTTTTGATTCATGAGCATGACAAAATTACCGCTATTTAACCGTGTGATTGGAAAAGAAAGAAATGGAACCCAGAAAACACTGTTTAGGAAAGATCGTAGATCATTCTACACAAGACTCTAAATACACCATTTTACTGAGTACCTAATGGAAATTTATTAAAGTGCCTATCACCCCTAGAAAGTTATTTTCAGAATCAACTCTATGTACATTAAATAGTTGAAGGTGAAAACATTTCTTGTTTTGAACGTCGCGTTTGTGAGTTACAGAGATTTGAATTTACAAAAGCTAATTAGATGACGTCAACCCGGGAATTTGGCATTATTTAAAACAAGTAGTTGTATAATAAATGATTCCCGGGTTGACGTCATCTAATTAGCATTTCGTAAATTCAAATCTCTATAACTCACAAACGCGACGTTCAAAACCAGAAATATTTTACAGTTCAACTATTCAATGTACATACAGTTGATTCTGAAAATAACTTTCTAGGGGTGATAGGCACTTTAAGTTAGTTTGTTGATTCCATAATTCATTATTAACAATAAGTTAGTTAGTATAGTTGTGGAGGCACATTGGTGTTGTGTTTAGTTGGACTTTTAACCTGAATGTTGGAGGTTCAAAGTCTGGTCCCTGATGATGTTGTTTCCTTAGACAAGAAACTTTGCTCCACATTGTCTCTCTCCACCCAGGTGTATAAATGGGTACCGGCAACATAAAGCTGGGAGGTAACCCTGCGATGGACTAGCATCCCATCCAGGGGGGAGTAGTAATACTCTGAGTTGCTTCATGCCAGGTTCATAAACCAGGTTAAGCTCCCGCGCTGTGGACCACCTTGTGCTTGTGTGCAACGTTACCTAAGCTACCTACTTAAAGATATGGACATGTTGTACAAGGTTGAAATGAAATTCAGGTTAAAATGATTTCAACCTAGTTTGATTTTGAATTACCTTTGTTTCTGATTTATGATAATGAATCAAAGACAAAAGAATTCAAAATCAAACTAGGTTGAAATCATTTTAACGTGACATTTCAACCTACAACAGACTTACATTGTAAATGAGAATGATTCCAGTGTAAATTTTTTTTTAATTTTTTTTTTAAACAGATTTAACTGATTTATATTGTGTTGCATTTCAGAAAGAGCCCTTTATTGTCTTGAAGGGAGTTTCCACACTTTATTCAGTCTCACACAGGGCTACACAAGGCTTGACTACAGACGGGCAGAGAACAGGTGAATGGCTTTCTATTCTGCTTTTTAACTCGTGAATATGCGAAATGTAATAAACAAGTTATAGCAGACAGGGACAAATACATGTATGCAAATTCACTCCTTCCTTCCCTTCCTCCTTCCTTCCATCGGCTGTAAACTTTTATTGGTAATTCTCCTGACCAGTGGGGCCTTTTGTAAACTCATTCCAAATGCACTAGAGAACTTTAACAACCACGGAGACAACGGCGGCTAGAACAGCACAAAACAATGGCTCTGCACGTGCGTTTTACATTTTGGTACATTTCTTTGCCATCTCTGCAAAACAACGTCAAAGGATCCAGCAAATGATAGGTTTTGTGGAGAATGTGAACATGCAATGGTTAAATTTCCTTGCTTTATTTGAACTTGAAAGTCGTCCCTACGAATTTAGCTTCTGGACAATTCAATCACATCAGACAAATTAAACAAATTGGTACAATTGCAAGGTAGTTTTTCAAGTGACCTTTTCCTTGGCGTCGTCGTCATGGTTGCTTAAGCTCCCCACTGTCAAGATTGAAACAGTATAGTAGCACTCTGACGCAAAAAAACTAGAGTTTTCTTAAGAAAAAATGTCTCCTCAAATTTTCATCCTGTGTTTATGTTGCAGGTAAAATCCGTTCTCAGGTAGTTGTATAATACAACACCATTCTAAACGTTTGACTAAACATTTCTCGTTGAGTGTCCCAGATTATTGACGAATGACTAAAACTTCCCATACTGACCATACTCCATTAGTTCAGAACACTCTCACACAAAAGTCATGAAAAAATAAACTTTTTATGTGCGAACGAAAGGCCTACAATCTCGGACGGAATAAAAAGAGAAATAACACCTCCCCTCCCCCCAAAAACCAAAACGCGCCATTTTACCATCACTGAACTGGGGGGAGGGGTGGTATTAATTTTTCATTTGAAATGTCCAAAATTGTAGATCCAGTTTGATTTTTGTACTTGTAGCAGAGTTTCACTTATTAATAATAAATTATTCCTTGTTGTAGGTCCTTCTTTATTGCTTTGTTTCGTCAAATCATCTTTGTGGGACAAAAAGGTAAAGTGCTATATTGTTAATAGAGACTTTTAGAACCACGTTTCCCCTTTAACAGCGAGCCTGTATATATAGGTTACACGAGGTCATGTAACCAGTGCACATGGTGACGTTTGCCGTTAATTCACGTTTTCGACGGCGGAAGGCAGGTTTTTCGCGTAGGCAGGTACCTCAGCATTTCTTTACTCGAATTTTGAGCTGCCTCACTTATGAATGCTATGGAAATGAAGAACGACTCTTAGTGTTTCATTTGATATGAGTTTCACGATCAGGAATTAAAATTTTTTGCTTTGCATGTCTTTTGAAACACAAACGCTAAACAGCCTGAAACCCACCCCCCCCCCCCCCTCCAAAAAAATTGCTGCAGTCTACCTCGATATTATGGTCTCTTATGTACTAACGCCAAACGCCAAATGGCTGACTTCAACCCGTGGTTCGTGGTTCGTGGTTCGTGGTTCTAAAAGTCTCTAATATTGAAAATTCGTTTAGTTTTTATTTGTAGTTTATTAACAGGGATTGTACAGACTTTTAAAAGACTGGAAATACCACCTTCATGGAAAATTCCCTGAAAAGCTTTCCAGACATTAACTACAAGTTGTTATTATTGTCCTCTCAGTTGCTAAGTAAAATGGATGTCAGCTAACTGAATTACATTTAAATTTGACAAATGGCTAAAACTTCCCATTTCCTGTTAGGGCAGTTTTCAATAAATTGAGTGTCATAAAACCAAAACCACAGCAGTTTTTTTAGCCAATCAAAAAGCGTAGCAATGCAAACCCAAAGCAATCGTGAAATTACTTTCGACACACAATTGAAAATCACTTTATTAGGGATTACAATTTTTGTGTTGTCTTTTAGGCTGTTACAGAACAGCATTGGAGATATGCAAGCTACTGCTTAGGTAAGAGGGTCATGTAAAAACAGCAACAACAACACCCAACCTTTTCCCTTAAAACTTTGAAAGCCAAATCCCAAAGAAGTAGAGGCCAACTTTTGCTTCCAATAAATTACAAGGTGTGATTTCATCACTGAAAGTCACATCATTGTTGTGCTAAACATCTGCTTCAGCTAGGAAGCCTTTTTTTGTAATAAACTGTTAGACTTTAAACTTAATTCAACTATGAATGAATAGTCAAGATGGCAAGGTTTAGTTGACCTGTTACTTAATGAGAAAAGAGGAGAACGAATTTAATTGATTCAGTAGGCCAATAAATTGATTGCAGTATTCAAATAAAACAAAGGGTAGATTTATTTGCAGCATATGCATAAAGTTTTCACATTAGTCAATGCAAAACGCCTATCGTTTTAAAGCATGACAACAATAAGACATCAATAGGCACTTTGCACCAGCTAATGCAACAACTATACATTAATGTATGGTGCAAATATGTTGTTTCAAATATGATAGGCAAACAGTAAACTTGTAACTGTTATATAATGTGATCCATACAGCCCATATTCTTGACTATCCTAACATGTTCAAACCCTTCTTTCCAGCCTGGATCCAGAGGAGGACCCTCTTGGTGTACTACTTATGATTGATTTTTACGCTTTGAGATCACAACAGTTCAGTTTCCTCATCAGACTGTTCGAAGAATGGGAGGTAATACAGCTTTTATTAACCAGTTTATTTTACTCATTTCTCTATCTGAAGTACAACAGAAAAACATTCATTTTATTTCGAAAATTTAAGGTGGCTCTGAACCCCACCTACAGAATCTTTTTAAACTTTGCCAAAAGTTGCATCTTATCCTACTGATCAAATTTCGACAATAAAAAATGGGGTTCACCGAGTCTTTTGTGAGTAATTAACACTTAAAGCTAAAATTAAGTGTGTTTTTAGCACGTAATATTGTTCTTATAGTAACATATTGTGTCACAAAAATGATAACAACGTGTTCACCAATCATTGGGCATTCGTTTGATATCATGATTGTGGTATCAACTGATAAAGAGTGGTTATAATGACCCATCAAATTCTAAGTCTTAAAAAATCCTGGAAACTGTTGGGAGCCACCTTAACGTTCGCGCGAAAATCGTCTACACGAAAGATGTTTTTCCACTGCTAGATAACAAGTTACCTATATCGGAAAAAAAATGGGGGTCACTGATTTTGTTTCAGGGATAATGCACATGAAGAAACACCCTGATGTTGAAAAATCTGCCCTCATAATGTGATATGCCCTCAATAACTTTTAGTTGAAAAAAATGTAATATCAAAGATGAATCACCAGAGACAAACTTTCTTAGTCAAATTTCATCTCGGGGGTTCTATTGAGTAAATAATTTCAACTGGTTTCATTCTCTCAATTAAACTTAACTGATAACTTAACTGATTTTATTTGTACACTAAAATTATATTTGCACCTGTTTTTTTTTAATTTTAAATTTCAACTTTATTTCCAACAATTTAACGTCAATTTGTTCTGACAATGGAGGTTCCCTTTAACACAATGGCTACCAGCTCTTTATGTCTAGATTTCTTCCTTAGCATGCTCACTTGTACATCATCATCGTTGTCGTCATCATCATCATCATCATCATTGTTCCTTTTCGCGCCAAGTGTCGGATGGGACACTTGTACATGAATGTCCTTAAATGCTCGCTCCTCCACCGACACACCACTGCAGTTTCTTTCTTTCTGATGGAATTTTTCTCTTACAGTAAACTCTATCTTTTTAGCCCCACAGGAACTTGTCTCAGCTGCCAAACTTTGCCTTCTCCGTGGCTCTTGCCTTCTTCCACTCCAGCAAACAGAATGGTGAATTACGAAAAGCAGATCAAATGGTTAGTTGCTTGCTTCTTTGTGCATGATTACGCATACAGATTTTACATAATACCAGAAACCCATAAGTGGGTTGAAACGTGCAACTGTCTCTTGTACGCTTCAAAACAAGCTTCCGATTATTCAATTTGCCAAGAAGTTGTTACAGCCATATTTGGCAAATCAAGATAAAAATGTTAACCAATCAATTCGCTAGAACAACTTGCTTCCAATGTCGAGGGACCAAGGGGTTTCCAAAATTGAATATTCGGAAGCTGTGAATGCACGTTACACGTTTCAACCCACTTATGGGTTTCTGATAATACAGATACATGTATTAAGGTACACAAATAACAAGAAAAAGAACAAAACCCCGTCAGTTTTGCTCTATGTCGCTTTGCGGGTGTACGCTTTCTTTTGATTAGTGAAGAGACTACTATGCAAAATGACTACAAAATTAATATAATGGTCCTCTTGTATACACTTCCTTCCACATGTAGTGTGCTGCTTATGTGCATAACTGTTGAATGTTATGGGGCTAAAGGAGATGTTACACGGGACGATTGGCAACGACGATTTTTAGCGCAACATGGATGCGCGGACGATTTTCTTCGCAATTTTTGCGTTGCGAAGTTTTTGAAGCTGCAATGCAAAAACACGAATTTTACTCAAGTTGTTTCGTGTAACATACCTATCGTTAATTTTGTTGCGCTAAAAATCGTCGTTGCGAATCGTCCCGTGTAACACCTTAACTGAGTGTAATGGTTAAAATGGTCGACTATAATTTTTTTCTTATCATTGCTTTGTGTTTCTTCCTTTTAGCTTCAGACCGCTTTGATTATGTTTCCATCGGTAAGTGGTAAATTGACATGAAAATATTATACAGTGAAACCGGCATTAAACAGACACCCTCGGGATCATCCTTGTGTCCGCTTAATAGAGGAGTGCACTGAATACAGGTTCGTTTTACAGTAAAAATGGGAAGAAACTTTAGGGACCCAAGCAGCTAGTGTCCACTTAATATGAGGTCTGCTTAATACAAGTTTCACTGTAATATATACAATATTATAATATATATTATGATAGACAATCAAATCACTAGACTGTAAAATGAGACATGTAGTGTAGTTCTAACTTTTGAGTCTGTCAACGAAACCCTTTGGTGTGACCTTTCAAATGAAACCTCTTCAGCAGTACTTTTGCATGGTACCAGTTGTTTGTCAATATTTTACAAAACGAAATTTGAATTTTGATTTTTAGCACTCTTGACAGTTGAAGGGTTAAGGAGGAGGGTGTACAGCAGATTAAACTTAGATCAAATATTATTGTGAACTGTAATGGAAACACTGAAATAAAGAAGAATTACGTATACCGGTAATCATTTGAATACATCATTTGCATTTCAGTGCTGCTTTGAAATCAGTGAACTAACAATGGCATCTTTGTAGGTTTTGTCTCCACTTATGGACAAATGCAATGTTGTGCTGGACTCTTCTATCATCAATCATCCGTTCTTTTCTCCTGCATTATCAAACAGGTATAGTAACACCCCCCCCCCCCCCAAATGTCCATCAATCAATCAGTCAATGAACTTTATTCATGTGTCCAAAAAACCGTTTTAGCTCAAAGAAACGTTTACTCCATATTTTTTTCATCCAAATGTATGAATGGGAACCAGAGAGGTGTTCTGACAGGGAACCTAACAAATTGCTGCCATAATTTAGCATCCCATTCCCGGTATGTAGTAATCTACCTGGTCAATGCTATGAAAACCAGAGCTGTGCGCCGACCCGATGAGTCTCCTGACTTCATCAATCTATTAGACTGGATAAGCTTTATATGTATGTCTCTTACTTATCCAAAGCAAAGAAAGAAAGAGTAACCATTAAGTTATTGTATGTTTAATCAAAGCCAAAGTAATTACTCTGGCCAATCACAACAGACTCAGGCAATCCAACGAACCAATCAGAACTCGAAGCAAATATATGCAGCCGGCGTCAAGCAAGGGAAAACGCGTGCGAGCAAGTCACGATTGGTTTTGGTTTTACTTCTGATTGGTCGAGAAAGTGGCGTGAGATTTTTTAGCCAATCACAAAGCGTAGCAATGCAAAACCAAAGCAATTGTGTAATTACTTTTGACAGTCAATTCAAACCCGCTCTAATTATTACTACTTTTTATGTTTTTCACCAGTAATCCCATTGCCTTAAAGCAGCTGGAGTCCTTGTACATTGGTAGAACATACCATGTCTGGAAGGAGCCTGAGGTAAGAACAACAACATTCCTATTCAACATTTTTTAACTCTGTCTCCTAGTCTACCTTGAACACGCATGTCAAGATCTAAATCGAAAAAGTTTCAAAATCTGACTTGTAAAATATCCAGTAACTTCAAAAACCTAACAACACCATGCTCTCCTCTGTAGCTTTCACTTCATTGGTCATATTTTTAGACTACGAGCAGTCCGTCTTTTTGTGCTTAGTCCGTCAAGCGAGAAACGAAAAAATATTTCTCGCTCAACGGACTAAGCTGGGAAAGAGGGACTGCTCGTAGTCTATCATATTTTAGGACTTGTTCACGGACTCGAACCATAACAACTACATGTACAGTCGAAACCACTTCACGGCCACCTTGTTATTATAGACCGTTTTCTCAGCCCGGCGGGAATTCCATACATTTTCTCTTTTTCCCGTCCAGACTAAAATAAACAAAAACAAAGTGAACCCCGTTTATGCGGACAATTTGGTTCATTTTGAGCATTACATGTTAAATCAATTCATTTAAAAGAGGATTGAATATTTTTGTCAGTCGTTATTTTTAGTTGTCTTAGTGGGAATGCGATGTGATACCGTACTGCATTTTCCCATAAAACAGTAAACACTCAATTCAGTTACGTCATTCGTGTGAACCCGCTTAATACGGACCGGGCGCATGTTAACCCGGTGTTCACATGGGCAGTTTCCACAGTCCCAACGGTGTCCGCATGGGTTGTGCCTAAATCATACCGTCCAGAAGGATGTCGGACACCTTATTGAGACTTACATAACGAAATGTCGACACTCAGGATTGAACCTGTGACCTCAGCTAGGCTTAGGCTTACATAGCCTACCGTACCACTGTACCACCTAGCTTCTCGGGTTGCTTAGTCCTTAATTTAACTATACAGCTATTTCAATTAACGTTGTCGGATGAAAGCTTAAAGCCAAGACCGCAAGGTAGTATGGTAGTAAGGTGGTACAGCTATTCACAACTACCCATACTACCTTACGGTCTTGGCTTTGAACTTTAGGATCCGAATAGCTGTATAAACTGCTACCCCAAACCTCAACTGAAAGCTAACCAGTTACTCCGTTATATAAGTCTCAATAAGGTGTCCGACGTCCTTCTGGACGGTATGATTTAGAGCGGTTTTCAATTGAGTGTCGAAAGTAATCTTGCTATTGCTTGGTTTACATTGCAACACTTTGTGATTGACTAAAAAATCTCGCGCCATTCTTTTAACCAATCAGAAGTAAAACCAAAACCGATGGTGACTTGCTATATGTATTTGTTTTATTTCAGGTGATTGACTGGCTTGCCATGAATGTAAGAAAAGTTTTAGACAAAGTTGAGGCACGGGATCCAGTGGTAGAACAGTGTAAACACAAGTGAGTTGAGCTCTGTCAATCATCGCAGAGTGATTATCTAAACGTCTTTTGCGGCAAATCTAGGCCGGGCCAAACGTGAACAAGAGTGGACGAGAGTTGTAGAGATTTCAAACCCTTCGAGCGCTCAAGAGAGTAAATAAGAGCGCATGCGCTTTTGACACCAAAAAAGAACAATAGTTCACTCCTATCGCTTCTTGAGCCGATTCAAACTATTCAAGAGCACACGAGAGTCGTCGAGAGCGCATCAGAAATGAGAGCAACAGTTTGAACTCTCGGTTACTTCACGCGCCTCTGAACAATAGAAGCCTCGCTCCTGTGCAAACCAAAACAATAACAGAGGCGCGTGAAGCATGATGGACAATGTTGGGTCTTTAAACAAGTTTGCATACCTTTTCTTTGTTGAAGTCTAGTTGTGCTGAGAGGTGTGCATTTGTTGTTCATTTATTTCCAGGCGTCAAGTACGCTACAGAGGAACACCACGAAATGTTTACAGACACATTGTAATGTCAGGTGAGTGGGTCATGTGAAGGTTTTTAAAAAGCTAGAATTTAATCATTCAAACTTAAAGTGGTTGGTTAGATTCCTGGTCCATAAAACAACCGTAAATAAAACAATCGTGAGATAAGTGGTGGTTTTATCAAACCAAGCCCTTATTACCAAACGTTTTTCTCTCGCGCTTTTGGCCTTAGGCTGATTAATGAATATAATAAGCACTAAGAGAGGGCAACAAAATCTTCTGGCAAGGAGAGATCGGATACTTAAAACTTCCACTCATTATCATACGGTTGTTTATGCAACCGCGCCCTGGTCCGCGTTCCGC
Organism: Cladopsammia gracilis; assembly: GCA_022457155.1. Lineage (NCBI taxonomy): Eukaryota > Metazoa > Cnidaria > Anthozoa > Scleractinia > Dendrophylliidae > Cladopsammia > Cladopsammia gracilis. Next base: position 330,580 of record JAJGOT010000620.1, read on the forward strand.
TAAAAAATGCTGTGCTGAAAAACAGTTAGAAAAATAGAACAAGTTTCTGCATCTCTAGTGCCGAGAAAACAAATGTTTGTGGTGTACAGTGGACTAGAAGGCAGTCCGTATTTTTTGCGCAAATTCACCGAAAAGCGAAGCAAAGGTAAGTGTGAGGGTAACAATAAAGCTCGGAACGTGTGAGGGTCGCGTTTGAGGGTCGGTGCTTTGCACCTTACCCGTGAGCTTATAGCCTGGTTTGATATGTCGGGAAAATCTCAGACGATCGGGGATTTTGCTGTTCCCGATCGTCCCAGATAATGTCGATTTGTCGGGAAAATCGGCGATCATCGCAGAAATCTGGGACGCGTCGGAAAAATAGAAACGCTCGCAGATGATCCAGGATGTCTACGATTTCGTGTTTTCAGAAGTCGGCAAAATCTGGGACGGTCGAGAAACAGCAAAATCCCCGATCGCCTGGGATTTTCCCGACATATGAAAACCAGACTTAAGAAAAAAAACCGGAAAACCCTGTCTAGGTGCATGGTAGAATTGAGAAATTGAATTTGTGGCCTTGGAAAGTCCTTGAATTTTGGGTTAAGCAGGATACGATCCCCGCCTGGCACCCGGGGGGATAACGGTGTGCCAGGCGGGGGGAGGGGGGGGGGGGTACTCTGTTACTATATAGGTATGTGCCGCCCGATAGGGTAGGGTTTTTGAAGTGCTCAGTCCTTAAATAGCGTATCCATTTTGATATTTTTGGTGTTGTGATCCTTAGATATTCCTTAGATAGGGTCACTAAATTGCAGTATCCACCCCAACTGCAAAACGAAAAAGATACGGTCTGTTAAAACTGTACTACACGCCTGATTTGGGCCTTAAAAAGGGTATCAATTCCAGTAGCCACGCAGCTCTTTAGAACCTCTAATTTCATTGGACCTGTATACCACGCAGCTCTATTGTTTTTAGGTCTAGGGTCTATTGTTAGCCATTGTTGTGTTGTTTGTTCTATTGCTTTCTCAGCTAATCAGAGAAGACCTTGTAAGAGCTGCGTACCGCCCCATCAATTCTCGATTTTCTACCTTTAAATAGGGTCAGGGTTTGATAACCTTGGCGGCACACACCTATCCTAAATTGTCGGGAGTACTCCCCTCCCCCCGGGAGGGGGGGGGGGGGGGGGCTTTACCTTTCCTTTCATGTTTGTATGAGGAACAGCCTTATCACCTTCTTTTTTTGTCATTTTTGTAGATATTAAAGATGCCACTGCTTCACTTCCTATGGTGAGATTTTTTCTTTTGCTTTGCTTTGTCTTTCGATGTTGTGGTTTTTGCTTGGCGTAGCCTTGAGCGTACTAAACGTCATGTTATTTCCATACCGTGCATACGGGTTTACCATAGTTTCAACGACATCCGTCAAAACAACAGGGTCTCTCTTCTTCCCGCCTCTCTCTCGCTCCAGGGGGCGGGAAGAAGAGAGACCCTGGGAACGAGGTTGCCGTCAATACCGTTACTTAAAATTTGTTTAAGCTTGGGTTATTGTACGAAACAAAGTGGTTCGAACTTTTGAGTCTAGTTGAAATCCTCAAGTGTGACCTTTCAAATGAAAGCTATTGATCAGCACTTTCTTGTAGTACTGTTTATCTTGTTTTACAAATGAAAGCTATCTAGCAGTATTTTCCTGTGGTACTGCATGTTTATCTTGCTTTACAAATGAAAGCTACTGAGCAGCACTTGCCTGTGGTACTGTTTATTATGCTGTAGGGGTGGTTCTTACTTTAGAGTCTGTGTATAAAATCTTACGATGTGACCATTCAAAAGAAAACTATTGAACAGTACTTTCCTGTTGTGCTGTTTATTATGTTGTACAAGGCGGATCTTACGTTTGAGCCTGTGGATGAAATCCTAAAGCGTGAACATCCAAAGGTAAAATTGGACGAACTTAAAAGAGGATGGATATAATCGAGCTACACCATTGTTCGTAGTTCGTCTTAATCTTCCCCAATCTTTTAACCATCCTTGTTTTGTTCTGGTTTGTTTTCTCCCCTTTGAAGTTTTTCTAGTTTAGTTATCGCAAACAATCTTGTTGTTGGACTAGACTCAATATAATACAGTGACGTTCAATGCAATGCAATATTTTATTTATACACGATGCTTGAAAGTGATAATTGAATCTTGTTCTGACTTCATCTCAGGACTTGGCGAATGTTCCTCTGTTGTCGTACGACCCCCTCCCTCCTCAGGATTCAATGTCAGGATACACTCGGCCACCAAGGTAACAGATTTTTGCTATTTGTTTATTTCATCCTATTTCTTTACTTGGGCTGATTCCCAGCTGGAATTTATAGGCCAAGATTCTGTGTACCTGACATATTTATTAGTCATCTACTAACCTCTTGAATTAACACAGTGAAACCCCATTAATACAATCACATTTTATGATCGGAAATAACCCTGTTTTTTTCACTGCAAAGAGTGCAAGATGCTAATCGCCTATAATCTTTATCAATTTTTATTCGCTTTAGGCATTTATATTTGATTATCCGTGTCGTTTTTTCGCATTAACGGGATGTGTTTAGAAAGAAAATAATGGTTAGGGGCCTGCACGGTGGTCGTTGGTCGCATTAACGGGGTGGCCGGAATCAGTAATGGGGTTTTCATATAAGGAAATGACTCAGCTTTGGATCGGGCCGAAAAAAAAGTGGGTGTAATAGCGAGGTGGTCGCATTATAAACGGGTCATGTAACAAAAGCGTTTTGTGACCATGATTTTGATGTATCACCCACTTTTTCAACTGAAAGTTACGGTATAAAAGGGTCCTGGCCTGGCCATCCTCATCTTCATAACATACTTCATTACCAAGACAATTACTGGCAAAATTTGGAAAAACATCACCAAAGTTATGTCAGAAGTCTTAATGAACTTCTGATTTTTTTTAATTATAGTTTTTTATGCAATGTGTTGGTTAGCCTGCGAATACAGCCGCTTGTCGTCGCTCCCGGCTGCAATAAGAGGCGGGTGTATTCACAGGCTATATCTTACTTTGATGAGATTTTTAAGCAAATTATATTTATAGGACGCTCTAGTCAACTACGTTTCCTTACTGAAAGACGCCTTAAATTTACACCCAATTGGTGTGAAATGGAGGAGGTGCCTTCCATTTTACAGAGGAATAGTGGTTAAAACTAACTTTTAAAGAAAATAAGTGATATTCCGTAAGGATAATGAGTATCTTGAGACTAGAAGTTAAATAAGTATGTTTTTGACTGATATTTCAGGAATATACCTCACGACGAAGAGCGCGGTGCTTTTTCTATGTTTTTTCGCTCGCTTCTACCTTCCTTTAACTCCCAGACTCCTAACGGGCAACGCGAACGCTTGGAAGCGAGGCTCGAACAGCCCATAGAAGGAGCAGAGGGTGGGCCCAGGCCTCTGCGAGACACGGAGCTCGCGCGGGGCGTGGAAAATCTGATGGTCGCCATGAGAGAACTGCTTAATACTCTGAGCTATCGTGGACAGCCTGACGGTGAACAAGGGGATGATGTGGGTAATAATGATGATGAATGGGAAGAAGGAGAGGAAAATCGGTGAAAAAGCTCTACCAATAAACTCAAGTTTGCAGTCAGATTTCTGCGCCCTTCTTCAGACGGTGCGAGCTGACCCTCCGGTCCGTTGCAAGATTGGTCCATCATATGCGAGATAATTTGGTCAAGAAAAGTACAGCTTGCAACATCCATGCGTCCTCACCCTCTCACGTCTGTGTACAATCCGAGGTACAGTTAGTCCCCACGTTACGATACCCCGTTATTACCGACAGGAACAGGCTTTTTGAAAACTGTGCGCCCTGGAGGCATGTCTCATAAAATTTATAACAGCTTAATGAACTTTTCACGAATTTCTTGAAAAAGTGGGCTTGTCTTATAGATGCCCTTATGACTAAAGCCTTGTACAGGAGTTGAACTCTAGGCGGGCCCAGTTACATAAAACACCCGCAAGATAAGTGCAGGTTTTATCAAAGCAAGTATGGGATATCAGAGGTTTTTCTCGAGCGATTTCGATGAGTTACTCGCCGAAGTGCGAAAGATAATCCTCTGGCAAGGAGGTCTCGGTTGCATATAACCTCCACTTATCTTGCGATTGTTTTATGCAGTCGGGCTCAAGAAATAGGATTTTTTACAATAACTGTGCGAATTCTCGCGCGCTGATTGGCTAATTTTTATTATCAATAAGAGTACAGACGCATAAAACGATAAAACTGACGCCATCAGCGAAAGTTTCTCCAAACTTGTCAGCGCTGCGCTTTTTGTGGCGAGAATTCTTTCACAAATCCAGAATTATTCAATGAGAAAATCGTCCAAAATAGATGAGATGAACCTCAAGAAGCTAAAACACAACCTTAAAGCGGAAAGATGAAGATGTTTGTTAAGAATACAGACCTGAAAATTGACGGTGAGCAGGATTATAGTGCTGTGAGTCGCTGAAATAAGCTTTACCGGAGGTGAACTGAACCGTGTTTCAACGGATTATTTGAGAACAATTTTAACCGGAATAAAGGTTAGTTTCAAAATTCAAATTTTTCTATGTGTTTTTAACTTACTCTACTCAAACTTTTAATTTACGAGCCCGTGTTTCTCCGTATTATGGCGATGAAATTGTGGTTTTGTGGCGATCGCATCTTGCATTTCCTTCCTTCGTTTCAACATCAGTTTTGGCGTTTTGTTATTGTAAAAAACAAATTGACGCCAGTTTTTTATGCGTCGTCTGTCCTGTTATTGATGATAAAATTCGTCATAACATTGTCAAAGTTTGCTGTGGATCCACTCGCCTGCGGCTCGTGGATCCACATCACTTTGACAATGTTATGACGAATTTTATCATCAATAACAGGACAGACGCATAAAAAACTGACGTCAATTTGTTAAATTGAGAATAAAACCCGCTATTAAAGACTCTTTATTACAGTTTCGTTAAGGTAGCAAGAGGGAAGGATTTATACCCCGAGGGGTACTCCTCGAAATTTTTGATTGGGTGTGCCGCCCGGTTCTCCAAATCCTGACCCTATTTCAGACCAAACTATACCATTTTCCGTACCATTTTAAAGACCTGACCCAATTTCAGACCAAAATGGTTAAAATCTAAACCCGTTTTCAGACCAAAATGACTCAAAAACCATACCCTTTGGGACGGCACATACCCATATAGCTTATATAGTGGAGTACACCCCCCCCCCCCCGTGGGGGGCGTGGTGGGTTACTTTGTATAGTCAACTTCCGCCTTACGGACATCTCACTATTATGGACACCCTGTTATTTCGGACAGGTGTTATAGTCCCAGAGAACAGCGCGGTTTTCAATTGAGTGTCAAAAATAATTTTGCAATTGCTTTGGTATTACATTGCCATGTTTTGTGATTGGCTAAAAAGTCTCGCGCAACTTTTTCAACCAATCAGAAGTAAAACCAATCGTGACTTGCTCGCACACGTTTTCCCGCGCTTGGCGCTGTCTGCATGTATTTGCTTCCAGTTCTGATTGGTTCATTCGATCTGCGACTGTTGTGATTGGCCAGAGTGATTATTTTGGCTTTACGACACTCGATTGAAAACCGCTCTAAGATTTACTGAAAATAAACCCAGCTATTATGAACTCTCTATGACGGTTTCAAAGGTGTCCGTTATTTAACTATTATAGCGCGAAAGCGCGCGTGACGGCCGAGTCGGATAAAATTAGGCGATATCACGCAAGCTTGAACGCAATAATAGTTTTATAATTCAACACTGATAACAAAGAACAGTTTGAAGAAAAAAGATTGAGGCCGGTCCGTCATTTTTGCATTCTCTTGTCAAAATACGAAATTTACCGCCATCGTTGGATATACGTCATGTGGACATAGCGTATATCGATAACTTTTTGACCATATTTGGGCAGTGTGTCAATGTGTTGAGTTTTAAAGCGGCATGTTTTTCTTGTTCATAAGTTAATGGAAATGAGGATAGCCGGAAAATACTCTATTTCTTTAATTTAACAAAGTCCTCAAATAATGTAACTGGGGTGTAAAACCCGAAAATAGTAAGCTCGCTAATTTTGGAATTTTACGGAATTAAAATCAATTATAATCGTTGCATGACTTATTTCTATATGCCACACTAGCTTCGTGGAGTGCTGTGAGTCACGCATAGTGACGGTGGGTGATGTCTAGTGATGTTGAAGGATGCCTGATGATGTTGAATGATCGTAAGGAACACTAGGTGACGGTTAAGTGAAGATATTGTTGTGGGTTTTTCTTTTAGGGTACTCGGACACTTTTAAAAAGCGGTCAAACGAGAGAAATTTGCAAATGCCAAACGTTTTAAAAGTTTACTAAAAAAGCTCTATGCGTTTAAAAACTGAACTGCAGAATTTGCCAACATAATTTTGATCAGGCACAAAGAGTTTTGGTCAGTTTTCAACGGAAAAAAGCTCATCATTTTGAGAAAAATTAAAAAAATTGTAACGTCAACTAATTTTTTTTATACTTCCTTGCCAATATTTCCATTTAATATTAAATAAAATCTCGCCAAATAAAACGAAAAACGCCTCGGACGTTTGACCGCGGTGGACTCGGACACGAACTTATTACCGTTAATCTCGTACCCAGTTCTTCTCCAACATCTGGTAGAAAATGATATGATCTATAAAATCAAAAACGATTTAGCTGACCTCAGTTTTGCCTCCTGTATCAAACCAGCTGTTCGATCTCGCAAGCCCGGCTTGCTTGCGCGAGGCTCACGTGTTCCTGCAGCTACACGCCAGCATTCTGTCTTGCAGCTAAATCACAGGCCTACCATCCTCTGCTTGTGTGGTTTACTATGCCTCTGTAATGAGGTTTAGAAACTAATACCCTTACAAAAGACTCTCAAAGATCGCTGCCATGTTGTTTAACTTTGTTTTTTTTTGTGTGTGTGTTTATTTTAGTGATTTGCGGCTTTTTACTCATGCGCGTAGCGGCATGAGGTAAGGTTTCGGCTCCGTTTTTCTTGTTACTCATGCGCGAAGCGGCATGAGGTAAGGTTTCGGCTCCGTTTTTCTTGTTAATTTTTTGTGTCACGATTTTGCATGCAAATTTATGCACGCATATCTTAAATTGTGCACTTCCGGTTCATAGCTTTGCCATTTACACTTCCTGTTTAGTGAAAAAACAGCGTTTCTGAAACGTCACGACAGCGTCTCCTACAACCCTACTTACACTGGTAATGTTCACGTTTGGTATATATAGGACAGAAGAATCACTGGCTCCATTGTGGTACAGCTTTCATTTGGAGAACATTCAATAGTAAACAACGTGGTTTGCAGGAACGATGACTGAATGAAAGGAATAACTCTTCTCCATGTCAGACATCTTGTCATCATCAGTTAAAATATATTATAAAACTTTCTTACGCATGCGCATGAGTATAGGCTGCTTGGAGCCTCTTGTTATTATTTTTATTTTTTGTTGCACGATTTTTCATGCAAATTTATGCACGCATATTTTAAATTGTACACTTCCGGTTCATAGCTTTGCCAGTACATTTACTGTTTAGTGACTTCCGGCTACTCTCACTTCCGGTAAAAGAGCGTTACTCAAGTGTCACGACAGCGTCTCCTACAACCCTACTCACATTAGCAATGTTCATGTTTGGTATATATAAAACTAAGAAGAATCGTTCCCTTCATTGTGGTACAGCCTTCATTTCCAAAACAATCAATAGTAAACAACGTGGTTTGCAGGAACGATGACTGAATGAAAGGAGTACTCTTCGCCATGTTGGACATCTTCTTATCATGTTTAAAATATATCATGAAACTAACTTACGCATGCGCATGAGTATAGGCTGCTAGGAGCCTCTTGTTTAAAATAACAGTGGCAGTGATTTTCGATTCATACGTCGATCTTTACATGTGCCGAACCTAATGCACACATCATGCATACATTAAATTTAATATTTTTTCCCCAAAATCCCGCTCGATTTTAGGTACATGCCGTGCACAGAAGCCTAAACTTGAATAAAATGGTGGGGAAGAAGAACAATCTTGTTCCTCTTGGTTTAAGAATACAAAATACACTTCTTTAAGGTGCCAGGAATACTTCTGTATGCCCTGTTCTGTCTTCGAGAATGATGAAAGCGGGTATTTCAGTCGCATATTGCGAGCCATGTTTCTGAGCGGAAGTTATGGAAAAGAGCGAAAAGGTTGCAGTTCCGTGCAACTACAAAGGGAACCCACGCGTTTATCAAGAATGATCATAGAATAAAGTTACAAATGTACTTACGTGATGTAGTGTTTCATTCCAAATGTGCCGTTACTTTTGTGCTGTTGAATAACCGGTGTTGAATAACTGAAATCAGTTTCTGCCGGGATTTTTAGCAGCTACAACGGTCCGATCGTGTCTGTAATTTTTTGAATGGTCTCGCATTTCACCGTCTGTTATTAAATGTTAACTTGTCAGCGTCTCGCATTTCGCCGTCATGCGGCATATCACGTAACCGTTTGTTATTAATTAAATTAAGAGTTAAAAATTTTTAACGGTTAAGAGAGAGAGAGAGAGAGAGAGAGAGAGAGAGAGAGAGAGAGAGAGAGAGAGAGAGAGAGAGAGAGAGAGAGAGAGAGAGAGAGAGAGAGAGAGAGAGAGAGTGACTTTGAGAGAGAGTGAGATTTTTGTTTATTTCAGTAGTGAATAACGTGTTTTCCACGGAAAATAAACGGTCTGACATCAACTTCAACCTTTCAAATGCTACTCAGTGTGGTTTACGGCCTAATTCCGACGGTTAAGAGGCGGAACAGCTTCGGAAGAAATTTGTCCTCAAATGAGTTTCGTCCCTTGTCAATATAGCCTCCTACGCAGACGTCCTTAGGGCTCGTCACGTAATCTTTCCTCCCCCGTTCGTGGGGGAGGAAAGATTGCGTGACGAGCCCTAAGGACGTCTGCGTAGGAGTCTATTGTCAATATTTCCAGACGCCGAAATACGAAACCATCCCGCATGACGGCTGACAAGTTAGGGATGGACCATTAGAAAAGTGATGGGGGGAGGGGGGAACTTTGGGAGAGGCAAGAAATTTTTTTTTGTCCACCGAAGGTGGAAATCTTTTTTTTTTTTTCACTCGATGGCTGGAATATATATTTTTTTAATAGTTTATTTTTTAATTGTCCTTGGGCAGATTTTTGTTTTTGCGATAATGCGTGGGAATTTTTTTTCCTTAATAATTTACTTTTTTGTCTTAATCTGGTTATCGATTTTATCCGATTGTTGTCTTAAACAGGTTATCTTTCCTTGAAAATAGAACCAAAATCTGCAAAGGACCGCAAACGGTAATGCTGTAAACGATACGTAGAATCTGCGAAAGCCCTTATCAGCCAAAAAATGAACAAACATAAACGACAAACTGCAAGGCTGATATGACTACGTAAAAAGGTAGATTTTGCGAGGCACCAATGCGACAGAAACCGATAAAGGACCATAAAGCAGGGTAGCAACTGCGGACAGCTGTTTCGCCCTTTCTTGGGGCTCGTCAGCGCGGTGTAACTTGTAACAAACTAAGAACAACTACAGAAAGCAGTCGTAAATAGATTGTACAATGACCCGTACACAATATCAAGTTCCGTACCTTGGAACCAACTTGTCACCCGCATCACGCGTGCCACATCACGTGTTGCGGGGAACAAGCCGTCCCAAGATGTCACAATGGTGTCTCGCAAAAACTGAATGTACATGGCAAGCCAATGTTAACATTCAAACGCATGGACAAAACCATGCTGAAAGAGAACCAGCATATCGGATCAATAAATGACCTACGGTCCCAAAAAAATATGAAAATAGAACCAAAATCTGCAAAGGACCGATAATGCTGTAAACGATACGTAGGATCTGCGAAAGACCTTATCAGCCAAAAAATGAACAAACGTAAACGGCAAACTGCAAGGCTGATATCTCTACATAAAAAGGTAGATTTTGCGAGACACCAATGCGACAGAAACCGATAAAGCAGGGTAGCAACCGCGGACAGCTGTTTCGCCCTTTCTTGGGGCTCATCAGCGCGGTGTAGCTTGTAACAAACTAAGAACAACTACAAGAAAGCAGTCGATAAACAGCCTGCGCGTATGTTCTACGAACTAAACTACAGCAAAAATTTTTCGGGTTAAATGTCTTAAACAGGGTATCAAAAATCGGAATTCTGTCTTAAACAGGGTAGGAAAATCAGCGATTTTTGTCTTAAACAGGGTTAGGGTATGAGGGGCCGGGCCGCACCTCCCTGTAATACTTCTGAGTCGTACGAGACAAGCTGTAGACTTGAGATTAACACTTCTTTATTCGGAGTGACAATATGGCTGAAAACAAGTGACCTGTGCGCCAAAGCATCACGGTAACAAAACACCGGAAACAGAAACACCGGAAGTGACTATCGCATAGCTAGAATCATTACATCCCTCCTTTCCTAGAAGTTTGACAAACTGGGACAATAATCTAGACATGTATTAACCTAATTCATTGTCTTCAAGATCACATGTTCTTAGTCAATGATTTTTTGTTTCTTTCATAACACAACAAACTATTACGACCGTTCCAAAGTGATCCTTCGGATCACAGCTTGGTTTAATTCAGCTTTTATAAATCCAGCCTCTCCGGGGGATTAATCAGTCTGCCACTGCGGGTCGTGTAGGTGACTGGCGATGCGGTTGAGAACTGTGTGGGGATGTGTGGAGGTGTGTTTGAACTGGGTGATGGATGCAGACTAGGGGAGCTTTGGGACAGTGACTGTTCATTCCGGTCGGGTTCCACTGCTCTGTTGTCCTGACGTGCCTCCCGTATGTGGGCTCTGTTGCGTCTCAGCTCTCTACCAGCTGTGGTCGTTGCAGCATATGAGCGGGGAGTTCCATCCAGTCTTTCCTTTACCTCAGCCGGTTTCCATTTCAGTGATGCTGGGTCTTGAATGGTTATCCTTTGCCCGGGAGTAAGTTCTCGGAGTGGCTTTGCAGATCTATCATAGTAGTATTTCTGGAGATTCTGTCTTTCGGTCAGCCTGGAGGTAACTTCTTCATTTGATGGGTCCCTTGGAATCTTCCTTGGGAGGTTGTCTTGGATTGGGCGCCCCAATAGTAACTCAGCAGGTGAGGGAAGTTTATGGTCAACAGGGGTAGCTCGCAGACAAAGAAGCGACATGTCAGGGTCTGACTTGGTCATCTTTGACTTCAAGAGGGCTGACTTGACTGACTTGACTTGGCTTTCGATAAACCCATTGCTACGGGGATAGTGAGGGGAGCTTGTAATGTGTTCAAAGCTTAGCTCTCGAGCGAACTCTCGGAAGGCTTGGCTGTTGAAATGCGGTCCGTTGTCAGACCTTACTATCTTGGGGATGCCTTGCTCGCTGAAAAGTTGCTTCATTATTTTGACTACTGTGCTGCTGTTGCTTTGCCCGCTGGGTATATGCCTGACAAAAGGGTACTTTGAGTAATAATCAGCAACAACGAGATATTCGGAGCCATCAAGAGCGAAGAGGTCAGCGCCAATGGTATGCCATGCCCTTGGGGGTACCTCTGAGGGGATTAGGGGTTCTTTTTGTTGGCTATACTGAAGCTCCTCACAAGTACTGCATGTTTTCGTGGTTTCTTGTATGTCCTTGTACAAGCCTCTCCAGTAGACTGAGGTTCTGGCTCTTAGCTTGGTTCTCTCGGTTCCTTGGTGTGGTGCGTGTAGTTTCGCCAAAATCTCTTTCTGCAGCGTGGCAGGAATGATAATTCGGTGGGCTTTCAAGACTATTCCGTCTTCGGTGGCTAGTTCGTCCCGGAAGGGCCAGTACGGCTTTAAGAGCGTTGGGACTTGCTGGATGTGCGCAGGCCAACCTGCGTGGATCATTTCTTTCAGTGCACTGAGCTCGGCGTCCAAGCTGCTTTGTTCTTTGATCTTCTGCAACATGTCGTGGCTGAACTGGGGGAAGACTTCGTGTATTTGGACGTTCATTCCGGGGATGGGGTCTTGACTCTCTGGCGATAATCTTGACAGGGCATCGGCAACTTCCATGTCTTTGCCTGGTAAGTAGCGAATGGTGAGGTCATATGGTTGCAATCTTAGCAGCATCCGCTGAAGACGCGGGGGAGCGGCTGTCAGGTGTTTCAGGTGGATGCTTTCTAGGGGCTTGTGGTCAGTGTAGACGGTAAATCTTCGGCCGTATAGGTAGGTGTGGAATTTCTCGCAGCCATAGACAACAGCGAGCAATTCCCTTTCAATGTTTGCGTATCTTGCCTCGACATCCGTTAGGGCTTTGCTGGCGAAAGCGACAGGTTTACGGTCTTGTGTGAGGGCGGCACCTAGGCCTTTCATGGATGCGTCAACTTGTAGTATGGTTTCTTTCTTAGGATCGAAGTATGTCAGAGTGACCTTGTTACTGATAGACTCTTTGATCTTATTGAAGGACTCTTGGTGCGCTGCGTACCATTCGAAGCGGTTGTTCTCTTTCAAGAGCTCACGGAGCGGGGCCGTCAGTGTACTTAGATTTGGGATAAATGGGCCCATGTAGTTTGCTAGCCCTAGGAAGGTTTGCAATTCCTGGCGATTTGTAGGGGGAGACATCTGCTTCAAAGCTGAGACTTTATCTGGGTCTGGCTGGATACCATCTTGGCCACAAACTATTCCATAAAATTTGATCTTCTCTTGTTTCACGAAGCACTTGTCAGGGTTTAGCTTAAGCCCGGTATCTGTGCACCGTTTGAGCATCGCGTGCATGTTGCGGTCGTGTTCCTCGGTGGTCTTCCCGAAAATTACAATGTCATCTGCAATTCCTACGACGCCTTCGCAACTTTCGAATGTTTGGTCTATTTTGGTCTGGAAGACGTCTTGAGACATTTTGAGCCCAAAGGGCATGCGCTTGAATCTGTATCTACCAAATGGGGAATTGAATGTGGTGAGGTAACTAGATTCCTTATCCAGGACAACGTTCCAGTAACCGCATTTTGCGTCCACTATAGAAAATAGTTTAGCATCAGCCAGCTTTGGTAATATTTCTTCTAGGGTTGGTGTGACATGATGTTCTCTCTGAATAGCTGCATTGAGATCTTTGGGATCCAGGCAGAGCCGCAACCTTCCATTCTGCTTGCGGCGGTAGACAAGGCTGTTGACCCATTGTGTAGGTTCACCTTCTTCGATCTTCGCTATGATGTCGTTTTTAACCATCTCGTCTAGTTCCCTTTTGATGTCGTCCTTGAGACTGATTGGCACACGCCGTGGGGGATGGACAACAGGGGGGACATTAGGGTCGAGTACTATGTGGTATTCGCCTTGGAATTTCCCCACTCCATTGAAGCATTCGGGATACTGGTTGATCAGGTCCTGTTTGTCTTTTATGGGTTGCTCCTTGGAAGCTGTATCGTTACGGGGTGTGGGGGTGTTCTCTTGAATAGAGAGGTTAAACGACAACAACTTCAAGTCGGTAGAAGTCGGGAGGCCTATGATTGCTGGGCCTGGGGTGTCTGTGACATAGAAGGACGCTTGAGTGTTTTCCCCATTGTGGGAACAAGGTATGGTAACAGTACCGTGATGTTTGATTTGTGAGCCGCCGTAGGCAGTGAGAGTAACATCCGAGGGTGACAAGGCACCAGGTTTGAGTTTTCCATGATCGTCTAGGTTATACGGGTACATTTGACGATAGAGCCTCATTGGGAGTATGTTGCCCTGTGCACCGGTGTCAAGTTTGGCTTTGAGGAGGGTGTTCTTGTGGGTGTCCTGTGGCAGGCTTAGATGAATTGATACGAACACTTCATCTCCATGAGGATTAGACCCTCTGCGTGATACATCAGCTATGGTGATTGATTCAAAAACAATCGACTCAAACGCTGCTGGTAGTGTTGATTCGGGGCTTGTTTGTGGGGCTTGGTTTCTCGTTTCTTCTACGGAGTGGAATCGTTGTCTTCGTGCTTTTGATCTACAGACGTCAGCAAAGTGGTTTGGCTTCTTGCAGTACAGACATATCTGTCCCCGTGCTGGGCAGTTGGAAGGTGAATTGTGGGAGCGGCCACAGTTTCCGCATATCCGTATTCCTTTTGAAGGTTGGGAGCCCGATGGTTGGTTTCCCTGTGGACCTTTCCCCGTGTTTTGTTTTTGGACTAGGTGAACGGTTTCCTCAGGTTCGTTAGTGCTACTGCCCGCCATGGCAGATAGTTGCGCTTGGGATGCTTCAAATGATCTGGCAATCTCCACCGCTTTATCTAGTGACAGAGCGGATCCTTTACTTATTAGCTTTTCTCTGACTTTGGGCGAGTTAGTGCCGAATACGATGCGATCTCGTATCATTTCGTCCGGATCTTTGAAATCGCAGTCTTGGGCGAGGATGCGTAGATCTGTGATGAATTTCTCTGCTGTTTCGGCCGATCCTTGAACGCGGCCGTGAAATTTAAATCTGGCGAAGACAGGGTTTGCTCTGGGACTGACGTGAGCTTCGAAGCGATCGTAATATGTTTGCAACTTACTCTTGTCCTCTTCGGAGAGGTCGCTCCACGTATTGTAGATATCTCGTCCTTTTTGTCCAACCCAGATAAGCAGGTAGCTGCATTTCTCGGCTTCTTGGCGTGATTTGAGCGGGCCAGAGAACATAAGCTCCACGTGCTGTTTGAAGCGACGCCAGTTTTCTTTAAGATTGTCGCCATCCCACTGCATTTGCGGGCATTCGATGCCGCTTAGAGCCATTTCTTTGTGTATTCGCTTATACTTCTGACACCATGTAATACTTCTGAGTCGTACGAGACAAGCTGTAGACTTGAGATTAACACTTCTTTATTCGGAGTGACAATATGGCTGAAAACAAGTGACCTGTGCGCCAAAGCATCACGGTAACAAAACACCGGAAACAGAAACACCGGAAGTGACTATCGCATAGCTAGAATCATTACACTCCCCACCCAAGGATATATCGAGTACCCCCCACCCCGGGGGGTTCTATTCCCCCAACCTCCAGGTCAGAATCAGTCTTCATCCCGATACCGATTTACCATTTTTCTCTATAACTAGGTCCACGTAATCACGGTATCATGCGGTATTGAGATTATATATTTTTATTATATAAACACCAATGAAATACCAGGTGAGCTTTCGCGCGTAAACATCATATCTTTACACGTGAGAATAACATGTTATCTTCACACGTGAAAAGATCACCGTTGACACGTTGTTCTACTTTAGGACTTCAAAAAAAATATTAAAGTGAAATGGTTTGATTTCATTGGTGTTTATATAATAAACAGAACATTACATGGCCGCTTGGAGATACGAAATTTCTCTTCTCGTGTTGAAAAATATTTCACTCGTTTGCTGCGCTCACTCGTGAAATATTTTTCAACACTCGAAGAGAAATTTCGTATCTTCACGCGGCCATGTAATATCCTCTATATATCTATCGCGTTTATTCCACAAGGTTTTGAAGGGAGTATACTAGATCTATTTTAGCGCATTTTAGGGCATTAATAAAACTATCCCGCATCACGTTTTTGTCCCTGAGCAGCGTAGGTCATTTTAAGGCCCCGTCCACACGTATCCGGATATTTTTGAATCCGCAACTTTTTTGTTGCGGATTGGCCTTCCGTCCACACGTATCCGGCGAATTCGGGCAAATACGATTCGAATACGCTACGTGTGGACGCGAATATTTTCTAATCCGTAACAAAAAAGTTGCGGATTCAAAAATATCCGGATACGTGTGGACTAGCCTCCTACGCAGACGTCCTTAGGGCTCGTCACGTCATCTTTCCGTGAGGGAGGAAAGATTGCGTGACGAGCCCTAAGGACGTCTGCGTAGGAGGCTAAGTGTGGACGGGGCCTAAATCAGTGAGGGCAATAATAGACAAATTCGGCTAACGCATTGTTGTACCCAATTCAAACCTTCTGGGAATAAGATTCTTTGTTCACAATATTTCCATGTCAATGCTTCATTGATATGGAAATATGACGAACAAAGAGTTCTAATCCCGAAAGGTTTCTTGGGTACAACAAAATTAATTTGCTCCCCGGGGATTTGCTTAATTACTATTCTTTATTCTTCATCCAAGTCAAACTGATAAAGATAGCATTTTTTCAATGCTTTATTTTGGGGCAATTTGTTATATTTGAGATCCAGAATGCACAAAACGGTAAAATTTATGTCAATTGTCTGCTGAGTTGCTAATTAGAGCAATTACGGTCAATTACGTTGTAAAGTACGTCTCCTCCCTGGGGACTGTCTGCTAGCAGCGCAGTTTCTAGAAAAACCCGCGGGCAAATATTTTTGTGGTTTATAACCCTTTTGACTGACGTGCCTGCATGATAAAACAAACTAAAAATAAAATGGAAAAAATACCACTGAATGTCACTTAAGCGTGTCGAAAGTGTGTATAAACCGTGAGCGCTGTACTTTACTGACAGAACTGAAGTTTAAAAAGAGTGTGATAAGGTAAGTGGAAATAGTTTCTAATCACCCCATCAACAACACCCAGAATGAAAAACACTATTTCTAAAGTAGCTACCGCTTTACTTTTGACAACATGGGTTCTTACTGAGCGAAGTTTGAAAAACATGAGAACAGCGGCCCGCGCCTCAGTGAGTTCGAGAACAATTCATACTGAAACACGACAAGAAGATGATGAATCCTCGTCCCGGCGGCTGGAAACTACTCGGCTACTCCCGGAGATTATTTTTTAACTGGCATATGGTGATCTTGTTTTCTCGCAAAAAATCCGGAGTTTGGAAACATGTTTTACTTACTATAGGAAGAAAACTCGGCCTTTGATTAAAACATCGACAAGTATGATCACCCATGAAGTAAAATAATAATTAACAAATTCTCTGTTACAACTTGTGGCTCCAAACTGAAATAATGAAATAGTTATATCATGTTATGTACTTCGAATAAATTTCTTATGTCTGAGGTCTAGATGCGACTTTGTAACGCACTGTAAATAGTGTAAATAGAATCCATATCTTCTCACTATCTGGTGCAATATCCTCCTTGAATCAGCATGCGTTAATTATTCAGTATTGGCCAATCATCAAAACTGCAAGTTTTTATGTTGCAGCCCAGTAAAACGTACTTACCAGTGAAGAGACCTTTTTGGATTGCAACGATTTTTTTACAGGTCAAAGATAATTTCTTAAAAAATGCGTACACCAAATTTTAGGCCAGGATAACCAAACCCTTTTGAGATATGGACAAGCAAAGTTTCGTTTCTAAGACTGTTTTCGCGGTAAAAATACGAACACCATACTGTGTTAAATGCAGTTGCGTCCTGCTGCGGATCTCCCCAAGGATGGCCTTGTCGACAGCTCGATCAAATAAAACCGTGTAATTTGATCAAAGAATCGACAACATTTAGAACAACAGGTCTGTTATATCTTTATTTTGATCTAAAAGGGAAAATCTCTCAGGCACTTACTTGGGGTAGACTTATTCTAAATCTGCCGGGATAAAACACTTTTAGCGACGAGCAGGATTTGTGCTAGGCCTGTCACCTTTTATAACAACTTAAGTCAGAGTCCTCGGAGAGGGAAGCATCTGCCTGTGATTTCATTTCTTGTAGCGGGCTCCGGCGCGGGCTTTCATTTGTATGTGTTACTTGAAATCTCTCGAAGATCCCTTCATCTCTCAGTTCCCGCTCTACATGTTTAGCACTTTTAACTGTTTTTCCACCAGGGTTTATGTAGCGAAAGCGAACCTTCACTCCCAATAAAGACGATCGTTTGTCCTGTGTTATTGTCCAGCCAGCTTCCTTCTAGCCTCTTCCAGGCGTTCAGTTAGTGGGGCGCGAAAGAAAAATCGGGCGCAGCCTTCGGTTTTTTGTGTCTAGTGCGAAGCACAGACACTATGAGAAAACGGTAAAATCCTCTGGTAAGTGCTTCATATATGGCAAATTATTACGTCATATGAATAAAGTTTCACTGAGGTTTCTCCTACGTGACACATTACATGAAGCATTCTTTACTGGGTACCAGGAGGGTAATATCATCGATAATCACTCGTAATTTCTTCGTGATTCGAAATAAACAACCTATGACAATCGGAACCAATCGAATGTGTATTAGTAGAGACGACAATTGCGTCAACACCATGTGCTTTCCACGACAACTCCCGACAACTGCATGTCTCTTGACGATTTGCTTTCGTTGGTTTCTTCGACGGTTGTCCTATCGGCAAGTTACCTTTTAGTTTCTTACTTTCTGATGAATTTCTTAAGACATATTTTCTCAGTATGCCACAGCTTTCGAAGTATGCGTCAGTCCGGCCGACTTATTTTCTCGAAGACATTAGCAATTTTGCTATTTTACAGTCAAACCGGATGTTCTTTTGATGGCAACTTTGCAAACTTCCGCCGCAACATTGGTATTTTGATTGACAGTTTGCTTCGAGCAACTTTCACGAGCAAGTTCCTATTTCAATCTTGCTGTCAGTTGCCGGATTTCTGAATTGAAAGTACTTGGTTTGGTTACCTTGCAGTATTCCACAAACTCTATGATGTCAGGAGTAGAAACTGTTCGTTCCTCTCAGCCAGGTTTACCGGGAAAATACGTCTCGTGTTGTAAAAATCTGTTTACAATATTGGATACAGTTTGCCTTGATAATCCAACAATGGGGTCATCCCTGGTGTAATATAATTTATGATTTTCTTTTGTTCGTCCTATTCTTATTTAGATTTTGGATTGCATCATCAGTATTGTTTTGCTATTGTGATGTCAGCTGTGAGATATTACACCGGGGATGAGCCCAACAATGCGTGCGATTTGTTCTTGTTTTACACCAGACGACCATTATTCTCTCTCTTTTCTCAACCGAGGTGGTATTATTGCGATGTACGTGAGCCATAACTGAAGAAGGACGTGTTTTCACAAAATTCGCAATTTGCAACTGACAAGAAGTTTGAAATAGCAACTTGCTCGCGAATTGCAACTTGCTCGCGTAACTTCCAACTTGCTCGAAGCAAACTGTCCATCAAAATACCATTGTTGCGGCGGAAGTTTGCAAAGTTGCCATCAAAAGAACATCCGGTTTGACTGTAAATTCGAGGTGAAATAAAGGTTTGTATTGTATTGTATTGTATTGTTGTATTGAAAGGTTTCGAAAGGTGCTTCAAAGTTCATCAAGATCAAGGTACTTGGCGCCGACAGAATCTCCATGTTGCAATTTTGCGAGCGACTCCTGCGAAGAGGATACAAATTAAGCTTTATAAGCGCCATTTGGCGAAAGAAAGATCCCTTCGTGGATTAAAAAGGACTTACTCAAGCAGCCATAGAATCTATTCTGTTTACTTCTCTACCCATCTGTATACTGAACTTATAATCGACGAAGCAAAGTAATTGAAAATGTCAGTCAGTAAACTGCCATGTCATTATTGATATTAGTTCCTCATTTTTTTGTTGTTAATTCACAAGTTAGATGAAAGCTTCTAAAATTTACACAAACTATTCGTATTTCTTATAAGCTTATATTACATGAGAATGACAACAGAATGGATCTTAATTTGTTTAAACATAGTTTTCACCAAATTGCTAAGCTAACTAGCTATGCTATTGAAGAAAGAGACCTTTTTCAAGCAGACTCCATTCTGTTTACTTTGCCACCCATCTGTGTAACTTAGAATCAAAGAAGCAAAGTAGTTGAAAATGTCAGTCAGTAAACCACCACGTTGTTATTGTTATTAATTCCTCTTTTTGCTGTTGTTAATTCACAAGTTGGATGAAAGCTATTAGTTGAAGTTGTAACACAAACTGTTCATATTTGTTATTTACAAGTAGACTGACAAGGTAAGAATGACATCACAATGGGATCTTACTTTAAGATAGTATTCACCAAGTCACTAAGCTACAGTGTAACTGGCTATGCTGCTGAAGTTTTAAGTCTCTCAAGCAGACAGAATCTATACTGTTTACTTTGCCATCCTTTTATAACTTATAGTTGATGAAGTAGAGTAGTTGAAAATGTTAGTCACTAGACCGCCATTTAATTATTCTTATGAATTTTGCATTTTATTGTTTTTAATTCATATCTTTAAAGAAACTTGCTACTTAAAGTAACTAACTTTAAAACTTTAACATGCAAGGCTGATCAGACAGCAAATTCGTTCGATTTCTTTTAATAAGATTTGCCCGATATTTCGGTTAGACAAAACTAACCTTCATCAGGGGCTAGGAAAGCTAAGTGAAGATGGAAACAAACGGTTATAATATCTAAAATGGGCTGAGATAAAATGCTGACACACGATAGGATAATAAACAAGTAACGGTTGAAAACTGGAAACGGCTAGTTGAAAACTGGAAATGGCTGGAAACGGCTACAGGTGAAACATGACAAATACAACATCACATCTGCTGCACATCCACTAACGTCATCTATATGATCCAATGCGCCAAATGCGATATACAATACATTGGTGAGACAAAACGACAAGTGAGCGACCGATTTGGGGAACACAGACGGGCAGTTGAGAAAGCCTTGAAGAAAGAACATCAGGATCAACCTACTGCCGTGTCAGATCACTTTGCTCTCACCGGACACTCCATTACCGACCTCCAAATCATCCCATTAGAACTCATTAATTCTAATAGAGACATGATCCGTAAAGCGAGAGAATCATATTTAATCACTATAGCCAATACACTCGAACCTAATGGAATGAACAGACGCGACGAAATTTAATCTTCCACATATTCATTGTTATTATCATTACTAGCCATTTCCAGTTTTCAACCTTTACTTGTTTATTAGCCTATCGTGTGTCAGCATTTTATCTTAGCCCATTTTAGATATTGTAACCATTTGTTTCCATCTTCACTTAGCTTTCCTAGCCCCTGATGAAGGTTAGTTTTGTCTAACTGAAATATCGGGCAAATCTTATTAAAAGAAATCGAACGAATTTACTGTCTGATCAGCCTTGCATGTTAAAGTTTTTTTATTTAGTTCATTGCTGATCCTGATCTGCACAAAGATCCAGCTATATTTTGCTTCTGTTTGTTTGAGTGGTACTTGCATTTTACAGAAGTTATTTTAACTTTAAAACGTTACACAAACTTTTTGTATTTCTCATTTACGACTAGTTGCCTTGAAATAAAGTTGTGTTCAATTCATTTCATCATTACCACTGTGTTGTTAAAAATACCAAATTCATAATAGTTAGCACTACTTCCAGAAAAATGTGTGCAATAATTTCAACCACACCCCAAAGCAAACCAACCTCTACTCCTCGTCATTTTTCTATATCATCTTCAACACATTTGTTAGTTCCAGCCATGTTTCTTTACTACACTGTTCGAGCTTCACATTATACCCCAGCCTCCACACCTGTACTCTATGACGGATAAATCCTAGTGTAATGCAATCCTATATAATCATATACGCATTACTCAATTACCCAGCACTAGACACATGTACGCATTGCGGACCTATTTTTTCTCCTTCGCCCGATTTTTCTTTGGCGCCCCACTAACTGAACGCCTGGAAGAGGCTACCTTCCTTCGACTTATCAAAATCTCGACTGCGAGCCTGAACCACGAGTCTCGTAACCTTTTATGACTTCTTCGTCATGTGTAACCGCTTTTTCGGTGGCATCACTTCAACTTTTTCCTTTTTTGAACTATTCGCTCTGATCTACGCGTATTTTCTTCGATCACATGCACGTTTCTTCTGTTTGATTATTCACATTTCATGCCATCACACTGTTGGGGTTCTGTTGCAGGTTCCGTTGCTATGCAGAGGTGTCATTGTTTACAATCGCCTCTTGATTGGTTTCGCGGGAAAAAGAGCTCCCCGTAAAAGGAAAGAAGGACCCAAAATTGGACCGTTTTCGACGTTTTAACGCTGAAAACTATTATTGTAGACACCAACAATATGGCTGCCATTGAAAATAGTTCGATGTGAGCTTTCAGAGCGATTTCTTTGCAGTTTTATAGCTTGATTTTGTGCAAAATTGGACGGATTCCCAGCATACATGAGACGAAAATCAAGATATTTCCAAGAGCTTTAACACAAAGCTGCTGAAATTTTGCAGACTTAACAAACACAAATGAAGCTATCTTTTCTGACTTAGCCGACATGTATCGCTACTTCGGATCGATATTACGGTATGTCACGTGAATGGTTTAGAGAAGTTCAATTATTTCTTGCAGGATTTACGTTTTGACGTCGGCTAAGTCACAGAAGATTCCTTTTATTATATGTATTCAATAACAAAAAGAAGAAAGCTTTTAAAAGAAAAGCAAGGGAGAAAATAAAATAAATATTGATTTGAGTGACAGTTTTAGGTGCTAATTTTCACACCTTTTTGACAGGAAATTGAAAATTTTTATTTCAAAATCGGATTCTACGGTAAAATTAACTTAGGGGAAGTGCAATCAGGAATTGAAATTAAGGCGATAAAATATTGTAAAAAGGGTCCATTTAGGACGTATTTGATTCAATGAGTCAAGGCAAGCAAATATACGGATATTTCTTCTAATTTAAGTCGGCATTGTTTTGAAATGGCGAGAAGGTTTATTGATTCCCATGAATCTGTGAAGAGATTTCAACCGTTCACCAAGCGTTTTATTTTTAAACACGAAGTTCCGGTATAAAAGGCCAGGCTGCTCCCCCAATTCGCGCCTCTGGTTTTAAATTTGAATTGAAGATGGCCGTTACGGCCCGCGTTACGAGAAAAACTATTTATCATCCTGATCACATGATCATGATTGGACGAAAAAGGCGCGAAAAGTCGTTGTGTTGCAGTGTTTCTTGGTGAAACTAAATGAAAGATGGTTTAAACTTTCAACCGTTCGACTCGGAGAGAATGAAGGAGCACAATTTTCAGAAAATGCCTTTAGTTAATAGTAATCACATCTGGAATATGATATAGACTTGATACTTTCCAGAAAGTTTTGCTGCTTGTTGGGGTCATGTAGCAGCTCTCGTAAGGTCTCACACCATTGGTTCGGAGAACAATAGAACAAACAACCCAACAATGGTTGTTGTGTAAGAAATGGCGCGAGGTAAAACATTGTAGTAAGCCTTTTTACTTAATAAGAGATTGTATATCTCGTTGAATTGAAACTGTGATTTGTTATCAATGTACGAATTTTGCAAATTATCGAATAATAACAGTTATAGTGTTCAAGCTCGCACAATATCGCCTGATTTTAGCATCCAGCGATATTGCGTTCGCTTTCGCACTATAACTGTTAAATAGAGCGCACGAAAAAGCTGTCATTCAGCAAAATTTTGAAAAATCGCGCTTGGCGATACTGTCGATAATCCCCAAAATACAGTCAAACCCAGTTTAGGGGGGTGAATCTTAACTACAGTTTTAGAGACGTTGCTAGCGGCATTGTTTCATGGCTAGCATTTCTCACGTGTCATATGATGGGAACTATGAAACTGAGCACAAGACATCACTAAATCGACATTGCACATGCGCAACAAGTGCCAGTCTCCAAGAATGAAAAAGCGCAAAAATTCAAATCTAATTTTTTTGGTGAATCATAAGCAATTCAACTTTTTAAACATCTGTAGCATGGAATTGCCGTTTAAATGAAAAAAGAAAGCTATTTAAGAAACTGTATGAAAATACACCTTTATTACATCATAGCTTTTTCAATAACGTGAATTTTAACAAATCCACACTACAGATTTTTTTATTAGGATGTTCTTGAGCCGTTGACATTGGTTTTATTGGGGAAAAATGTAAGATGTTTGAGTTTTAAGGGGTTTTTTATGTTCTGGTCACGTGACTTACCAAATATGGTTGTGACTCATCAGTAAAATTTGATGCAGCCATTAACAGAACGAACTTGGCCAAACGTCATAGCCGAGGAAGTTAAGAAATGGTCGTGACTAGAATGGATACTCCAAAATCAGGTCGGATCACCTCGGACACTTACTGAGAAATATATAACGTAATGTCGACACTTACAATTTATTTTCAATAAATTTTTAAGTGTAAAAAAGAAAATCTAAAATCCCCACTCAGGATTGAACCTGTGACCTCAGCTAGGTTTAGGCTTACATAGCCTACCGTACCACTGTACCACCTAGCTTCTCGGGTTGCTGAGTCCTAAATTTAACTATATAAACTGCTGCCCCTAACCTCAACTGAAAGCCAACCAGTTACTCCGTTATATAAGTCTCAATAAAATGCCCAACCTGATTTTGGAGTATCCATTCTAGTCACCACCGTTAAGAAATCGATTCCTCTGGTGATAGTAACCATGCACATTATAATTAAGGTCCCCCCCCCCCCCTTAATACAGACATCGAAGGGACCACGAAAACTGTCCGGATATTAACGGGGTGTCCGTATAAAGCGGATACACATGTGTAACGTTTTTTAAGCATTTTATTGTTTTAAAGGAAAAATACAGTAAAGTATCGCATCTAACCCCACTAAGACACCAGACAAACATTCCCAATTTTCTTTCAACCAACCTGATAGTACTGTGTAAGCTGATCGACTTGGCGCATTTGAGAACATTTTATCGCTTATAATTTATCGCTTATAATTGTCCGAGCCGTGTTGTGGCAGTTAACTTTGTATGAATGGGATTAGTTTCTAGAGAAACTGTGGTGCTGCGTCGGTGGGGGTGAAGCACAAGAATTTGGTTTTATCGACTGAGTCGATAAGGTAAATTAGCCACCGTAAAAAGATTCGAGAAAGCTAATCTTTTTACGGTGGCTAATTTACCTTATCGACTCAGTCGATAAAACCAAATTCTTGTAACTTTGTATGACATTGTTGTAATTGGGAGAAAATGTACGGTCCGTAATAACGGGGTGTTCGTCGCGTATTATTAAGCGGGTGTCCGTAATAGCCGGGTTTTCGTAATGCGGGGTTCGACTGCATACTGAGACAAATTGAATAAGCCGCTTACAGAAGGCCAAAATTATACTGAGGAAACAAAGTTTCTAA
This sequence comes from Cladopsammia gracilis, assembly GCA_022457155.1. Taxonomy (NCBI): domain Eukaryota; kingdom Metazoa; phylum Cnidaria; class Anthozoa; order Scleractinia; family Dendrophylliidae; genus Cladopsammia; species Cladopsammia gracilis. Next base: position 355,446 of record JAJGOT010000620.1, read on the forward strand.
AGCTAAGCTTTTTTCAATCGAACAGTTCTCCATATAATCAGCCGCTCCAAACTGTTTGCAGCCCAATTATATTTCTTTCCCGGCCTCTTCGCCGTTCGTGGATTTTCCCGTGAAACTACGACAAGTTACTTCGCATTTTATTTTCAGACGTGTTTAGCTTATTGAAAATATTGAAAATAAAATTTGACCGGGGCACCTAGTTTAGAGTGTATATTGGGCGTATTAAGGTCCAGTATTTTGAAATAATTTACCCGCGCAAGATGAGGTTCGTGACAAATGTTGTCGACTTCAGGATCGCCTTTCGGATCGAGATGAAAATGCAAGTATAGGATACAAGCGAGGAATCAGAGAATTAACTCTGTGTGTAAATTATAGTGCTAAGGTAAACCCATAAATTTCCCTGTACTGAGCGTTAGCCCTAATAAGGAAATGACTGACCACACGAGGGAAAGAAAAAAATCTTTGACCTCTCGGTGGGATTCGAACCCACGACCTCCGGATTAGATCTTCCGTTGCTCTACCGCTTGAGCCACGAGGCCGTACGGGAGCAGATCGTGGGTAATAAGGCGGTAACTCGTGGCAATGAGAATGTGAAGGGTACAAATAAATGTTGAGCCACGTAGCACTGGTGATACAAGCAAGGAATCAGAGAATTAACTCTGTGTGTAAATTATAGTGCTAAGGTAAACCCATAAATTTCCCTGTACTGAGAGTTAGCCCTAGTAAGGAAATGAGGGACCACACGAGGGAAAGAAAAAAATCTTTGACCTAGGATAGGATAGGATAGTATGTATCATCAAAGATATAAAGTAATTATTTGCTTATATTTCCTGATCAAATCCTGCTTATCTAAAACTATTGTGGTTGATTTGCTTATATTCATGTGGAACAGGAAAGGAAAATTGGATATTATTAAAATATAATTTGTTCCTCTTAAATCTCATTTGTTGTAATGTCCCATCATTAACTTATAGGAGATAACAACGTAATTAAGACTGAACAATACACTCCACGGACAAGAAAAAAAAAACACCTTAATACAATGCGAAATTTCCAGCGTAGCGTTACGTTAGCGTTCAAATAAATTAATCTCAAAATTTACGCTCCATTAGGCGTATGATAAGTTCCAGTATAAGTTTTAATGTTTAATTAATAAATTCATTATTGTTTGATGCTTAAATGTTTTCTTTTCTTTTCTTTTTTTTTCTCGAAGATATTAACCAACAGGCTACTCTGTAAATTCGAGCTAAAATACAGTTAATGTATGTATGTATGTATGTATGTATGTATGTAAGGGAATTATTTGACGGAAAAAAGGTGGAAGGGACGAGGGGAGGGGGGGAGGGGGATGTCTCCCCCAGCCGCCCCGTCTCCACGGGCCCTGAAATATAGCGTATAATCCGGAGGAGGGGAAAGGGAGGGGTAGCCTACACTGTTCAGACGTAATTTAAGGGCGAATAAATGCTGAGTTAAACCGGCCTCAGATTGGTGCAAGTACAAAAAGCGTACATGCATGAGATAGGCCCAGCTCCCAAAGTTTTGGGAAAGCAAAATAGCGACTAAACATTAATTCAGCACTCATCCACCTAAAAAAAGTGCCTACACTGCAGATTATGGGTAACGTTGCTCATGCTGCAGAAAATGGAATTTACTATTTGTTCACTTAGTTCGTAAAAAAAAATCCGTTATGTTACTGTACGTTACCTTAATTGTCTTCATTCTGACTGAAACATTTACTGAAACCATTTCTTACTTAACTTACCTTTACATTTTTTGAAGAAATGAAACCAACTTATCGCGCCCTTCCACAACTGAACAGTGATGACGAAACCATCCTTGAACTCCAGTCCTCTGACGCGGACAGTTCTTCAGATGATGTTTCTGGCAGTTCTTCAGACTGTGACGTCATACATGAGAGGTCCGCTAACGAGCAGCCGTCCCCTGATGGGACTTCTTCCACTTGGAAGGCAACAATGAACTTGGTGAACTACATCGAAGGAGTGGGATTTCTTTCGCTGCCCTATTCAATCAAGATGGGCGGAATCACAGCTGTGCTATCACTGTTTGTTATGCCAATCATCTGTTGGTACACGGGAATAGTTTTAGTCGAAAGTTTGTATGACAGCCACGATAAGAAAGGAAAGATCCGTACGAGATCCACTTGGAAGCAAATAGGTGACGCGATATCTCCTAAATATGGAGGCAAACTCGTCGCGTGGAATCAAGACACTGGGTTTATTTCATTAGCGGTCTCCTACCTTATTCTCTGTGGATCCCTCATGTCCCACGCCCTACCTACGGTGCCCCTCTCTCAAGCCGCCTGGACTTGCTGCGCTGCCCTGATCGTTCTACCAACAATGTTTTTGAAATCATACTCTCAAATTGCCTGGCTAAGTACAATCAGTGTGGTAGCCATGGCTTTAACTGTAGTGACCACTCTGTGGTACAGTCTGGATCATATCAACCAATGGGATGCCAGCACGCTCCTGTTTTGGGACTTTGAAGGAGTTTTCATTTCTCTTTCCATCATTCTGCATAGTTACGGCGCAGTACCGATCATTCCTCCCGTAGAGCAAAGCATGAAAGATAAATCCAAGTTTGGCAAAGCTCTGTGTGGAGCTTTTTTCATTACATTCGTGTTTAAACTGATTTTATCGCTCTTCGGATTTTTCTCTTTTGGATTTAACACAGATGAAATTCTAGTCAACAATTTCCCTGCTGGAGCCATTCGCAAAAGTGTAGGCATAATCTTCGTCGTTAGCTCTTTACTTTCTTGCGTACTTTGCCTGAATCCTGTATGTGAATCCCTCGAGGAATCGGCCTTTTTCTCGAGAATAACCTCTGATCTTTCAAACACCGTGCGTGATGTAATGTTTCGGGTTTCGTTGTTGATCCTTTCGCTGGCAATAGCTCTGCTCCTTCCACACTTTGCTCTGATAACAGCGTTAGTTGGAAGTGTACAGTCCGTAGTGACCAGTTTTTGGGTTCCTTTCGCTACACATCTTAAGGTGAAATACCACGAACTCAGCAGATTTCAGAGATGTGTTGATGTTACAATCCTTATCTTGTCAACAGCGTTTTCTGTTTTCGGCATCTATTTTTCTGGAAAAGCTCTAGTTGAGGCCAGAATTCATTAACTTTCCTGTGTCTATCAACATCATCGCGTCTAGAGCGGGTTTCAAATGAGTACCGAAGGTAGTGTTTCTACATAGCTTCGCTTTGTGATTGGTGAAAAAACTCACACTAAATTCTCAACCAATCAGAACTCAAGAAGCCACGAAATCCAACCTAAATAATTGCAACATCAAAAAGAAAATCCTACAGTAGTTAGCCTAAAGGGCACTTTGATTGTCCTTATGTGCCCGTCCACCAGTACAGAATCCACAGGGAACCCAAACGCTGTATTAGCTATAACATAATCATTAAATAAAAATATTGTTATTTACTTGTGTTCCTGTGTCTTTTTGAATCGTTTGGGAAGCGATTTGAATCAGAGCGAAGAAGGTTGACCTTGCACGTTTCAAATATTATCTTGTCTGCCGCTTCGTAAAAACGACGCGCCTATTACGTCTCAAGTTGCCATTATTATGGTAGTTTATTGGTGTTGCGGATGGTGTGATCACCAAATGACGTAAAACAAAATATTCAAAAGACACTGAACAATACTCACACCACAACACAAAAGCTAACCAACAATGGCTTCCGCAACACCAAAAAACACTCATTATTATTAACTCAATATATTGCCCCATAGAGCGCTAATTTATAAGATGGGAATTGTAGACTCTCCTTTATGCCTAGACTGTAGTAATTCAGAAACACTTCCACATATGATAGTGAGCTGTCCATTGCTTGAGACATTCTGGTCTGATGCATACTCTTGGTGGAATTCTAACGCAACTAATGAGATTCGTTTTGATGATTTTCAAATCTTTTTCGGCTATAATCCTGGAGACCGCAAAACCTATCTCCTGAATTATTATATTTTAGTAGGAAAATTCTATATTTATAAACAAAAATTAGACAACAAAAACCCTACATTCACTTCCTTTTTGGCCTTTTTGAAGGAAAAGGTATGGGTACACAGAGCTTTAGCTATGGCCAACAGATCGATAAACAACTTTCAAGCTAAATGGACTACTCTTCTATTCCTGCGTAAGCATGTTATCCCTGTGTCATTTGTCATTTGTATTAATTTTATTCTGTTACTTATATTTTTAATGTAATGTACTTTAAATCTTTTGTATTGTTTTGATCAGTGCTTTGTATTTTGTGGTGAAACAATAAAAAAAATTAAAAAAAATATTAACTCAAGTTCTCATTACCATTAACTATTAACTACTAGCCTTGGGGGAGAATCTCTGGTTTCATTTAACGGGGGGAGTTAATAGTTAATATTAAACACGACGTTACGGTATAAAAGGCTTAGCTCCTCCCCCATTTCACACCTTTTGCGCGTCCTTTAAATATAATTTGCTTCAAAAATCTAATAAACCAACATTTCACCTAAGCTAAAAAAGAAATAGAAGTTCATAAAGACTTCTGATATAACTTTCATAAAGTTTTTCCAAATTGTGTTAGCAATGGTCTTAGTAATGACGCATGTTGTTTGTCAGTTGTTAATGCTTCAGTGGTTGATTGACGACTGGAGGTGAAAATGGCACTAGCACTTTTTGGCAACTTTTGGGCTATCCTCATGGTATAAACAGACGTGATGAACTTAATTAGTGCCATTTAGCTTATTTCTTACCAATCATTTTCTGTTATTCTGTTGTATGTCATGCATATTTCAAATGATTTATATGTAACGGTCATTTTTTTGCTGTATTCATTTTTCACGGTTTTCTAGCCCCCGTAGAAGGTTTGTTTTGCAAACCAAAATATCGGGCAAATATATTCAACTGTTTATTATTTTTTTATTTCACTTCTGTCTCTAGCTTTCCTTCTTGCCGTAAGGATCAGTTTGCCGTTTTTACCTTTACTATTTTGAACCAAAACGCTGAATAACCCTTTTTTTTTAAAAAAAAAATAAACAAGTTAAACTTCTCTTGGTTAAAATTCTAAACATCTTTCTAGTAAAATTCATATTTTTACCCGTTGAATGGGTATCATGTGGTAATTAATTACAAGAATTGGGTTTGGGTAGCCTGTGGACTGTGTGTAAACAAAATGGCGGACGTCATGTTGTCTGCCGAAGATATACAGACATCAAAGCAACCTTGGAAACTGTCCGATATTAACAAGGTATCCGTATTAAGCGGATTCACATGTGTGACGTAATTTAAGTATTTTTATTGTTTTAAAGGAAAAATACAGTAAAGTCCCGATTTGATCGATAATACGGCAAGGCTGATAAACGGTACGGAAACGACTATATTTGTAAAATATCCAATATTTCGAAAGGCACAGCCTTTCTTCTTCAGGGTCTTACAGAAAAGTACCGAAACTAGCCCCACTAAGACACCAGACAAACATTCCCAAATTTCTTTCAAGCAACCTGATTGTACTGTGTAGCTGATCGACTTGGCGCATTTGAGAAAATTTTATCGCTTATAATTAGCCAAATTGTCCGTGTTAAGGCAGTTAACTTTGTATGACATTGTTGTAATCGGGAGAAAATAATAGAGAAAATCTACGGGTTCTCGGCCAGGATCAAAAAAACTGTCCGTAATAACGGGGTGTTCGTCGCGTATTATAGGGGTGGCAAATGGTAAATCTGAGACTCGCCGAGACGCCGAGACCCTTGTTTCAAAATCAGAGCCCGAGACCCAATGCGGGAAAAAACCGAGCCCGAGACTCGGTGCTAAAAATATCCAAATCACCTATCAAACAACAAACAAGGATGAAGAATGAGAATGCTTGACAAAAGTAACCGAGACTCCGAGACCTTGAGGAAACAAATCCGAGACTCCGAGACAGAAAAAGCACCAGCCAAACGAGACTTTGAGACTTAAAACAAAAACTGCCGAGATTTCGAGACCGGACCAGAATTTTCCGAGACCCACGATTTTGAAGGTACCATTCGTCACTCCTTATTATTAAGCGGGTGTCCGTAATAACCAGGTTTTCGTAATGCGGGGTTTGACTGTATACTGAGACAAATTGAATAAGCCGCTTACAGAAGGCCAAAATTATACTGAGAAAACAGAGTTTCTAAAGCTAAGCTTTTTACAATCGAACAGTTCTCCATATAATCAGCCGCTTAAAATTGTTAACAGCCCAATTTTATTTCTTTCGCGGGCTCTTCCCGTTCGTAGATTTTCCCGTGAAACTACGACAAGTTACCTGGCATTTTATTTTCATACGTGTTTAGCTTATTGAAAATAAAATTTGACCGAGGCATCTGGTTTGGAGTGTATATTGGTCGCTTTCAGAAGCGCTGAAAGTTTGACAAAAAAATAATTACGCTTGCGCGTATTCACGGAGTAAAACGGGAATTACAGTTTGAGAGTAACACAACAAATCACTATTACGTCATTTTTATTGCTTTTAGTATATTGACAACAGCTCTAGTCCAATCAGCGCGCGAGAATTCGTACGGTAATTTAAAAACATTCTTTTTACGCTTCATAGACCTTTATCACGCCCCGCCATTTTGTATTGAAACAAAAGATTTTTGCCCGTCCAACCTCGTTTTCGACTTTTTCACTACGAGGCTCAGCGGGCGGGCAAAAACAAAGCATTTTATTCTCCAGGGAGTCAACATGGCCGCCGCGTGATAAAGGTCTATTGGGCGTAGGTCCATCATTTGAAATAATTTACCCGCGCAAGATGAGGCTCGTGACAAATGTTGTCGACTTCAGGATCGCGTTCGGATCGAGATGAAAATGTAAGTATGTATCATCAAAGATATAAAGTAATTATTTGTTTCTATTTCCTGATCAAATCCTGCTTATCTTTGAGGAATAAAACTATTGTGGTTGATTTGCTTATATTCATGTACAGACAAAACACCTTAATACAATATAAAATCTCTAGCGAAGCGTTACGTTGTCTTTCAAATAAGTTCATTTCAAAATTTACGCTCCATTAGGCGTATGCTAAGTTCCAGAAGTTTGAAATAATTTACCAGCGCAAGAGCTTCGTGGCAATGTTGTCGACTTTCGGATCGACTTTTGGATCAAGATATAATTAAATACAAGCATTTGAGGTAAGTATCATCAAAGAGATAAACACCATAAAATAATTATTTGTTTATATTTCGTGATCAAATCCTGCTTACAGTCGCTGAGGAAAACGTTAAGACTATTTTGAAAGAACAACTCAGATTGTAAATTCAGATAATGTGTTCTTCTTTAATCTCGTTTCTTTAGCAAGATAACATGATAGTCCACAAGGACCTGAAAGTTCATAAGATTCCGAAAGCATTTCATTTATGGGAACAAAAAAATATGAGTTTAATTAATTTTGCGCCAATTTTGCGTAAAAGCGGTAATTATTCCTGAATAATTAACCTGTTTCATCTTGTCGATAAAAGACTGTGTGTGCTCGTCTGTGCATTAGTTAAAGCTAAATCTCCAGAATCTCATCAATGGGCCACGATCACCACGAGCCTTTAAGTTTCTTGAGGTAACACGCTTCTCACCCCAGGGGGAGGGTTGCTATAGCGGGTACTTGTAAAAATCAGTTCATGAGCGATAATAATTTATTGGAAATTGATATTAACTTGACGATGAAGGAAAACATGGAACACAATATCTTGCCATTTTTTCTCACCGTTATCTCCCTTCAGCCAGGGACGAATTGATCTATTGCAAAATATCAGGGGCCGCGGAGCATCCTTTAAAGTGGGCGATATTTAATGTTTTAATGTATGTTGAAAGTATTTAATTAACTAATGCTTAAATGTTTTCTTTTCCTTTCTTTTTTTCTCTCGAAGATATTAGCCAACAGGCTACTGTTAAACAATAAAAATGCAGACAATGAACAGACTTGCATAATTATATTTTATTTTATGTAATGGTAAAAAGGGAAACTTGGTTTTTGCTTGGAAGGTTATGTATATATAAATATTAAGTAATAATTTTAAAGGGAAAAATATCGTATATTCATGGGATAAAAAGCATTCGAAGGTTTACTCGTTATTTTCATTTATCTATGTTTCACTGAGCAACAGCTTACTAGTAAGAATATTTGATTGACATACACTGATTCATCTATTGGCCTTATGCTGATAGGTGTCGAATTAAGATAATGAAATAAAACTCAGATCAAGTTTTTCCAAGCGCTCTTCCTGGGAATAGTGTTTTTGGTTAGAGTAACTTATCCTTATTTTACTGTCCTATTTTTCAGTAAAACTATATCGATTTAAGTGACTTATTTCGGACCCAGTTAACGTTAGAGCTCGGGCGGCACGGTGGTCTAGTGGTTAACGCGCCGGACTTTCAACCTGAAGGTCGGTGGTTCGAGCCTGGTCTCTGCCGTCGTGTTGTTTCCTTAGACAAGAAACTTTACTCCACACTGTCTCTCTCCACCCAGGTGTATAAATGGGTACCGGCAACAAAATGCTGGGGGTAACCCTGCGATGGACTAGCATCCCATCCAGGGGGGGAGTAGCAATATTCCTAGTTGCTTCATGCTACAGAAACCGGGTTAAGCTCTGGCCGTGTGGGCCATTGTGGCCCGAGTGTGACTTCACCTTTAACGTTAGAGCTGTTTAATTGTTTATGAAATCTGCTCACACTTCACACAAAGGCGCAAGTCGTGGTGTCAATTCATAAAAAGCTCTGTTTGCTAATTGAGGCAAGTTCCAACTCGTAAACATGTGGTAACTTTAATGATATGGAAAATGCTGGACTAAACTTAGCCAATCAGGTATGATGAAGAAGCTTGTCATCTTCAGTTTTTCCACGTTGTATTACAAATTTCAAATGTAATTTTCACTTCTATGTTCTCCACAAATATGTAAACCTTACGATAAATATTTACCTTATAATGTTTATTTTCTCTAGTAGTTTTGTTTTGGTTGAACGGTTCCGAAATATTAGTGAAAATTAAAAGAGAAGTCAGTTTCAACACTAACAGACATATCGAAGGAATATATGTAAATAATTTGTCGTAACCAATCATGGTGAGGCTTTCGTTGGCCTACATTACCTTTTGATCTGTTTTTGACATTGATTGATAGCTAACTCTCAGCCAAGATCGAGTACCCCGCGGGGGTGCTCGATATATCCTTGGGTGGGGAGGTGCCGCCCGGCCCCTCATACCCTGACCCTGTTTAAGACAAAAATCGCTGATTTTCCTACCCTTTTTAAGACAGAATTCCGATTTTTGATACCCTGTTTAAGACATTTAACCCGAAAAATTTTTGCTGTAGTTTAGTTCGTAGAACATACGCGCAGGCTGTTTATCGTCCAAGAAAAGATACCCTGTTTAAGACAACAATTGATAAAATTGATACCCTGATTAAGACAAAAAATGATAAAATCGATACCCTGTTTAAGACAAAAATCCCGAAAAACATACCCTGGCTGGCCGCACATCCCCATTAAACCCTTATAAGGGATTACCCCCCCCCCCCCCCCGTTGAAACTGTGACGGGTCGCAAGTGCGTCGAAGAAGTCTAATTGGAACAGTGAACTGAGAAGAGGCAGACGCGTACTTGAAGACCAACGAAGCCCAAACAAGAGGACAATCAAGAAAAAGACACACTGCATACGGATATTAGTAAGCGAACATTATGACCGCTATTGTCACAGTTTAAGCAATATTAGAATCAGTACTAATTTTATTTCTCGTCATTATTTAATCTTACTTATCCTAAGTAATGCATCAGCGTAGAGCGATAGGTATAGTCTCAGTGCATGCATAAACCTGTTTCTTCTAGGCAAATTGTCACTCGATCTCAAAATCGTAAAGCGCAAACTTTAGGTACACAGACTCACACTGATATTTGTACATGCCCCGCACACCGTAAAACTACAGACATGAACGAAGAACAAAAGAAAGAAATTGAGAAAATGTTTCACGATTGTTGGGGGACTAGCAACTTATTCTACACTCAATTGTTCGGGACTCAGTAAAGCAGACTCCAGTAGTTGCCGGGGGGGGGGGGGGGGTGCTCCGCAAACTTTTGGGTGGGGATGTGCCGCTGGGACTCTGAGACCCTTAACCTATACTAGACCATTCTAGCTGCATTTTGCAACCCTATTCTAGACTAAACACCGAAAAACTCTACCCTATCCTAGACCTATTCCAGACTCGCTACTTTCCAGAAACTCGTTCACTATCACAGTTATTAGTTAACAAGCGTCAGTAATAATGCCGTACTGCCCGCCGTACCGATTTTTAACTGCCATTTGCCAGTAAGCCTTGTCTAGACTAAATTCTTCGCGCAACTGATCAGTTTCGCGGAAAATGATACCCTATTCTAGACCAAAAATCTCTGATTACTGTACCCTATCCCAGACTAAACTGCCTGAAAACCATACCCTTCACAGCGGCACATACCTATATAACTCATATATGGGAGTACCCCCCCCCCCCCCGGGAGTAGTTGGTTCTGGCTTTTAATCTTGTTTAGACTTCTACAGTTATTTCCAGTACAGTTACTTCACAATGTTCTACTTACAACGTTTCTCACGTAGCTTTTTATCTTGGCTGAGAGTTAGCTATCAACCAATGTCAAAAACAGATCAAAAGGTAATGTAGGCCAACGTAAGCCTCACCATGATTGGTTACGACAAATCATTTACATATATTCCTTCGATATGTCTGTTAGTGTTGAAACTGACTTCTCTTTCAATTTTCACTAACATTTCGGAACCGTTCAGCCAAAACAAAACTACTAGAGAAATATAAAAATTATTTGTGGAGAAGATAGAAGTAAAAATTACATTTGAAATTTGTAATACAACGTAGAAAAACTGAAGGTGACAAGCTTCTTCATCATACCTGATTGGCTAAGTTTAGTCCAGCATTTTCCATATCATTAAAGTTACCACATGTTTATGAGTTGGAACTTGTCTAAATCAGCAAACAGAGCTTTTTATGAATTGACACCAGGACTAGCGCCTTTGTGTGAAGTGTGAGCAAATTTCATAAATAATTAAACAGCTCAAACGTTAAGTACGAAATAAGTCACTTAAATCGATATAGTTTTGCTGAAAGATAAGACAGTAAAATAAGGATAAGTTACTCTAACTAAAAACACTATTTCCAGGAAGAACGCTCAGAAAAACGTGATCTGAGTTTTATTTCATTATCTTAATTCCACACCTATCAGCATTAGGCCAATAGATGAATCAGTGTATGTCAATCAAATATTCTTACTAGTAAGCTGTTGCTCAGTGAAACATAGGTAAATGAAAATAACGAGTAAACCTTCGAATGCTTTTTATCCCATGAATATACGATATTTATCCCTTTAAAATTATTTCTTAATATTTTAATACATAACCTTCCAAGCAAAAACCAAGTTTCCCTTTTTACCATTACATAAAATAAAATATAATGGTGCAAGTCTGTTCATTGTGTGCATTTTTATTGTTTAACAAATTCGAGCTAAAATAAAGTTAATTAATGTATGTATGTATGTATGTATGTGTTGTAGTTCAACTTTATCCTTGGTTCAATTTTGATTTTCCTTTGTTTAATTTTCATTATCATATATTAGCATAGAAAAGAACAATGGAAAATCAAAATTGAACCAAGGATAAAATTGAACTATAACATATGCATGCATGTATGTATGTATGCATGTATGCATGTATGTAGGTAGGTAGGTAGGTATGTAGGTATGTAAGGGAATTATTTGACAGGAAAATGTGGAAGGGACGAAGGGGGGGGGGGGGGGGGGGGGGACCGCACACGGCCCCTGAAATATAGCGTATAATCCGGAGGAGAGGAAAGGGAGGGGTAACCTACACTGTTCAGACGTAATTTTTGAGCGAATAAGCTCTGAGTTGAACCGGCCTCATATTGGGGTAAGTACAAAAAGTGTCCATGCATGGGATAGGTCCAGTCCCCAACGTTTTGGGAAAGCAAAATAGCGACAAAGCATTAAACAAATTTGAAAATTCAGCACTCGTCCACCTAAAAAATGCCTACACTGCAGATTATGGGTAACGTTACTCATGCTACAGAAAATGGAATTTACTATTTGTTCACTTAGTTCGTAAAACAAATCCGTTATGTTACTGTACGTTACCATTAATTGTCTTCATTCTGACTGAGACATTTACTGAAACCATTTCTTACTTAACTTACCTTTACATTTTTTGAAGAAATGGAACCAACTTATCGCGCCCTTCCACAACTGAACAGTGATGACGAAACCATCCTTGAATTCCAGTCCTCTGACGCGGACAGTTCTTCAGATGATGTTTCTGACAGTTCTTCAGACTGTGACGTAATCATACATGAGAGGTCTTCAAACGAGCAGCCCTCCCCTGATGGGACTTCTTCTACTTGGAAGGCAACAATGAACTTAGTGAACTACATCGAAGGAGTGGGATTTCTTTCGCTGCCCTATTCAATCAAGATGGGCGGAATCACAGCTGTGCTATCACTTTTTGTTATGCCAATCATCTGTTGGTACACGGGAATAGTTTTAGTCGAAAGTTTGTATGACAGCCACGAGAAAAAAGGAAAGATCCGTACGAGATCCACTTGGAAGCAAATAGGTGACGCGATATCTCCTAAATATGGAGGCAAAATCGTCGCTTGGAATCAAGACACTGGGTTTATTTCATTAGCAGTCTCCTACCTTATTCTCTGTGGATCCCTCATGTCCCACGCCCTGCCTACGGTGCCCCTCTCTCAAGCCGCCTGGACTTGCTGCGCTGCCCTGATCGTTCTACCAACAATGTTTTTGAAATCATACTCTCAAATTGCCTGGCTAAGTACAATCAGTGTGGTCGCCATGGCTTTAACTGTAGCGACTACTCTGTGGTACGGTCTGGATCATGCCAACCAATGGGATGCCAGCACGCTCCTGTTTTGGGACTTTGAAGGAGTTTTCATTTCTCTTTCCATCATTCTGCATAGTTACGGCGCAGTACCGATCATTCCTCCCGTAGAGCAAAGCATGAAAGATAAATCCAAGTTTGGCAAAGCTCTATGTGGAGCTTTTTTCATTACATTCGTGTTTAAACTGATTTTATCGCTCTTCGGATTTTTCTCTTTTGGATTTAACACAGATGAAATTCTAGTCAACAATTTCCCTGCTGGAGCCATTCGCAAAAGTGTAGGCATAATCTTCGTCGTTAGCTCTTTATTTTCTTGCGCACTTTGCTTGAATCCTGTATGTGAATCCCTCGAGGAATCGGCCTTTTTCTCGAGAATAACCTCTGATCTTTCAAACACCGTGCGTGATGTAATGTTTCGGGTTTCGTTGTTGATCCTTTCGCTGGCAATAGCTCTGCTCCTTCCACACTTTGCTCTGATAACAGCGTTAGTTGGAAGTGTACAGTCTGTAGTGACCAGTTTTTGGGTTCCTTTCGCCGCACATCTTAAGATGAAATACCACGAACTCAGCAGATTTCAGAGATGTGTTGATGTTACAATCCTTGTCGTGTCAACAGCGTTTTCTGCTTTTGGCATCTATTTTTCTGGAAAAGCTCTAGTTGAGGCCAGAATTCATTAACGTTCCTGTGTCTATTATCATATCATCGCGTCTAGAGCGGGTTTCAAATGAGTATTGAAAGTAGTCCTTCCTACAAAGCGTCGCTTTGTGATTGGTGAAAAAACTCACACCAAATCACTGCCTCAACCAATCAGAATTAAAATCAAAATCAATCGTGACTCGCTTGCACGCTTCTAGTTACCGCCATTGGTGCAGGCTACGTGGAGAAAAGTGGCGCAGCCTGAATTATTTTCATTCTGAAGTGGCGGCGGCCTTAAAACTAAAAAACGTGTTCTATTCTCTTTCACTACGTTCAGCCGAATAGAATACATGTGTATGACATGCTAAATGAATACAACTGTGTGGGAAGAGGGCGACCAGCCGTACACGCTTGATTTGATTTAGGAACAAAAACATGTGAATCAAAAACAGATCAGTTTCGTTTTGCAATAAGTATAACTACCACGGTGTAAAACAATAACTGGATTAACCAGCCGTGAGATTCTCAAAATATAAGAAACAGTGTGACTACAAGCCGGACGCCCAAAATCGTCGATGCCAGGAAGCATGTTCTCCAAATGTTCTTTCAAAAGGCGTAACACTTGTACCTCGTGGTCTCAACAGCCGCGAAAAAACATACTGATTATTCATTTTCTTATTAGTTTCCTTTTATTGTTTTATTGTTTTCACTGTATCAGTTTCATTAGTTTTCATTCATTTTATTGTATTCATTCATCATCCTTTCATTGTTTTCATTGTTATATTACCTTTAAATTTCTACCTACGTTGTATCGGTCTTTGCTTCTATACTATACTATATCTATATAATTGATTGATTGACTGATTGATTGAATATTAGCGAGCGGGGGGAGGGGGAAGGCGGGTGGGAAGTGACATTGTAACTGGTGCTGTCGATGGGTGAACTACAGTCAAACCTCTACTAAGCGGTCACCCTCGGGGAATAGCCAAATGACCGCTTAATAAGGGTTGACCGCAAGGTGTTCTAAATTTAGCAAAATAATTGGCAAAAATTAAACTAGAATGCGAAATGATGGTCACATGATGTACATTTTATTGTTAAGTAATGCTCCACATAAGAACTATAGAAAACTTCATTGTTCTGCGGCATTGGCTCTTTCCCACATAGGATATCTTTGTTTTCAAGAATATGAATAGTTTATAATTATATTTCATTATAAAAATACAGAAAATCCATTTGCGTCAAATAAAATTTTAGGGAATGTTCGTGCTTAACCAATCAGAATAGCAGAAGACACTACATGTAGCTAATAATTTTGCTTCTTTGATGGAGTTCCCCAAATACAATATCTTTTAAGAATTGCATGTTGTGCAATTGGGTCTCAAATTACTTGAAACCTTAAAAAATTAGACAAAATGCACCTTCAACCTTAACTTTTTAGCGGTTTTTGAGTCTAGGCCAATGAGAACACTAGTTGTAACAATGAAAAAAAGTTGACATTCCATCGTGCATTGCCGTTCAGCGCTATCCTTCTTAGGGATGGACCATTAGAAAAGTGATGGGGGGGGGGGGGGGGTGGGGGTGGGAACTTTGGGAGAGGCAAAGAAATTTTTTTTTTTGTCCACCTAAGGTGGAAATTTTTTTTTTTTTCACTCGATGGCTGGAATATTTTTTTTTTAATAGTTTATTTTGTAATTGTCCTTGGGCAGATTTTTTTTTGCGATAATGCGTGGGAATATTTTTTTTTTCTTAATAATTTAGTGGGGAAATTTTTTTTTTTTGCTTTTGCCCCACCCCCCCCCCCCCCATCACTTTTCTAATGGTCCATCCCTTATGCGGATCATTACTTAACTTTTTAGCAGTTTATGAGTCTAGGCCAATGAGATCATTAGTTGTAACAATGAAAAAAGTTAACATTCCATTGTGCATTGCCGTTCAGCGCTATCCTTCTTATGCGGATCATCACTTAACAACAACTGTAACGCCAAATATGAGTAAATAAAAATTAAGTAATTGCCTGAACAGTACAATATTGTTCACAGTGCAAGTGTTTTTGTTGCAACTGAACTTCGTCATTTAACGTTTCGACATGGCATTTTAGAGGACGCGAAAAAATCAGCAATGACTGTGCTTTAGGGTCCCGCAGCTTAATGCTGTGTAGCAAATCACACACTTTGCTTAATGCCAGTGAAAGTTCTTCGTGACCGTTAAACTCTGCAAAGTCTTTCAGCTGTTCAGCTTGTTCCTCTGCCTTTGATACTGTCTTGATGACAGGTTGTTTGAGCTCTGGGTCAAAGTCATCATCATCTTCCATGTCATTTGTTATCTCTCGTTTTTCGGCAGATAACATAATATTTTCGTCAAGAATTTGCTCCTGTAGGTCATTCTTCCAATTAGGATCGGAGTCGTCTTTGTCATGTCATGTCATGTCCCAAAACTTATGGCCACATGGTTAAGCAAGTTTCTCAAGAGGCCTACGAACTGCGGAAAAGTCATAATCAAGGGGAAACGAGTTAACAGAGGTGGTGGCGTTGGTCTCGAGGTTCCTTGTGAGTATCAATTTGAAGGTGACAATTTTTCGTGTGGTTGGAATTTGACGTGCGCTGCGGTGGACCCACACAAGCCTATTAGCCCAAACGTAATAACAGTATGCATTCTCACGCTAATTACACCCATCATGTTGTGTTTAATGAGCTGTTAAAAGAAACTGGACATGCTAGTACCGTCTTGTCAAAAATACTGCATTGTAAAATAATCAGGTGGCCGTTTAATAGAGGTGAAAAACGATAAAATTAGCCTATTGGGAAGTCTAAACGGTGACCGCGTCCGCTTAATAGAGGTGATCGCTTAAAAGAGGTCAAATTTACAGTAAATGTGGGGAGTGATTTCCGGGGATTTGATAAGTGACCAGGTTTGACTGTAATTACATCGACTGCAACTCTAAAAACGTTATATACATGGTACAATGCAATCGTTGTCATAAACAATACATAGGGGAAACCAAACGACGACTCAAAGACCGCTATCACAGAGCAGTTGACAAACAAATATTTCTAAACCTACTGCAGTCTCAGAACATTTTCTTTCTACTAACCACGCCGCTTCTGACATGCAACTTATTCCACTTGAATTCGTTAAATCTAATCCGTGTGATGGTGTACGAAAAGCTGGAGAGGCAGATCTCATTGAGAAAAGTTAAAGTCTTGAACCTTTAGGTATAAATAGAAGAGATGAAACATGACTTGTTTAAAAATATTAAACAAACAGCGGTGATAAACATTTTAAAACATGCATTTTATGAACTTAACGTTTCGTATGCTAGTCAAATGCCAATGTCAGCAGCGAAAAGCTGTTACTTTATTAGTATAGGTTTTTTATTTCATTTTTCTTTTACACACAGTTTCCGTTAGGAACGTCTTAAATTTCCACTGCAGATGTTTCTTTTTTCTGTCTAGGTTCCAGACCCCACTGATACAGTATAAATAGCTTCCCATATTTTAACGGTTAAACTTTTGAAAATGTATGTTGACTAGCATACGAAACGTTAAGTTCATAAAATGCATGTTTTTAAAATGTTTATACCGCTGTTTGTTTAATATTTTTAATAAAGCTACGAAGGCCGAAGACCAAGAGTTTATATGATTTGTTTGTTTCTAGTTTCCATACTCCTTTTTTAGTATCCTTATGTATATATATATATATATTTTTTTAAATTTCAAATTGTAACGTTTTTTAAATCTCAACGTTTGCTCAGTTGTAGTTACTATATAAGGTCACTTGTGTATAATTTTCAAATTTCAAATTGTAACGTTTCTTATTATTTCTTAACGTTTTACTTTTAAAGTATCATGAGCCTCTGGCTCGGGAGATTGGGCAACCACTCCCCGTGTACCTGACGGTAAATAAATTATACCTTATACCTTATACCCAAAGTAGGCTTCTTCTTGTTAATATAGTATCCTATTGCAACTCCACGTTTGAATTGTAACGTTTCTTGCCTATAGAGTCAAAACCTGTAAGACCCTGCAGAAGAAAGGCTGTGCCTTTCGAAATATTGGATTCAAATACAACTTCCGTACCGTTTAATCAGCCTTGCTTTTGCATCATACTTATCATCTTGTGTCTTGGAAAACTCTCTAAAACTCTGTTTATGGCTTATTCTCCGTTCGAAAACTCATTTGACATCCTCCTCTGTCAGCATTTCGTGCATGACAAAGGACATACTTAATTGTAATATGGGGCCTTTTGAACCAAAAACGCACAGTGGAACCTCCTTGTGCAACCACCTCTATAAGCCTTAAAAATCATCTTTCGAATCGGCACTCTCAAACCCCACGGAATTAACGAACGCTTTTCATTCAACTAATTTACATTTGTTTTTCACGTCACAAAATTTCCACCAATGGCGGAGCTCCTCCTACTATATAAAACCACACACTACCCACAATCCCTTGATTCGCTCCGACGAAGGGCTAGCGCTCGAAACGTCAGCTTTCTCGAATCTTTTTTACGGTGGCTAATTTACCTTATTGACTCAGTCGATAAAACCAAATTCTTGCACCTCTATAAGCGACCACCTCTATAAGCGACCACTTCTATAAGCGACCACCTCTCCAAAGCAATCACTTTTCCAAAGTACCAAAATTTTTCCAGTCAAATCACTATAGTCGGAACCTACCGTAAACGACCACCTTTCTTAAGAGACCGCGACCACTTTGAACGCTGGTCATTTCAATTTTCCTATTTTTTTTTTAACCTCTCGTAAGCGACCACCTCTCGTAAGTGACCGCGACCACTTTTAACGTTGGTGATTTGAATTTTTCTATTGTTTTTAACCTCTGGTAAGCGACCACTCGCCCATGTTTCGATGTCACTGCAGAAGTAAATTGAATAATACGTTACAATACAACTCCAATAAAACGAAAATTTTGTCCCTTGAATCAAAACGTCTATATGATACCCCGTCCCCATGCGTCCCTTTTTATTCTAGCACGGTGCGCGTGGAATTGTGGAACTGACGCACCGCCTGAGCCGTTGGCGTTTTTCAATTTTCCCAAGACGCCACGCGCTCCCTGTTTCCCTGCGCAACACCGCGTCTGGGAACGAGGCAGGGCGCTTTGTACAGTTGAACTACGACAGATTCATATGCATGCGCACGATGAGAAGTGAAGACCCCCTGTGGTCTGACCTCTCGTAAGCGACCACCTCCCGTAAGCGGCCACCTCCCGTAAGCGACCACCTCCCGTAAGCGACCTCCTCTCGTAAGCGACCACCTCCCGTAAGCGACCACCTCCCGTAAGCGACCACCTCCCGTAAGCGACCTCCTCCCGTAAGCGACCACCTCCCGTAAGCGGCCACATCCCGTAAGCGACCTCCTCCCGTAAGCGACCACCTCCCGTAAGCGACCACCTCCCGTAAGCGACCTCCTCCCGTAAGCGACCTCCTCCCGTAAGCGACCACCTCCCGTAAGCGACCACCTCCCGTAAGCCATCACCTCCCGTAAGCGACCTCCTCCCGTAAGCGACCACCTCCCGTAAGCGAACTCCTCCCGTAAGCGACCACCTCCCGTAAGCGACCTCCTCCCGTAAGCGACCACCTCCCGTAAGCGACCACCTCCCGTAAGCGACCACCTCCCGTAAGCGACCTCCTCCCGTAAGCGACCACCTCCCGTAAGCGGCCACATCCCGTAAGCGACCATCTCCCGTAAGTGACCTCCTTCCGTGAGCGACCACTTCCCATAAGCGACCAACCTCTCGTAAGTGACCAACCTCCCGTAAGCGACCTCCTCCCGTAAGCGACCTCCTCCCGTAAGCGACCACCTCCCGTAAGCGACCTCCTCCCGTAAGCGACCACCTCCCGTAAGCGACCTCCTCCCGTAAGCGACCTCCTCCCGTAAGGGTTGTGCCTAAAGAATACCGTTTAGAGGGACGTCGGACACCTTATTAAGACTTATATAACGTAATGTCGACACTTAGAATTTTATTTTCAATAAATTTTTAAGTGTAAAAAAGAAAATCTAAAATCCCCCACACAGGATTGAACCTGTGATCTCAGTTAGGCTTAGGCTTAGATAGCCTACCGTACCACTGTACCACTGTACCACCTAGCTTCTCGGGTTGTTCAGGCCTAAATTTAACTATATAAACTGCTACCCATAACATCAACTGAAAGCTAACCAGTTACTCCGTTATATAAGTTTCAAAAAGGTGTCCGACGTCCTTCTGAACGGTATTCTTTAGGCTTAACCTCCCGTAAGCGACCCCCCGTAAGCGACCACCTCCTCTTTGCAGTTTGGGTGGTCGCTAACGGGAAGTTCGACTGTAGCTCCTTTTGAAAAGCTGTTAAAATTCTTTATCAATGGATAAAGAGGAAACGAATACGATAATTGCGTCGACGAAAGAGACGCTTCCTAATCTTGTCGGCTAGGCGGAACGAATCGAGAAAAGTGTCGGTACCAAATCTGCGCCATCTTGAAACGTCACAATAGTATCCAGCATGCTTAGCGCGTCGTCTAGGCGGAACGAATCGAGAAAAGTGTCGGTACCAAATCTGCGCCATCTTGAAACGTCACAATAGTATACAGCATTCTCAGCGCGTGGAAATCAGGCATGGGGTTCCGAAATGTCACATGTGAATAATCTATTTGTCTTGATTTAGTTTCGGATATTTTCTCGATTTTGGAATTGTACGGCTCAATATTTCAATGCCTACTAAAAGTACGCAGTGGAAAAATTGGACGAAGATTCTTCTCCAGACCAAGTAAGTTGTTGGGTCTCTTTGGAATCAAGCAAGAAGTTATCGGATTTTCCTCGCTACCGTTCTGGTATGTTTTGAATGTTCTATCCGGATTTTGCTGTGGTTCTCGGCCTGATTTGGGAAGCTTTCACTTAAATACCGACGTCGTTCTTCGCGATGTTCTACGGTACGGTGCAATTCGCTCCGTTAACGTGGTGTCCAAGAAGTTAATCACACGTGGGAGCACTTTTTCAGGCTTTCTCAGAAATTTCTCATTTACGGTTCCGGTATTAGTACATGTACTGAGGAGTATGATTTCAGAATCGGAGAAATAACCGAAATGAAATCAAGACAAATATACTATTTATATGTCGGAAAAATCTGAGACCTTTCGGAGTACACAGCACGGCAGGATTTTGCCCTATCCCACAGCTATAGCGTGAATTTGTTTGATGTCGGCCCGACGTTTTTGCCTGCGTGACATATCTCGCGACATAGCCCTTTTAAACAGTGGCTGAATTAATTCATGAAACTGAGGTACTAGGTCAAGACGAGGTGCCACGGGATAAGGAGACGCACTATAATCTATGATTACTACTAGTATACTTTTTAAACGAATTTTCTGGAATACGAAGCGGGTTTGGTGTTTCACAAAGCCATTTTTTAGTCATTTCGTCTATGTGATATTATCGTGGTAGAGTTTGTTAATAAGTTGTCGAACTTTCTGGTTAGTCTCGACAACCATGGGTGCCGCAAGAGGCCTGTAGTGGTCGTTGTCAGTTGTCTAGTAGGATTTGGCCTTCGTTAATTTTATCTTGTGTGCTCATGACTACAGTTGTTGTTCCTTTATCGGCCTTTTTGAGGTTGATCTCTCTGTCACGTTTCACGTTTTGGTTCGATGACTTCGTTCTTTAAAACCTTTAATAAATAAGCCGTTATTAGCTTGTGAATTTGTTATGGCTAGGATTGTTAATCTCAGATACAATGACATTCATGTCGAAGTGGACGAGCTGTGCGAGTGACATTTTTTTCATAAGATGCACATACCACTCAAGAAGACCATGAAAATGAACTGAAGCAAAGTACGCTATTGTACAAAACGTGATTAGAGGTGTTTTACGTTACTACGTTAACTGACTTAACTACTTTCATAACTTTTTGGACCAGTATTTCCGAGAATCGTGAAAACGAATTTTTTTGGCTGTGTGATTCGTGAAATGCAAAATTAAGTTTCGTGACTTCGTGACAAGACCCCCCCTTGCCCCCCCTCTACAAGGCTTGATGAAATAACATTTTGATCTTAAATGAATTTTATACCATCCAAATACCTTGAGTGGAAATCTTTGCGAAATCGTCCATTTGAATTTTATAAACGTTGGCTTGAATATTAACTGGTCTGGAGTGTTATTTAGCGTTTTTATAAAAAATTTACCTTACCCTTATTAAAATGGTCACGAATTTAAATGCGACCGATGAATTTTTTTAAAACTTAGTTCTCATAAAGATTAATTAATATTCAATACAACTGCCAAGTAACGTTCTAAGGCTGTCAATTTACAACCTCAACGTTCGAAATATTGAGCTGATTTTCACGAAAGTGGTTTGCTGCTCTCATTATCCGTCTCCATTGTCTCGAATCGCCATGCAATTGCAAATTTCAGTACATAATTAATTCATAAACACTTCATTGCTTTGTTTTAAGTGTTACATGAATTCATGATGTACTGAAAGCTACAATTCCACGGCGATTTCATGCAATAGGTGGTTTTCAATCAATCTCTAGAGACATAGATAACAATAGTGAAACGAACAAATGCTGGTGGACGAACAAAAGGAGCTAATGAGAGAACTATTGCTTATGTCCACCAGCATGGCGGCGATGACGTAACATGAAAACCACCTATGGAGATGCATAATGAAACAACAAGCCACAAGCGCGAAAATCAGCTCAATATTTTCCTGAGTTGGCGCTAAAAATTGACAGCCTTAGAATGTTTCAATGAATTTGAAACTTGGAGATTGTATTAAACATCAATTAATCTTCATGAGGACTAAGTTTTAAAAAAATTCATCAATCGCTTTTTAATTCGTGACAATTTTAATAAGTGTAGGGTCAATTTTTGATATAAAAGCGAAATAACACTCCAGGCCAGTTCATATTCAAGCCAATATTTCTGAAATTCAAACGGAGCGATTTCCTTGATATTTCACCTAAGCTATTTGGATGGTATAAAATTCATTTAAGACCAAAATATTATTTCATCAAGCCTTGTAGACAAAAGTTTTAATAACATTTCAAAATTGTTTTGTTTTTGTTGTAGACCTTAGGACAAGTACGTCAGGTCGAAGATCCAGAGAGTGTTTTCCAAAATTATCTCTTGATGACAAGTAATTCGGTATTATGTAAAACAGGAAGTGGCGTCATAACGTTGCCTTGGCAACTCCGATTTCAATAAAACTTACCTCATCTGAAACTTTAATCTTTCTCTAGTACAGCTATTGCAATCGATTTTCCGTTGGATCGTTTGTGGTGGTACACAAGTTTCTCAAAGCTAAACGGTATCGTCACTCATAAACCCAGTCGAGCCACCTTAATGGATCACGCTTTGGTCAGACATGCCAGCCTTAACGACCTTAACGCTTGGTTGAATTTTGGTTTTTCCCTCCGTACTTCTACACGCCGCGGGAAGAGTATATCCTTCGTAACCATAAAAGATAATTAAGGTGATTCCTCAGTATTGCACTGCGCATCCTGTACTGCGCATAACACACGTAATAGTCCTTTCTTGGCAGTCAGTTGATAACAACACTCTTTTTAGTGAACGGTTCTTAAAACACGCAGCTGGAAATTTAATTGTCTTACGAGTATTTTTCAAAAGGAGAATTACCATAATTTATAAGCAATGAACGTGCGCGGTTGAGCAAAATGAGCGCGCGCACATTTTGGAGGATGGAATGTCATTATCAAAGGCCCGCAAGCTCGTTAGAAAATACGACTGTCTTTTTCTCTCTAACGAGCATGGTGACCTATATTTTTTATTGCATCATTTTGATGTTAAATTAATGCTTTTTAAGTTAAGAAAGTTAAAAAAAAATTCCTCGACAGGAAAAAAAGATATCGATAAAAACGTTCTCAAATCAGTTACTCGTGGGAGCAAATTGATGACCTTGAAAACATGGACGCGAGGAACGTTTTGAGTCCGTGTCATTTGAAGTTGTGTGACGTTTTTATAAATGTTATTTTAAAAGGAGGAGACTTTAACCTATCACGTTTTTTGGAAGAATTGTAAAGTTACCGGGAAAAGAAACATGAACCGATCAAATAATGACGTTCGTGATCGGTATTGCTAGAGGCATAAATGGGGCAACATTGGTCTATTATATCTCTTTACCGAGCATGGTGACCTATCTTTTTTATTGAATTTTTCGAAACAACTTATGGTAGGGAGCTGTTAGGGAAAATTAAAAAAAAAATCGTTCGACAACTTTTATTTCCGAGGAATCACCTTAACAGCGAGTTTATCATGCCCTAGTTGTCCCATTATAGGAAGGTGCCCAGATTTTGATTTGACGTTCGACTACATTTGTGGATGACAGTTCACGCAAATTATAAACTCTGTTTTTATTTCTTTCTCGGAAACATGTCACGAGTTTGCCACCACCGCTGGCAAATCTATGGGCCGAGCGGTAAAGGGCTGGACAGGAGACTGGTAAAAAGGACAAAAAGTGCGACTGACTAGGGAGGGGGCGGGATGAGAGAAAAAAAAAAAGTGCGTCGCCTCGGCTCCCCACCCCCTTCACTCCTCTTTCTATTTGTCCGTTTGCCCCAGACCCCAGAATATGGCAAGTGTGACCACTCTTTTCACCCACCCACAAGGCCATGGGAGTTTGTTGACTCATTCAATAACTCGTGTGCATGACGATTCAGTACAAGGCTGTCAATCAAATTCTTATTGAAATGCCCGACATTAGGCTTCATTAGCATATCAGCCGTAAACAGATTGAACCGCTCAAAGCTCTATGCATTCTATAAAGACAATAACCTCATTTCGGCACCTTTCAAATTTCACGACACTGTTTATAATTACATGTACATCCCTTGTATATTTGCCTCCAAAACATGCTCCAATATTCTCAGATCGCCCTCCAGGGATTGCTGTGTTTTCTTTAGTTCTTTAGGAATGTAATAATTAGTTGGAACCATTAACCTTTGATTTCGGCATTTCTCGGAGTTTTATCACTCAGCCGTGATGATTTTGCCGTAATATAATCGCATCACAGCGAGAGGTGGGTCGTCAGACGGGTCATTTTACACATTTCAGGCATCAGAAACGCGCGAATCCCAGTGGTAAGTGACATCTCGATCGCTGGATTAAACACGGCTTCGAATCTGTTGTCTCCAAGGTAAGAATACGTACTACATTGTAATACTCAAATGTCGTCGGTTCTCTGATATTTGAATAGCAACCTCCTAGATTGTGATCTTTACCCAAACCGTATCGCTTTATCTGCGCTGTCAGTGACGTATCGTCTGAGTGAAACTGTCAGATATGATGAGGAAACTTTTCTAAGCCATAAATGAACCTGGCAGCACGCAATATGGTTCTTTTGTGGTTTCATTGTTTTGAAAGTGATAATGTCGAAGTAGTTAACTGTACACCATTACATTGCGTCACTCGATAAATTTGCTACTTAGTCATCCGGCCGACCACAACAGATTCGAGAGGTGAAACGTTTGCGAACACTGAACACATCGGTGGATTGACGTAAGTAATACTGTGTATTTCTTATTCGAAGCTTCGTTAAAAATTTTAATACCGAAAAGCTTTTACAAAGCTAGACCCAAACAACCTTAAACAAAGCTCTTCATCGGTTCCGCCAAAAGATATTGAAGTATCCTGCTTTTTCTGAATAATTTGTTTTTTAAAAGAAAATGTGCTGTGGTTATAATATAGCAAATTTTAAATTGCTATATCAAAATACAGCGACGTTTGAAATCGAATCCGCCAGCTGTTTAAAAACATAAACGTGAAAGTATAATTAGTTTGGGCCAATTTTCTAGACTGAATAGGTGAATTCAATTAGCATGACTGATAGGGGCAGCAGTTCTATATTATTATTGGTAAGTATTTTTTTTTTCACCATGCAATTCCAAACACAATGTATTATACTTTTGATCCAGGGGCAGGGGGTTCACATCAAATTAACAATCTTCTGAAACCATTCAAAATTTCACGGTAATCAAACCTTGAGTACATGTATTGAGATGTGGTACCGTTTTTCAGTGTTGACCTTGGCCACTATTCAGTAGCGAGTCAGTGGTCAGTAGCGAGTTTTTTTTTTCAACACAGTGATATTTTAGCATTTTCTAAACGTACTTTCTTGAAACATCACTCGGCATCAACTGGCTTGCAATTGAAATATGATAACCCAGTGAGAACGAGCCATATTGAGTACATTGAAGGTAAAGCACGAAACATCACGATTCGGGCATCGTTCAGCATCGTTGAGCTCATCATGTTGAACATGGGTCGAACATGGTTGAACTCGTCTCGCCAAGTTGGAAAAATGTAAGTGTTGAATCGTTCAACATTTCTTTTGTGGAAAACAATGTTTAATTCGTTACACCGGTTCTTTCAACAGTGCTGCATAATGTTGAATTCGTTCAGGCAAGGGCTTTAATGAGGCAGACAGCGCGCAGGAATTGTGTGCATGAACGCGTGATTCCATTCGTAAACATTGCCTCATGTGTTATTCTGCCGGTAACGGAATATGACATGATATGATAGTCATTTGAATGTTATGGTTATACTATATATATATCAAATAAAATGTCAACACCAAGATAGTGGTGGATTACACAGTATTAGGTGTTTTCACTTAAGTCATATAAAAATTCAGAAGCATTAAAAAGCAGACTTAGATTCCAAAATGTTTATAAAATTGTAGAGAGTTTTTAAAAAGCTATACATCTGGGCCAAATTTTGAAGCTCAAGAGCATGTCGTTCAAGTGTTATAGGCGAACCACAGGGAGCCCATACAATCTGTTTGTGTAACACAATGACCATTTGTAATTTTATAGGAAATGTATGGGATTTACCTAAATTTCATATTATAGCGACGTATCGCCAAATGTATGTACTGATCAACGCTAAATAAGCGTTTAATTACCTTATTTGTTGTGTGTTGTCGTCCTTTTGCCGTAAAAGTGATATTTTGAGCGATTTTGAAGGATTCTGAGTTCGCCGTTGACTGTACGTCTAAGAGAAAGACAAGGGTGGAAAGAGATTTTTGAACGGCTCCAGCGCCGAGGTGATTTTTTCACATAAAATCGCATCGCTCGGCTTTCAAACCAAGCAACAGAAAGGCCCAAAGATTCACGCTTCTTCTCGTACCTCTCGATCGAAAATCCGTCCAAACGGCCCGGAGCTAGCCGTCGAAGAAAATCAAAATCCAACACTTTCCAAGCGATCGATATTCGTATCATTTCTTCCTGTGCCAGCCAGAAACCGTCCTGCTGATTGCCTCTTTCTGATTGGTCGCCGTTAAACAACAACCGATTCAAAATAAGTACCGAGGGTGGGGAGCCATAGCCATTTTCGTAAGGTCGAACCGTTTACTCACCAAACTCGGGTTGTGTGAGTCGGGAAAAAGTTAACTTACCAAGCTTTAACAGATATCAATATCTGGTAAGAATTCGTTCCAAGTTTCCTCGTCTTAACGATTTTTCCTTCGTCATTTGATTTGAGCGTGGACACCATTTTCTTTCCCTGATCCAGATTTAACTGTTCTGTATTTGTAAAATTGTAAATATTCAAATGTGAAATCATCTGTAACCTTGCAACTTCATTGGTCTACGCGAACAATGAGCGGACTCTTTCTGGGCTTCCGGTAGTCGCCGCTCACACGACCCGAGTTTGGTGAGTAAACGGTTCGACCTTACGAAAATGGCTATGGCTCCCCACCCTCGGTACTTATTTTGAATCGGTTGTTGTTTAACGGCGACCAATCAGAAAGAGGCAATCAGCAGGACGGTTTCTGGCTGGCACAGGAAGAAATGATACGAATATCGATCGCTTGGAAAGTGTTGGATTTTGATTTTCTTCGACGGCTAGCTCCGGGCCGTTTGGACGGATTTTCGATCGAGAGGTACGAGAAGAAGCGTGAATCTTTGGGCCTTTCTGTTGCTTGGTTTGAAAGCCGAGCGATGCGATTTTATGTGAAAAAATCACCTCGGCGCTGGAGCCGTTCAAAAATCTCTTTCCACCCTTGTCTTTCTCTTAGACGTACAGTCAACGGCGAACTCAGAATCCTTCAAAATCGCTCAAAGTATCACTTTTACGGCAAAAGGACGACAACACACAACAAATAAGGTAATTTAACGCTTATTTAGCGTTGATCAGTACATACATTTGGCGATACGTCGCTATAATATGAAATTTAGGTAAATCCCATACATTTCCTAAAAAATTACAAATGGTCATTGTGTTACACAAACAGATTGTATGGGCTCCCTGTGGGCGAACGGGATATTAGACTACAGTCTCCCACCCCCCCCCCCCCCGGGGGAGGTACTCCCATATATGAGCTATATAGGTATGTGCCGCTGTGAAGGGTATGGTTTTCAGGCAGTTTAGTCTGGGATAGGGTATAGTAATCAGAGCTTTTTAATCTAGAATAGGGTATCATTTTCTGCGAAACTGATCAGTTGCGTGAAGAATTTAGTCTTGACGAGGTTTACTAGCAAATGGCATTTAGTAAATCGGTTCGGCGGGCCGTTTACGGAATTTTTACTGGCCCCTGGCATCTTGACTGTGATTGTGAAAGAGTTTCTGGAAAATAGCGAGTCTGGAATAGGTCTAGGATACGGTAGAGTTTTTCGATGTTTAGTCTAGAATAAGGTTGCAAAATTCAGCTAAAATGGTCTAGTATAGGTTAAGGGTCTTAGAGTCCCAGCGGCCAGCGGCACACCCCCCGCCCAATAATTTGCCGGGTACCCCCTCCCCCCGGATCTTCCACGCAGCCGTTATTTGTCTCGTCACGCAACGCTCCTCCCCTTGGTGGGAAAGAGTGTTGCGTGACGAGACAAATGACGGCTGCGTGGGAGACTACCAGTATTCTTGGTTTTCACGTGACGTCATCAAATTCGAAAATCATAAATTGTAATGCCTTCTGAATTTATATGTCCACCAGGTTGAAGATGACTTAAAAATAAATCTTTTCACAAGTATCCAACCCGGTAGCGTCTTTCGTTTTGAAAATACAGCATTTTGAATTTCTGACTTTTCACCCTACGTGACACCAACATGGCGTCCGTGACAAAGCTTTTTCCTATGAAACAAGAGCCTCTCCTCGTGATTTTTGGCACTTTGGGCAGTTAAAGTATTAGGAATGCAGTTTATGCGAATGAATAGTAGTTCACGAGAGAAAAGTAATCGCTTTCAGAGCGAAAGTGAAGTCCAGATGTTTTTATTGATTTCCGGCGGCCATCTTGGTGCCCCAAGATGGCGTTTCCATACAAAGCTCTGTAAATTTGAGTCGAGTGCTTCGGCGAATAATTCAACAATGGGATACTGCACAGATCTGAAACTTAGCGAAGTTTTTTATTTGTTACTCTTTTATAACATTACAAATTATTGGCTTCTTTCACTAAATAGTTTCGATTCTAAAACATTATATATTGGTGTCCCTCCGGGATGGCGTTTCCATACAAAGCTCTGTAAATTTGAGTCGAATGCTTCGGCGAATAATTCAACAACGGAATATTGCACAGATCTGAGACTTCGCGAAGTTGTTTATTTGTTACTCTTTTACAACATTACAAATTATTGGCTTCCTTCGCTAATTCGTTTCGATTTTAGACCATTTTAAAATTTTATGGCGTGACAGTGAAAACCAAGAATTAGACATTTTTAGTAAGAAATATATGGAACGGCCATCTTGGTGCCCTGTAAAATGCGGCCAAAATTTCAGTCTTAATAACACCCAAAATCTCATCACAAAATATTGGATTCACTATAAGTTCCATGAAATTGTCTTATTAGCATCTATAATGCAAAAATAACTTTCAACTGGTTCAATTTTGTTAATTTTCACGGCTTATCTGAAATAGCGTGATGAATTGCGAGACACGTTTTCTTAACTTACTGTTCATTTCATTTTATTGCCTATATTTAGTGTTTTTTTTTTTATACAAAGACGTTGATGTCAAAAAAGAAACACGTATTCACATTGCCCCCCAGTTAATGTTAGGGAATTGTAAAGCCAATTATCCCTTTCACTCCAAGAGTGAATTATGAAGACATGTAGTGCAATAGTTCTAACTTTTGAGTCTATCGACGAAATCCTATGGTGTGACCATTCAAGTGAAACTAAAGAACTAAGAACTAAACAGTACCGATCCAAAGTAATTGAAAACTTTAAAAATGACTTAAAAATTCATCAATATGAGTTGATCAAATGTAACAAGAAACTTACATTTTACTCTATATTCAAAACGGATGTAATTACCTCTAACTCACTTGAACTCATTACAAACCAGAAACATCGGCGGGCAGTAGCAAAACTTAGGGCAGGTAATCATAACCTAAGAATTGAAACTGGAAGACATTCCATCCCTAAACTCCCCGAGCATTAATCTGAGAATCTGTCAATACTGCAGCTCAAATGAAGTTGAAAACGAAGCACACTTCATCTTATTTTGCAATAAATATGACACAATTAGAAATTCTCTGGTGGAAGATATCATTAGCAAATATCCCGAATTCGATTATTTAAATGCTAATAACAAAATTGTTTTTCTCTTTAATACCACCGATGCGTTCATTTGTAAAAGATTAGGTCACTTCATTTACGAAGCTTTTTCATTAAGAAATGAACCATTAATTTTATACTTTTGTTTTTGTTTTTATATGCAATACCATTTGTAATTGGGAATGCAAATAAACTGTTGTTGTTGTTGGTGTTGTTGAAACCTTTTTGGCAGTATTTTTGCATGTTATTTTTGCATTTTACCATTTGCAATTTTCTTTTTTTCTTTTTTTACAAAACCAAAGTTAGAATTTTTTTAAATTTTGATTTTGATTTTGATTTTTAATTTTGATCTTGATAGTCTGTCTACAGTGAGACCGATTTATTTTTAGCCCAACGCGAGCGAAGCGAACGCGCGCAAGTGCGAGCGGGTAGCAGACTATGATCTTATTAGTTTTTTTTTGTCTGCCCACACGAATACCTGCAAGTTTTCCTTTTTTCTTCGTACGGTGGAACCTCTATTAAGGGGACCACACACCATCGGGACCAAAAGAAGCGTCACCTTAATGGAGGTGATAATTACAAAGATTATATGAGCGTTTTGCCGGCCAGGACCAGGAGAAGTGTCCCTTTAATAGAGGTGTCCCTTTAATAAGTACGAAGAATATATGAATGTTTTACCGGCCGGGACCAGGAGAACCGGGACCAAATTTTTTCATTGTTCAATTTACTTTTTTTTTCGTTATTACACGTTTTTCTATCCCGTTTGACCGCCTCTTGACATCCTGCAGGGTTGATTGACAAAGAGGATCAATAAATATGTATTATGTCTGCCATTGTATAATTATGATGTTTACTATGGAGTGTTTTCACATGACGTCACGGCGACCATGTTGGTGTCCCAAAACAATAAAACGGCGGCCATATTGGTGTCCCAAGCTAATCCTGTTGGGATTGAACTCTTTTCTAATGCAAATACTTTGTTTGCATTAAATTAGCATAGTTGCAGACCACGTGAGTGAAAACACTCTATAAATTGTCGAAAAAGTATTTTTTTTCCTTTTTTAATCTTTTATCAGCCACTACAGGATCGGTTTATGTTGAAGATTTATCAGTCGGTTGTTGTGATTGTTGCAAAATCGAATTCGGAAAAGTTGTCGCTATTGCACGCACTCGTAATTTGCACAAAATTCTTGCTATAAACTCTTACATAGCTATAAGGAATAAGGAAAATAAACTTGTGAGCGTCCATTATGTTAGAAAGCCGCTTTGCTATCAACACCAGATGTTTTTCACTGAATATTGACTGATCGGAATCACGATGTACGTTGATGGAAAAGTCATTTACTACTATAGCGATAGCGTAACTGTTTAAAATGTTCACTGTTATCTTAAAGCGTTTAGAAAATTAAAATTCATAATTCATATGAAAGTTTTAAAATCTGTGTTCGTTGGCACCTCCATTAAGACTAACTTTATCACCGGCTTGAACAAAGCCCTGTAATAACATGGAAAATTTGCACAGAAAATTCACAAGCGCTAATGGTTCTTTTAATATGTAACGATCAGTGATTTGAAATTAAAAATTGGATTATGTCAGATGCAAATGACCAATGAGCCTGGCGTTCAGGTCTCCGTACCTCGGATTTCGTGTTTTTTTTGTAGATCAACTACTTCAGTACTCATCAGGTCGACGTTCAATTGGTCTTTCCTTCTTGCTGCAGGTAAAATGTCGTTTAAATTCAACAAGAAAGCTGTTGTAACAGGTCTGAGCTCCATAGAAGCAGATAAACTCCTGGTTTACGCTCAAACGATCAAGAGAATTTCATCGCAGAATAATTGTTTGGTGGATGGCACCATTTTTTGCGTCGATATTGGCGCCGCTGCTTTGAGGAAACAATCGAAAAAGGAAAGGGATTGGTTGCCTGAAGAAGTGGAAAATGCAGGAATAACTCTCGGCACGATAATTACTGTAAACGGCAAAGAGAGATATGTCAAAACAGAGGTTGGTGCATACAAATTAGATTTTACTATGGAACAATAGATGGAGTTGTGTTCAATTTATGATTGAAAGCAGTTTCTTGACTTTCTTGCTATTCTTATTTTTTATTTTTCGTAAATAGGAC
Organism: Cladopsammia gracilis; assembly: GCA_022457155.1. Taxonomy (NCBI): domain Eukaryota; kingdom Metazoa; phylum Cnidaria; class Anthozoa; order Scleractinia; family Dendrophylliidae; genus Cladopsammia; species Cladopsammia gracilis. The sequence goes on from JAJGOT010000620.1 coordinate 387,604, forward strand.
TATTTAGCCCAACAATTAATTCGGTTTTATAACAATTTTTTATTATTTTATTCGCTTTTTAAACACACTTTTAATTGTGTTTAAAAACAAGCATTTCATCCTTTCACTTCAAGAGTCAATTACGAGAAGACGTGTAATGCAGTACTGACGTTCCAGAAATTCTAGTGTCAGCATTCAAATGAAACCTTTTTGGCAGAACTTTGCATGGTAACAGTTGTTTTCAATATTTTACATAATAAAATTTGGTTAACAATTAACTTAGCTGTCACCAAAGCAACAGTAACTATTTTTAGCCTTTCTAATATTAAAGTGCACCTAAACCCCATTTTTTTTTTTTAATCAAATCAATGTACGTTGAAAAGTCGAATAGTGAAATATTTCTTGTTTTTAACGTCGCGTCAGTGAGTTATAGAGATTTGAATATACAAAATGCTAATTAGATGACGTCAAATCAAGACTACCATTATTTCTACTTCAATTTACAATACGCAGTTCACAGCTTAAGGATAATCAATTTAAGAAATACTAAATAAAAACTGTTAATAGTCAATTGATTTGTAAAAATATATTACTTGGAGGTGGAAACAAACATTGTATAATAAACGATTCTTGATTTGGCGTCATCTTATTAACATTTTGTAAATTCAAACCTCTATAATTCACTAACGCAACGTTAAAAACAAGAAATATTTAACTATTCAACTTTTCAACGTACATAGAGTTGGTTAAGCGAAAAAACAATTTTGAGTTTAGGTGCACTTTAAGCGAATTTTCTTCAATGGAATAAATTTATTCCAGCAGTGTACTTGGTTCTTAATTTGTTACATTTTTTTTATAATTTTCGACACTGTTTGTCTCTTGCCAGCAAGAGGTTGTCGATCACTCGAAGTTACTCGCCCCGCAAGCGTTCCAGCTATTTTGTCCGGCGTTTGGATCCTCTTCAGACAACAAGCTCACAGAGACAGCATACCCTGAAGCCTCAATTGACCAGGCGCGGCGCCTCTGCTGCCCGAGTCAACCGATCCCAAACTTGCGTTGGGTGATGTGCAAAAACGTATCGCTGACCTATAATAAAACTACAGGCCGACAAGAGGCCACTGTTGTAGCCGTCAACATTGTTAAATTGGAACAGTCCGGACGATTGGTGTCCACTTCCGTTCAACAAACTGTCACTGCCAAACTCAATTGCAAAACGTTCCTGTCGAAAGTGGGACCTCAAAACCCCGGTCCCATTACTTTTAGCCCGGCTCTCGCTCTGGTAAAAATGGTGGATAAGGATGTCCCTCCTCCACAGCCTCGATCCTGGGCAGAGATCGAAACTTTATTAGTTTGTTAATTGAATTGTTGGAAGTTGTACAAATATGGGTTTTTGATCAGACTAAAGGCATTGATATTGGGTACGAGGCATGATGTCTTCCTGAGCTCAAGGGATGAAGTAGAAATCAAACATTGCGAAATTAAGAATAGTTGGAATTGTGACAAAACTAATCGTACGTATTTTGTCTTTCAATGAAGGGTATGGTTTATTTAATTCTCTGTTTTTAGTTTCTTTACACATTGGCGTATTATACGTAATTTATATCTAATTGTAAATAAAGAGATGAACAAGTGAATTAATTAATAAATGAATGAATGAATGAATGTATAAATGAATTGAATCTATCAGTCTGTCAGTCCGTCAGTTAATCAATCAATATTAAATATAATAATAATAATAATAATAATAATAATAATAATAATAATAATTATCAGTCAGCCAGGTAGGCCAGTTGGTCGGTTGTCAGTTTGTCTGACTGCAAACTGAAAGAAGCCAAAAACGTTTTAATTATTTTTATAATTTGGCAGTTCACCCTTTTGCTTTTCCATTTAAAAACGGGAATTAGAAAAAACTTTTACCGTTTGATATTTCTTTATCTTTGTTCTCCACCTTTTTTGTTTCTTCTGAACGACTCAAAACGTTAATATGAAAGTCGGTGCTCAAACTCTTTACATTGCCTTTATCATCTTCGTTTGACAATCAATAGGCCTTTATCACGCCCCGCCATTTTGTACAGAAACAAAAGATTTGCGCCGCTAAGCCTCGCAGTGAAAAAGTTGAAAACGATGTTAGGCGGGCTAGGCCGCGTGATAGAGGCCTATACAAGACACGGGTGGGAGGGGGGGGGGGGGGGGCTCCAATATAAAAGTGACGGGGATCGTCGTACCCTTTGTAGGGGTTAAAATAGGTGGTCGTACCCTTTATAAGGATGAAAATAGGTGGTTTGTTACCACTAAGGGGGGGGGGGGGGGGGGGGTGTGATTCAATAAAACAGTGACGGGGATCGTCGTCGTACCCTTTGTAGGGGTTAAAATAAGTGGTTTGTTACCACTAAGGGTGCTTGAATCAAGCATGATGACCGTCAGAGTTTTTTTTCTTATGCAAAAAATGTTGACAGGTGAACAACTTTTCAGAAGGAATTGGTACCTCATAGGGGTAAAAATTAATGTGACCACACCCACAAAACGGGTTTCTGGCAGCTTTTAGGTATTCCTTTCAAAATTTCCGACGCTCAACTCCGTCAATTTATAAAGGAGTCCCCCCCCGGACAGCATAGTGCACTGTTTTAACATTGCTTGGTAAAGCTTCACCTTAAACAGGTCGCTGATTTATAGATCAATCAATTCCTAGCCTGACAATATCCGAGGGGGTGGATAGTCAGGCTTGGAATTGACTGCGCCATTAGATGAAGTGTGTGAGAAAAATATTGCTTGATGATCAGAAAGTGCAAATCAGATTGAATTCCCCAGATCTTCTAGGCCAGCTCTCTAAAACAATCTAGAGTAAGTACCTTACTCTTTCTCGGAGTGTGGAATGTTGGGATTCCTACCATCGAGTAAAACCAGAAGATCTTGTTTAAAAATCAAAAGTCATGATTTACAAAAAGACAAGAGGCTCCAAGCAGCCTATACTCATGCGCATGCGTAAGAAAGTTTTATGATATATATTAACCCATTCACACCTGAGGATTTTTACGTTTTTGAGTGATTTTCTGCATACACACGCTCCATAGGATTTCGTGACTTCATATTTGGAGTTACCATTGAAAGTGCTGCTGTTCTAAAACACTGAAGGCTCAAGTTTACTGGAAACGTCATTCTGACGTTGGCATTTTGCTTTGTTGAATTGCAATTAAGTCTTCAATATGGTGTTTCTGCGATTTCTGGTAAGTCCGTAGCCATTTTTCATCTTTAGTAGCTGCCTGATGAGCATCATTAAGCTTGAAGGTAGTTCAGAGTCCAATTTCTCAATGAACCGAGTTAGATGTTGTACTTCGTCAAAGAATTTGGCTTGCTGCTCGTTGAACTGGAAAAATGGCCGCCACGAAACGAAGTAGCTTTGGGGCTCGACTCTGGATGAATTTCTTGACCTACCCTGGCATATTTTGGAAGTTGCGACCACTGGAAAACACAACAAGCGCGAAATTTCGGCGGTGGGTCGGAGTGGCTGTGGACTTAGTATAAATATGAAATGTGTGGAGGACGGAAGGAACGCTGTCAAAAAATCTCGTTATTTCCCAGCATGCAGTGCGGTGGTGATGTTGAAAATCGAGGCAAGGTGAGTATGCACTAGAATAAGAAGCTGTAGCTTAGCCCGAGCAACGAATAAGAGCAAAAAAATTCGCTGTTAAGCTAGGACTAGGACTGAATTTTGCTGTAAATGTTGACTTTTGGGTTTACCACGATGATTTGAATAAAAAAAACTAAAGGCAAAAACGTGATTTTTGTCGTTTTTCTATGACGTTAAAAACGGTAATTTTTGTTATTGTCCAAATTCAAACGCTGATATTCTGCAAAAATCGCTGACTTTTTTGTGTTTATTGGGTATCTCAATTTAAAAGACTTTCTAGTCAATGCTCGCAACTGCTAGTTAAGGCAATGTTCGCACGATTGAGAAAGTTACAATTTCTTAAAGCAGTGGAGTCTTGTACGGGCGGTTACGGGCGGTTCAGGTGTGAATGGGTTAAGCATGATAAGAAGATGTCCGACATGGAGAAAAATTACTCCTTTCATTCACATTAATCGTTCCTACAAACCATTTTGTTTACTATTGAATGTTTTGTAAACGAAGGCTGTACCACAATGAAGCCAGTGATTCTTCTGAGGGTTATCAGAAACCCATAAATAGGTTTCTGGTGTTATATATACCTAACGTGAACATTAGTTGGGCAAGTAGGGTTGTAGGAGACGCTGGCGTGACACTTCAGTAACGCGGTTTTAACGGAAATTTCGGTTGAAAGTCAAATGGATCAGACAATTTCCCGAAAATCCGCTCCACCTTCAGAGGTAGTCCTATTTTTCCGTTTAGGAATGGAACGTTGTAAATTTCCTTACCATTTACATTAAGAAAAAATCAAATCGCTAAATCGAGTTAACGGTCAGGGCCCGGTTGCTCGAAAGCCGATAAACGCTAATCCCGGATTAAAAGTTAACCTAGGATTTCATTTCTCTGTTTAAAAATGTTTTCAAAACGTCATTTATAGCCAGACAAGTTTAAGTCAAAACTGATGGGCAGAAAAGTTTGGAAAATTTTCAATTGTTGAGTTATTTGACTGATTTCAAAATTGACGCTAATCCTGGGTTAGCTTAATCGTGCTTTGTACAGCCCGACCCTGGGTACCAGGACGGGGTAATGGAATATTTAAATGGTAAGTGCAATCTCGTCGGTTGGTTGGTAAATTTGGAAAATCGCTCACTATTATGTAACGGTCATCCCAACCGTTTTATTCCTACAAATGGTAAGCACTCGCTGATTCTCAGACGGCCCAAGGTTACTCGCACTCAATCTCTCATCTCTCCGCCTGATGCCCTTTGTTTGAAGGCTTACTCATGACGTCATCTGACCGTGGAATATTTCCACCAATCAGAGTGGTTGTAGGTCGTTTTTTCTCCATCAGGGATTTCAAGAATGGGACTCAACGTTCTCTGATTGGTGGAAACATTCTATGGTCAGATGAAGTCAAGAACAAACCCTCAAACACACTGAAAGGACATCAGACGGGAAGAGGAGTGAGTGAGTGCAAGAGACCTCGAACCGTCTGAGAATCACTATTCGTTATGTATACCACTCCCCCCCCCCCCCGGGGACGGATAAACGAGTCAGTGTCGCAAAGTCCCCCGCGTTTAGCCGTGCGACACCGGGGAAGCCTGAAATAAAAACAATATTTTCGAGATGGCGACAACGAGTTAAATATACAACAATGGTACGTTAAGAAATTGAGTATGTGTTACGTATTTCCAATGAGTTTAAATCAGGTAACAAGAGTGGAAGCCCTGGCAAACTGTTTCCATTTCTCAAAAATTATAACGATATATTTTACTCTATGAAAATATCACTGGAAGTTTTACTTTTGTCAACAGTGAGTTATGATGAATGGTTTTCCAGAAGCCAAACAAACAGAAAGTGAGAAGTGTATTGTCTACTTCATAGCCCCATGATGTCACCGAAAAAATTTGGCGTCTCCCCATTTTGCAAGAAGCTTGTAAGTCAACAACTGTTTTTCATGTTTTTTCTGACTCTAACTAGTTTATAATCAACAAGATTTACATACGAAAAGCAGATTTCTATCAAAACAAACTCAATGGACCTGCGTTCATTTATCCATTTCATGTTCTCTAGAGAATTGTTCTTTTATCTTTCTAAAAATTATGCATTCATATACACGTGAATGATACAATTTGTAAAAAGCAATTTTCTAGAGTAACATCACATCATCTGAAATGGGTAAAGAAACACGCCCAGGTAAAAAGCTTTATTGCAGTCTCACTTGCACTCAAAGGCTAGGGCACTAAGCACACAACTTTAAAATGGGCTATGCATTTGGATGTACAGTCGAACCTCTCCTTACGGAGACCTCTCTAATACGGACACCTCTCTATTACGGACAGTTTCCTATGTCCCGACAAAATTCTCACATATTTTCTCTAAAAAAGACCTCTATAATACGGACGCTCTCTAACACGGACAACGGACACTAATAATCTTGGCCCCAGAGAGCAAATTTATATAAACTTAACCTCTTTATTACGGACACTCCGGTGATCAGGTGATGATAGTTTGAGGTAAGTAATACAATTTCCTGTTTGTGGTTACAAACATAAATCGCAAGACGTTTTCAGAATTGTACTTTATATTACTTTTTCACATACAGCATTGCGTTGTAGTTCGTTTCGTTTTAAAACAGTGATTCGTATACCTTATGTAGCTGAGAATTTTACAATGTAGTACACTACTGAAAGACAGTGTCTCGATGCTTAATATTAATCAATTTAGATGCAGTTAAAAGACGAGTGTGGGCCTGTTTTTAGTTACTGAACAATAAAACTGTCAGTGGAGTCTGTCAGTGGAGTGACGTCATCGTGGTGACCTCTATAATACGGACACCTCGAATAATCGAACTACAATGTCGATTAACAATCGTTCCAAGCCGGCGTTTCTCTAAAAGCACTGGGAACGAGGTTGGTCGATTCCGGGAAGGGGGAAGGGGGATTTCCCATAAAAGTTAGGAAGAGTTTAAAAGGAACTCTGAAAGGTATCTGAATCTTTGGTTGTGGTCTTCAGTTTACAATTTTTAACCCCTTAGAGATGCCAAAACAAAACAATACACGGGATTTTAACAACTTTTATTGGTAATTAGATACACAACATGTCAGTCAGGTCGTACTGGGAGAATATCGTCCTGAGGTCTTGACAGAACGTACCAAAAAAACCGAGGGCCTATATATCCTCCCACTACAGTCCGAGCAAGCTTGGTTAATAAGAGGCTTATTGCACGACTGAAAATGTGACAAAAAACTGGGTCTAATGAATTTATTTGGCTGATCTTAGTTATCGGCACTCTCAACTGTCTTAGGCGTGTAATAAAACTAGGTATCGAAGACGTTCTACTCGTGCAAGTTTTACAAGGCAGTGTCACACACATCTACCCTTTACCTACAAAACGTACTTAAATTTTCGGTAGGTGACTAATCAGTTGGAATAGCTACTTTTCAAATTGATCTTCAAAGGAAAAGAATACTCTGTTAAAAAGTACCTATTAGGTAGGATTACTTGAGGGCATTGTGAAAATAGTTCGATTTGGTGATGAAATAGTTTGATCAAAGAACTGCACCGGGAAAACAGAACCGTTGTTTTTGGGAACAGACTTGATATATCTTGGTTTTGTAACCTACTTTAAAAAGAACGCCCTATATTATATTGTCTTATAAAATATTTAGAGAATGCGCGCTCTATGATTGGTCAGATCGAAATCATTATAACTCGGTAAAGCAAGCGCCTTAAGTAACGCGCGTGCTTTATCAGGTTATAATGTACACATGGCAAATTAAAAATTGTTGAAATCAAAGTGCCAAAAGTAATGTAAAGAAAAAACGTTTCGGGCTTTGCCCTTCTTTAGTGGACGTCCGTTCTTTAATAAATACGCCACGACATCAAAGTTGAATAGTTCTGTCTAGTATAATGCACACAGCATTGCCTATATATATAACATGCACATAGCCTATAGCCCATACGAGCGCGCGCAAATCATGGGACATTTTATAAAGAAAATAGTGAACTTGCTACTTGCGCAATGTTCAGTTATATAAACACTTTTTTAAAAATTCCCGCTGGCTGATATAACTTGACAATGCACTCGGTCACGTTTACTATTCCCTTAATAAATGATACGCGCGACGATGGGCGAATGCTTTATCGAGTAATAATGAACTCGTTCTGACCAAACATAGTGCGCGCATTTCTTTGAGAAAGGAAACTCTGAATAAGCGTGGCTTTCCAGCCAATCAGAGCGCGCACAGCTTCCATTAACTAAATTATAACATGTAATATGAAATAACGAACACAGTCCTGAAGTGTAAAGTTCGCGCTGTTGCACTGCATATATAAACGATCTGCAACACACAAAGTCTGACATGCCTTAGTCGATAATAACTGTTTATTCAAACTGCAAGCGTCTCAGCTCCTCAGGATCATAGTTTTGCAAGTTGGTTTGGTCGGACCAAGCTGAATGCAATGCTCCATCCATTTCTGTTGCAACCTTAAATAAAGGTCATAAAGTAATCTGTAAATCTTAGGTCGTGCAGTAAGAGAAAACAACAGACAAGCATAAAGTTAAGCATAGAATATACTGATAACCTCGTACAGAGCCCACCGGACGAGGGGCATAGTTACATGCTGTTATGCAAGGACGAACTGCGTTTAACTCAGCCCAGAATAATACGACTTTAGCCTGACGAGGCTTCAGCACACGGATGAAAGAGTGACGCAACTAGCAATTCTCCGCTCTTTCTTTCTTGCACGATAAGGTCTGTGCTATTGTGATGATTGTATAACGATAGAGGGAATAATGACGAAGGGACTTGGAATTAGCTCCACGCTATACAGTTGTTCATATTGAGGAACCACAGCCAGGATGGAGAGGAGTGTTACTGTTTCAAATTCTGAATTATTAATCAGTTTACTGTTTCGGTTACTTGCATTATTATTGTTGCTCCGTTATTAATTTCTCTCTCAACGACCTTCGAAACAAACATGACAGGTTGGGTCAAACCCGGGGAAGTGGGGGCCCATAGGCATAGGGCTTATAATTGGGAATTTACGCTACCTGATTTCCTTGAACCAAAGTATGACGAGTCCCACCAATTACAGCATCGCAATCTGGGCACCTACTTTCTTCCATGGCTCCACCGCAATCGCCAATTGCGTAGATGTGACCATTCGGACACTTGTACCAGTGGCCCTGGGAGAAATTCATTGCCTTCACAATCATTACTCGCTCGTCTGGTGTTAGACCTTCCAAACCGCACTCTTTTCGGATCCGGTTTATTGTGGCACCTATCTCATCTACGTCCTCGTCGCTGAGCCGTTTTCCTGCATTCAGCTGCCTTCCCTGACTTTCTAACCACTCTCCTTGGTCGAAAGCGAGAGTAATGGAACGTTTTTCGACCTCACACTGAACCACGCGAACCTTCAGCAGAAGGCTGACACAGATGATTTCATCTCTGATGTCCGTCAGTCTTTGTGAGGAGATTTGAAGTTTCATGAGCTCCATTTCCAAATGATTGAGCTTCTGGTCAACTTCCGTTGCTCCTTGGAGGTACTTCTGCTCAAGGGCAGTCTCGTTTGCACTGGGTGGCTTTAGTACCCCATAGGTTGTATTTTGTAGCAGGTCAGTTTTCACCTTTTCTCGCACCTTGTATATTTGCTCTAGTAGATTTATTTGATTCTCAATTGTGTGTAGCTCGGCCAGGGTTTTTCTTTGTTGCAGCCAGTATGTTAACGTTTCGTAAGCACTTTTGACATTGCGTACTTGTTCATCGCTTTGCTCCAGCAAGACCTTCTTGTTTGCAATATCGGGATATTCATCCACAAGACGTTCGGTATCATATTCCAAATCTTCTTTTAACTCCTGGAATCGTTCTTCCTCTTCAATCAGTCTCTTCTTCACTTCTTCAACTTCAGCCAACTTTACTTTGACAATGTCAGCATATCGGTAGCTTATTCTGATGGGAGTCTTGCATCTGGGACATTCCTTTAACTTTATATCTTCGTTATCGCCATCTTTGTCCATCCAGTAGTCCAGTGCCGTCACCTCAAACACGTGACCACAGTCCAGCAGCTCAATAAACCGTGCATCTTCTTCCTCTTCAGTGCCAAAGAAGACCTCAGTTACTTTGTCTTTATGACAAATTCTGCAAAGCTTGGGACACTGCTCCCCACAGAGCCCGATGCATGGGTGGTTGTAAAGGCAAGAGTCTCTTGGTAGTCTCTTACGGCATGGTTCATTGCATCGTTCACGGTTGCATTTCTCACCACAAAGTCTTGTGCACTTCTTGTGTTGGCACCTCCAAGAACATGGTTCCTAGGTGATGAAACATAAGCAGTCAAAAGGACCCATCACTTAAAGGATAACTGTCAAGGATTTGTAATAAGGTTTCGAGAAGCTCCAAAATGCTTCACTTGTTTTGTGATTTTCTGTTTTTTGTCGAGTAATACAGGATGTTAGGCACTTTACACACAGTTTTGTTAAAAAAATGATGATAACTGTTGATATTCAAAGGCCCTTAGGGAAAATACAAGAGGTAGGAAACACTACGCTTTTCGAAAACTTAGAGAGAACCCTTCTCTGATGCCCCTTTGAATAGTTGTAATTTCCTCTTTCTCTTAATATGCTCATCCTACAGGGCGTAGTCTCAAAGTGGTTCTTGGATGAAGCCCTAAGGGTGAAAGGAGGCAGAGCCGCCCCAAGTTGCTCCGGAACAAAGCACAAAGCTTGCAAAAGGCCTTGAAATTATGTAAGGGTTATTGACCTGGAGCGAGAGGATTATGTGATATATTCCCCTCGTGGCGTACCAGAGGGCGTAGCCCGAGGGAACGCCACGAGGGACAGGTCAATAACATGCTTATTTTTCACTTTGTGAGGTTTTCTAAAACAAAGAAACTATTAATTTTTCGGAGGGTAACATCTAGTTTAATTCAAATGCAAAAAAGCATGATTCCGCAAGGCCGCATTGGGACCACGGCACATTACGAAGCGAGACGGTAAACATGTTTTGCTTTTGCCAAATTTGCATTGAGCACGTTGCTTCGTTATGAGTAGAAGGAGGGAGAGAGAGAAGAAAATGTATGAACAGTACTTGTGGTCTCGCCATGGCCCAACTGCCGCCTTCATCTTTCGAAGATCAATGGAGTGGATGTCGGTATATTTTCCAAGGGAAACCGGCGGAAAAATATTCAGGTTCAAGCGTAAGCCGAGGCGTCATACACTATTGAAGACCCGAAACCAAAATTACGGCAAGAAACCATCGAATACTGTTATCAATATTTCGATTTCTGGTCGCGACCCGGCAAGTTAATTATGTAGGAATACGATCGATGAAGTTATCTTTTTATGTAAACAAAAAAATTACTTATTGAGTGTTTTTTTCCCTTGTTAAGCCCTATTTTGTCTTCCCGTTTGTGTTATTCTGTTATTAGGGGACTAAGTCGAGGGGAATATGTCGGGGGGAATATGTTAAGGGAAATATATTTCATTGTTTCGCTATTGTTATCAGCTATTGTTCAGCCCCGCACTCCCCTGTTATAATCAAAGCCGCCACCAGCTTTTCAGACAGTTAATAATGGTTAGGGGCTATTGAATATATTCACCCGAAAAGAACAAAGAAAACCGAGCCAACTGAAAAATAACGTATGATATATATACAACCTTGGCCTATTGGTTTAGGGACACTTCACCTTTTTCAGAGTAAGACATTTTGTCCTCCCAACCCCCTATACAAATTTGAAGTCCATAAATTGTACAAAACGTAGGGTGGTTGTCTTACTCTTGGATATCAACATTGCTTAGGGGGAGGAGTAAAAGTCATGTTTTTGTTAAAAGAAAGCGTCCAGTGTCCCAAACCAATTGACCAGCATTGCAGTTTTTTAACTATATGCGCCATGGGGCGTGAAGTATTGGCAATTCCTGTCATACTAACCCGGCAAGGTGTGCACAGCTCCATACATGTTTTGGGGCATCTGCTGTGGATGCATCGGTTCTCACACTTCTTTGGACATGGCGGGCAGTTCTTTGTGCAAGGCTCCTCACAGAGGTGAAGGCAAACTCGTCTTCTGTCACAGTCGGCTTGGCAAGGAACGTGCATTCGTCCTTGCTGGCAATCACTGCAATTTCCAACACAGGGGTGCTCGCATTCCAGAACTGCACGGCAAGGCTCTTCACATCGATAACCACCTTCCGAAAGCTCAAAACAGGGCTTTTCAATTTCATGACCACAATCAAACTCCATCTTGACTATATTTTGGCACGCGAAAGACGAGCATTCTTGCCAGCACTTTCCAGGACATAGGTGACCACAGGGAAGAAATTCAAAACATTTCTTCTGGCAGTTAAAGGTCTCCGCCGGCGTTCCACATGGTACATGCTGCTGATGTCCACAGGTCGGGATCTGTTTTTCAACTTCTACAGGGCACCCAGCACAATCCTCACCAAAGTGGCACTTTCTGCTGCATCTACTTTGGTGCTCAGAGCAAAGTTCAGTGAGACAGTCTTTCTGGCATTTGTATAGCGTATGGTCACTGTCATCAGGGTGACAAACTCGTTCGCACACGTGACCGCAAGGAAGCCGAAACTGGCATGGCAAAGTGCAACCTCCTTCTGGCGCTCTCTTGAAGTCGTCTGCAACTTTGGCCTGGATAACTCTGTCTGGATGGTTCTTGCAAACCAATTCTAATGACTCTCCTATGGCACCCTGTCCTTTCATGTCTTGGACAATTTGCTTCCATAGTTCATTTTTCTCAGCTAGCATAGCGAAGTTGCCGATACAGTAGAGACCTTCGCGAGCTCGGGACAAAGCAACGCAGACACGATTCTTCACCGCCAGAAAGCCAATATTCTTCTGTTTATTACATCTAACGAGAGATAGTAAAATGATGTCATTCTCTTCACCTTGAAAGTTGTCTACAGCAGTGACTCTGACACCTTCGAATTTGGACTTAGGCATAGTCTTCTTCAGGGCCAACACTTGACCAGAGTACATGGTCAACACTGTTATCTGTTTGGGTGTATAGCCTTGCAAAAGGAAGTACTCACAGAGTGCTGCAATGTATTCTGCTTCGTGTTGATTTGAATGACTCTTGATCTTGTCATTTATTTCACTTTCATCTTCAGGAAATTGGTGATTGATCATGAAAATGTTTCTGGAGACACCTCTAACATTTGGGTATTTATGTACGTCTCCGTGGTCTTCAAGGTCATCATAGATAAATCTCATGAGCCTCGCGATCTCGGGTCTCATCCTATGCTGTGTGTTCAATTGATGACATCGCATTCCGCTGTTTACCATTCTCTCGAACAACGACACATCGAGATTGTATTCTCTTGCCAGACTGTACACAGTTGGGTTTGGCCTCAGTTGTTTGTGGTCACCGATAAGAATCAAGTGCTGAGTTCCTTTAGTGATGGAGGTTATGATGTGAGCCTCAAGGACTTCAGCTGCTTCCTCAACAATAACGATGGTCGGTTTGATAACTTCCAGTATGGTGCGGTACTTTGCAGCACCAGTTGTGGTCATGCCAATCACTACAGCATCTCTTAGCACGTGGAGGTCTTCATAGTCTCGAACCTCTGTGAACCGTTTACAGATGCTTTCGTATTCTTGACTTCTTCTTGAAATCTCCTCACGGCAGTTACCCTGAAAAAGTCGGAGCCAAAATAAATACAGCCTCCAACGGTCCTCGCCACGAAGGTCCCAAACTTGGTTAACATTAGCCACCGCGTATGGAAGTAGGGGTTGGAGCTTGGATTCTCCTCTGAGAACTTTTCGATGATCTTGCGAAAGACTTGAGGACTGGTTTTTCGCTTGTTTGGTGGTATTTGCTCCCATAATAAGCTCGAACTGATTCTCACCAAGCAAGCGCTGACTTTGGATTATGTCGGCATCTTTGTCTACTTCGATTCCGTCTTCAATGTCATCATTAGCGTCACCACTTGCGTCACTTTTACTTCTCACTGGTTCGATCGGTCTACTCTCGTTAGAAGAACTCGCCTGGCTGGGATTCTTTAAACCGAGCCAACTCTGTATGACTGATTTTCCTTGAACTCCAAAACGATACTGTTCTGCCCTTAGCTGCTCCAGGTGTATCCTCCCTGCAAATTGTTCCAAGTCTCTGAGGGTCAGGATGGTCTCCTTGCTGCGTGCTAATCTCCCACTCGCTCTCTCGATGGCCTCTTGACATTTCATCATTTCTACTTTGACGCGACGCTTGTTTTCCGAAGAAGTCGTGTATTCCTGTAGGTTGTATGCTTGTAGAAGTTCTGAAGAACTTCGTCCTCCAACTCTTATTATTCCTGTCTGTTGAAATGTCAGTACTCCTTCTAGAAACTGATCGAGGGCGTGGTTTGTGTAGCACACCATCAGCATGGCAGACGTTTTCTCTGCATCCCAGACATGTCTGTTGTCAAGAAGGGCTCTTACAATCTTCAAACCAACGTACGTCTTACCTGGTAACAGAAATAATAAAGGAGTTCGAAAACAATTTTTAGGATGATTTCTGCGACCATAGGTGGTATGCGACCACAGGTTGTTCCTCTGTATTATTAAAACGGCACTATTCAGTTCCCGAAATTAGCGATACAAAACTACATTTGACTTGCGTGACAACCTCGTTTCTTCGTATCTCTTGGCCCCGCTTCCGGTTTTCTTGTTGATGTTCGTGAAATACTACAGGCCCGCCCTACAAATGGTCTGCCGTAGGGTAATTAAGGAGCAGGACTAACGTTAATGACACTATGAATGAATATTACCTGTTCCCGGAGGACCTTGTATCACTGAAAACTCTTTAGTGAGAGCACCCTTCAGCGCTTCAAGTTGGGACGCATTCAGGTTAACTTCATCAGCCTTTGGCCATGTGCTGGGATCACAAATGGATACTATGCCTCCACCTCTCACATCTGCCAACTCAAGGGTCTCTTCAAGGTCATATTTTACTTGAAGTTCCAATATTCCGATTCTAAGGTACTGAGGAGTTTTCACATTTGAGTTGCAGTGGACCAGGTAATCTTGGAAAGGAAACGTTTCAGAAGTGATATACTTCAGTTGTTCTAAAATGGGCCGATAGGCCTCAAAATATGCTGGCGACTCCACCATTACATATCTATCACGCCTTTGTTGAGTGGCTTCAAGACCGTTGACAAATCGAATGTCTAACTTGCCCGCCCTGAGATCTTCTGCTTTGCGGTTTGCTACTGTCGCAAACAGCATAGTTTTGAAGTTGTCCTTTGATAAGCAAAGGAATGATCCAAACAATAAACGCTTGGAATGCTCCCATGGAATCCTCCTGAGGTGTCGCATGTCTAGACGAATGGAATGCACGATACCGGCTCTTGTACAAACCGTGTGCATGATCTCGACATTCTCGTAAATGTACAAGTTTTGAGATCGTTTTTCTTTTGGGGTATTATTTGTGATCTCTCTGATTCCATCGCGAAGTGGGGAGACAAAATCCTCACGAAGCAGGCGGAATTGGACATCCAGATAATCGTTGAGGTCTTTGTATGCTTCAGTATTATCTGTCTTGTTTCGTCGCAGAAATGGTTTCTCCTCAGAGCGAATTTCCTTCTCACTCGGATAAATGGATATTTCTTTGAAGTCATCTGGCGGGGGTGGCTCAACTTCTTTTCTTTTTTTCTTCTTTGGTCCTTGGGCAGCCTGTGCCACTTTTCTTTCCTCCGTCATCAGTTCGCGTCTCTTGGCCAAAAGTGTTTCCACTTCTCTCTTAGACTCCTCAAATCCGGTCGCACCAATGTCGTTTAAGCTTCCACTGAGGTGGTCGATCGGAATTTCGGAGGATAATCTAGGAAATCGAACAAGCCATTCCTTAAAGAACGCTATCAGACATTCCAGGATCACACTGAACTGAGATTCAGACTCTTCTTCCTGAATCATTGGGAGTTGTAAAATGTATTTTGGCAAATGAGTGCGCATGAAGGTCGATCCCTTACATATGGACATCACCTCAATCAAATTCTGTGTCATCTGTGTTTCACACATCTTGCCCAGAATTTCTATTAACAATGTCATCCAGTCTTCCTTGATGTCGTCGTCGTTTACGAGCATTTGGAAGCTTTCGCGGTATTGAAGTAGACTCACAGCAATCTCAGAAGACTCTGTAGATCGCAGCTCTTGTAGTTTTCGATAGCCAAGATAACGCCCTCTTTGTGCTCCTCTTTGTTGTCGTTCGTGATGTTGTCCTTCCCTATAGGCACCTTCAAGAGAAATAGAGTTGAAAGGTAAAGTTTGTTATCAAGCCTACATAAAATTGCTCATCAGACCTGCTTTTCCAACACTTCGGTTTCTGTAGCGTGACGTGATTAGGAGTATACCGTATTTTCTCGATTAAACGCCGGGCCCCGAATAAACGCCGGGTATAATAGAGGAAGTTGTAAGTAAGCCCCTCAAACGTTTATTTGTAGTATAATAAACTTAAGATTTAAGCGCAAGGTACACGGTTGCCAAGAAAAACGAATAATAACCCTTTCTTAAAAAATGGCGGGCGAGAAAAAACTGCTGATTCCAAGAAACGCCGGGTCCAATAGGCCAAGTTTGAAATAAACGCCGGGGGCGTTTAATTGAGAAAATACGGTAACTTCTCCCTGTTTATGAGATGCCACACAGCGTAACCCGTCCTTTTGCAAGTTATACTAACAAATTGACATAATGTCATCATTATCAGTAGAAACATTTTAGGAGCTAACAAGTTTAATACTCTGAAAGTGAACATCACTCGTTTTGGGCTAAAAACCATCTCGTACTCCGGTGCATGCTACAGCCCGAAACTCTCTCTCGGACTTAAGGATACTCAACCTTCGCGAGTGCTTTGGGAAAACAATTCGTCTTGACACGTTTTGTCCTTTGCTCATTTCTGATTAAAAGGAGATTCATTCATTTTTCATGGGCATAACAATAACAGGCTTCGTTTGTCAATGTTTGCATTTAAAGGGACGGTGTCCTACCGAAATAACAAAATTTCGCTTGTCCTATTTCCATGTTATACCGCCAAATGCCACCAAATATACAACTAAATTAGATAAAAAGATTCTATAGAGCAAAACAGAAGCAGTTGTTTGGAGATAAAGTACAGGGGCCGGATTCACGAAGCCCTCCTAAGTTGACATATCCTAAGTATTGATTCTTAACAATAGCCTATTGTTGTAATGAAAATAGACTATTGTTAAGAAACAATACTTAGAGCGGAACTAGGTCGATTCCCTCTCATTCTTACCATAAATCAGAAAATTCTTAATTATATTCTATATCTTAAAAGCAAAAATGACGACTCTATAATGAAACAAATTTTCTTAATATCATTAGATCTCCATTCAATTAAAAAAACTAATTTTTACTCTAATTTATTAAACATGGTTGAATACTATGATCTACAAAATTTTAATCTTGACACACTGGATGAAAATAAGATCATGCATTATGTCAATCTTATGAAGCAAAAGTATATTTCCTACTGGAAAAATGCTTTACAGAACTCAAGGAAATTGGAATTTTACAATAGTTTTAAGGATCAATACATAATCTCCCATTATCTAGATCACACAAGGAAATCAAATGAAAGGAAAATTCTAGTCAAATTTAGGACAGGTAATCCAAAACTCATGATCGAGCTTGGTCGATATAATCAAATCCCTAGAGAAAATAGATTATGCCCTTTATGCGAATCAAATAATATCGAAAACGAAATTCATTTTCTCTTTCAATGCCCAAGATATTCAACTTTAAGAGATAAATACTTTAATCAAATCTACCAACACTTGCCGAATATTCAAAATACATTCTCAACAGAAAGTATCAAAGAATTGATGAACTCTTCCAATTATTTTGTTAATTTACTTTTAATGAAAATGATATCTGCATGCTTTGAATTACGTGATAGCTTAATATTGTCAAATCAAAATGAAGTTTTGTAATTATTTAATATTCTTTTACTGTCTTTTGTTATTGTTAAAAGTATGCTTTTGCAATACTGTAACTCAATATAGTCATGCAAATAAAGCTATTATTTACGTTACGTTAGGATATGTCTTAACTTAGGAGGGCTTCGTGAATCCGGCCCCAGGACTGTACGGTGGAAGTGGATTACAGTTAATCAAATTTCATTTTTGTGAGAGGCGGTCAAGAATTCAAAATTGCTATTCTTGTGGAATTATGACCTTTTTAGCCACAATTATTTTATCTCTGTATTTAATATTTCTTTGCTTTCATCACTTTTGGCGATATTTTCTTCCTGTTTCAAGATAATAAAGCAAGCTTAAAGAAAGCTCGTGGTCATAATCATGAAAATACGATACATCAGCCGGGACACGCACAGTCCCTTTAATTAAACAACAAGATTCATATCCACGAAATGCTGCAACTGAAATACTGTTGGCTGGTTCACGCTCAGATAGTAGAGTACCGGAAAACGTCACTTGGAAAGAATTCATGCTCTTTTAAACTACTTTGCAATTGCTCCAATTTGTCTAATGTGACTAAATTGTACAGGATCGGAGCTGAATCCGTAAGAATGGCTTTCAAATAGAGAAAGGAAAATTGACCTTGAAGTGTTCACGTTCTCCACAAAACCTACAACTTGTTCATTAGACGTTGTTATTTTGCAGCCGGGGGAACGGCAAAGAAATATACCAAAAGGTGTTCTATCTCGCTACCGTCGCCGTCATATTTGCTAAAGCTCCCTATTAAGATCTTTTAACCTAAAATGACGGTGCGAATGGTTAGCATAAACTGACACAAAAGGAGCAAACTCCATTATTCTTGTTGTCTGGTTTTCATTCGACCCCCCTTCATGCTCGAGCTCAAGTACAAGGAACATAAAATGTTTTGATGCTTGCCCTTTTTTTAAGTACTGTTGCCTTAAACCTTAAACAAATCGCGAAAATAAACTGCGTAATCTGCCCATCATAAATGATAGGGGAGTTTCTTTTCGTATACGAAGTAACAAGTGTCGACAAAAGAATAACAAAAATATCACGCAAATGCTATGTCCTTCCGGCATTACGTCTGTATGGCAGCTGAATACTGAGCTGTTTTAGTTACATTATTAACCCCTCAAGAATTTAACCTTAAAATGCTGATGTGTTGCCAAACACACATCTGAAGACAGCGATCAACTAGAATCAAATTTCATAAATGGGAACCAGCAGACATTTTTTGGTGTTATTATAACAGCCAAACTTACGCCATACTTTGTACATTACATTGATATATTTAACCTGTTTCCATTGTTTCATTAGAAACTGCATTTACTAGTTAACAATCTGCTGTTTGTATAATTATATGCTGTACCATGTGATTCCATGGATAAAATCCTAAAATATGAACATTCAAACAAACGCTATTAAGAAATACGTCCCTGAAGTTCTGTTCTTAACCAAGCAGGTTATTCAAAACATTCGTACTAAAGTTTATAAATCACTAATGTCTATTTAAAATCACAAGTATGATATATACGTAATTCAATAAAGGTTGCCTTGGGAATTGGTCATTGGGCATACGGAACACAATGCGATGCTTCGCTTGAGTGACCGCCAAACAATAGCTTCCCAATGCCCAATTACCAATGACCAAAACAACCTTTATTGAATTAGGTGTATACAATGTACTATGGCGCACTGAGCAGTAAAAGAAAAGAAAAGAAACAGAAAACAAGAATAAGTGAATACAAAATAAACAAAGAAATCCGAACTACCCATGGAGTGGGTTGGAGGTGGAGGAGCTTGCTTGAATTTTTAGTAAGAAATTACAAATGCTTGCTCGGTCTTACTAAACTGCTACAACATAATTTTAGTGACCAGGAGTTTTTCATTATAGCACTGGTATACGTTGTTGACTACGTTGTGACGGTCAGGCAGGACTTTATCTTCTCCGCGCGGAGGCTTGTCATTGGTTGTTTAAAATCTTGTGACTATCATGCTAAATTGCTCAATCTGCTCAATGTAACTAGGACCCTGAACCCTGGCAGTCCCCACCGGGCTTTCTCTGTTCCGAGTGTTATACCAATACACATTAATACTTACTGTAATTTCGCATTTTACTTAGTTTCCATCTTGATAACTCTTGGGAATGTATGTAATTTTACAAGGGAAATTGTCGTTAACAGCTACAAAACTTATTAATTCGTTGAAAACAAGCTGTTATTTCCCCCAACAGCGACTACCACCGTCTCTGCCGCGGCTACTGCGGAAGACTTTCCCTTTTAGCTCAGACGTTTTAGCCCTTTCGCTACGAAGAGCGAACAAAATGTCATATTGCACTTTGTAGCACATTAGAAAACAAACATGATCACAAGAAAGTTCGGCTGAAGAGCTTCAGTTTGAATGGACAGATACTTCGAATAAAATAATTTAATAGCTAGAACAACTAACACAACTAACGCGTTTGACTATGAGAAAGAAAGGTTCAAGGTAGTTATGGTAAGCAGATGACTGCCTTCGCGAATGTGTTAAAATCGATTTAAACGAAAACAACGAAACAAGGGTCGTATGTTATCCAGTTGGCGCAGACGACAATAGGACACAATAACACAATATCAATACCTGAGTTTGTGTTTGCGCCTCGGCTCCTTCCCCTGCCGCGACCCCTTCCTTGACCATAATTTGCCCGTTCCATGATTCTATTTTGATGCACAGCAAACCCGTCCTCTGGTACAATCTATGTTTTCATCATGGAGAAAGTCAAGTCATCCTTCGAAAAGAATTCGAGAAGGAAAACCGTCAGCCATGTTGTTGATCGCTTCTCAGAAAGACAGGAAGTCTTTCTCTGAAACAAACGCTCATGCATAACGTTATTTCATTGGTCCATCACAACAAAGCTGTCTCAACAAGGTTATCGAGGACATATCGGAATGGACAGGATCACTTTCAATTGGATTGACACGAACTGAGGGCCTAATTAAACTGGAAAATAGGTTTATTACACGGAGAGGAGGATGTTTGTGTTTATTAAATAACTGAGGTCGTATTGACAAGAAAAGGAACCAAGAAGATACGTAGTGTTTTTCTACTGATTTAATGCTTCTTTCTTTTATTCAATTTATAATGATATATTGTTTGTCAGAACGGTTTTAAATGTTCTATTCTAACATTTCCTATCTTTCTATAAAAACAGCCTTCCTTACAAAGATTGATTTGAATTGCACTCGAAGGTTCGATAGACGCTTAAAGTTATAGCAGTCCTTTCTTTCTTACTTTTGCGACCAGAAAATATCTCCAATTTAATGTTTGTTCCCTCTATTGTTTGTTAGAACGTTAGCGACTGAGCTGAAATAAAGGCTGACTGTAGAAAAATGTACGATGTATATTATGGAAGCTGGTTCGATACTTCCTTCAAACCTCTTTGATATACATTCAGTACATGGTTAAATTAAGGGTAAATGTAAGTTTGTATGCATTCTTTTCATTTACGTTTCGAAAGAAAATTTTTAAATGCGTTTTTCTAACTCGCTAGATATTCATCCTTAATAAAGTTGTTTACAGGCTGTTATATATACACCAAATGAACACCAAACATGACATTTCAACAGATGTTTCATCCAAACAAATTTCTATCAAATATATGAATGATTTTTTAATTTCATTTTCAAGTTCTTAATAATTTATCTTCTTTTTATCCTCTGCGAATGTCATTAAGCAAATAAATTCTTTTTTTGTTACTTAAAAGATTTATTGCTCGACGTTTCGGTGTCGTCATGACGCCATTATCAATTAATTATTTTATTACATCCTTTTTGAAATCACTGGTGATCCTTGCAATCTGATTGGCTCTCAGCAGTGCGATTTATTCCCGAATCACACTATTTTTTGCTCCAAATCGCATCTTTTTCTCAGCATTGCGATTTATTCCCGAATCGCACTATTTTTTGCTCGAAATCGCATCTTTTTCTTAGCATTGTGATTTATTCCCAAATCGCACTATTTTTTGCTCTAAATCGCATCTATAAGTTGCATCAATATTGGTACTGACTAAAATCCTGTATTTGGGCAATTAAATTGTGCGATTTTAAAATGGATGTAATAAAGTGGTAATTGAACTTCGTGTCGTGCAATTTTGGTCTGAAATCATACTTGTGATTTCAAATCGAACTCGCGCTGCACGCTCGTTCGATTTTGAAATCACGCGTATGATTTCAGACCAAATTGCACTCCACTCAGTTCAATTACCATTATAAATCAATTATCTTTTATTTTTGCATGCCTTTGCTTTAACAAATCTCTTTTGATTATTTCTTATTTGCTATCTTCTATGACAACGTTCTTACAACTTAATTAGGTGCAGGTGTTTTAGAATTTTGATAGTGTCCTTCAACGGATAGCCCGACGCAGAATCGCGAAATTCGATCATTGCCTTTTCCTTGGATAGGAACGAAGACCAAAAAAGCTTGCTGCAGTTAACTATCGAACGTATAAGGGCTTGTTTCGAAAAAGCAAAAACTAAACAACCATTAATCAAACTTTCTGAGTTACTTTCTGCTTTTGTTTCACTTCAACAGTCAACAAAATGTTACAAAACCGCACAAAGAGAAAAGTCGCTAACACTTGTTACATGTATATTGCCATGTATATTTTTGAGAAAATGTATGCTGAAATTCTAATAAAGAAAACTGATATTAAAAAAAACTGCCGTTTTAATTCCCATATGTCACCTGAAAACAAGCCAACACAAAGACATTACTACTTTTCTTGACCAAGATTTCGTGGCATTTAACTGTTTTCTTTTTATGAAATAAATATAACGAAACACAAAAAAAATAAACTCGTACTGATTTTACCGCAAATACAAAAGTTCTGAAACATTACCACTTTAAATAACCAAATTGAAACGTTATTCCGATAGCTAACAGGAAGTGACCTTTGGACAAGAAAAGTAGTAATTAAAACATTTAGCGCCCGCGCAGCCAGGCGATTGCATTTCACTTTCCACGGTGTTTGATTCCGGTATCCAATCGAATTTTCCTCTAACGGCTTTTCCGGGAAAAAATAAATATGACTCCATTATAAACGAGACAAAACAATTTCTTCGGAGAATCAGTGATGAGCAGGGTTGAAACAGTTCAGACATCAGTTTCTGGTAAACATAGAACTGAATATTCCAATCTTAATTTACGACTTTCGAGAAAACCCTTTCTCATTCGTCGCTTAATGGATGATAGCACGAATCTGGACTGAGGAAGGAAGAGCACCTTTCTCGGAATCTGCACGATTACTTGCGCGCTTATACAGGTATGCCGGAACCCTTGATTTTGATGGCATTTCTTTCGTCTTTTAGTAATTTTCGATATTCTTCATAAATCATAATCCATGCATGCGATTATGATTTTAGAGGAAACACTTTCACATTCGTCTCTTAAATAATACCTTTATCGGAATCTGCACGATTGCTTGGGCGCTTATACAGCGTTATACAGCGTTATACAGGCATGCAAACCCTTGATTTTGTCGCCATTTCTTTTGCCTTTTAGTAATTTCCGATAGTCTTCGTAAGATTATAATCAGATCCATGCATTCGAAGGGACAGAGCTTGAGATGTTTTACTGAAATGAACGCACATTCATTTTCAATTTCCTCAAATCGAAGGCGACCTGTTAAACAGATCTGAGAACACCTGAGATTACAAGTAGCTCGACATTAAGGAAATCCAGACGTTCTAGCGACCTTTTCCCTAAAAATTAACGCAAAAATCGACAGAGCAATGGCTAATAAAATACGAATCAAGATTCATTGCTTTAGAACCTTACATGCAACATTTGCTTATGACATGTAACCGTGAAATTGAAAAAGAAAGAACTGCTTCCTGACCAAATCATGATCACTTGAACCGCGCAAGGTCCACTTTCGAAGATGGGAAAGGGTCAGTTAAGCTACTTCCGCAAAAATAAGCCAAATTTAATAGTGCTTCTTAAATAGTAAACAACGTTGAAAGTCTCTTAGTAAATATGCTCCACGTTGCATTTTTACAGCGCTTGACTTTGACACCGTGGAAAACAAGATGCATTGACAACTGCTACAATTCTGCCAACAGGAAGATGAGCTCTGAATAACTGCAATATTTATTTCATCTAAAAGGTAAGTCAGTTGCCAGTTTATAAAATGGAGCTGCACTTATCTGCCTGGGTGAGTTACAACTTCAGACATTCATTTGTTGTCGCGATGGTTTCGGGAAAACGAGTGTTCCGTGAGAAGGAATAAGTCAAATCAGAAGTTAGGATTCAACTGTGACCTGCGTATACTGCGTATCCTAAAGTTTTCTTTAGAGAAAAGACCGAAACATCAAATTACTATTTCGTTTACAAAAAGACTGGTTTTAGTTAGATGATTTTACGAAAAGGCAATAGCAGGTACTGACTGAACTACGGTTTTTCTGCCATTCCTAGGTTCTATAGACGAAACTTGAATTTAATGCACAGCTAGACTCAAAAGTTAGAACCACCAATGAGTTTGCAGCATAATAACCAGTACAACAAAAACGTACTGCTCAGCAGCTTTCATTTTAGATAGTAACATCTTAGAATAAAATCCACACTCAAAAGGTAGAACCACCAGTTTTGCAACATAATAACCAGTACCACAAATAGGTACTGCTCAGCAGCATTCATTTAATTAGTCACATCATAATATTCAATCCACAGAGTCAAAAGTTAGAGCCACCTTTTGCAACATAACAAACAGTATTGCATGAAAGTACTGCTCAGCAGCTTTCATTTGAACAACCTACGATTTCATCCACAGACTCGATCATCAGTTAGAATCACCTTTTGCAACATGATAAACAGTGCTGCAGGAAATTACTGTTCAGCAGCTTTCATTTGAACAGTCTAGAATTTAATCCACAGACTCAAAAGTTAGTACTACCTTTTGCAGCATAACAAACCGTACCACAGGAAAGTACTACTCAGCAGCTTTCATTTAAACAGTCTAGAATTTAATCAACCAACTCAAAAGTTAGAACCACCTTTTGCAACATAGTAAACAGTACCACAGGAAGGTACTGCTTAGCCGCTTTCATTAAGGTAGTCACATCATATAATTTGATCCACGGACTACTCGAAAGGTAGAACCACCTTTTCAGTACAGCATAATAAACAGTACCACAAGAAAGTACTCCTCAGCCGTTTCCCATCATGCCTTTTTATTGGCTGCTACTTATGTTAATATTGATTGGGGTAAATTTTTATGTTGTCTCCGTGATAGACGGACCAAAACTTTAGCTATTCACTACTTTGACCTCAATGTCCTTTCACATATATTATGGTGGATGTCAACGAAAGGGAAAGGATGTTCTGATAGATTTAAGCAAAGTCAAACAACATCCAATAAGTCATGTAGAAAAACGTAATCTTCTGTAATTTAAAATGATGAAAAACGTTTAGTAGAAAAAAGTAAATTTTATGATTTTTCACTTACCATTTTCGGTAATTTTTAAATCAGTTCCTTTTACCATGCAGTTATCCCTTGTTTAAAATTAGTTGAATGAAGTTTTGATTGTTCTTTGTATTTCTTTTATCGGCTCAGTGCCATGCCCTCCAAGAAAGGGAAATGGAGTAAGACCTACGATAAACACAAGAGGAATCGGGACGATTCTAAAGGTAAGTAATCGTATTTTCTTGCAAAATATAGAATGATATAATGTTATTCCACCCCACAACATTTGTGCCAACATTAAAGGGACATTGTCCCAGTTGATATATCGTGTTTTTATTATTATGGCCAGGAGCTTGCTTTAAGCTTGCCATACTTGAAATACGTGTCTCGCAGAACCTCGCGAAAATCAGGAAAGGGTGCACCGCGGGTAGAAACTTTGGTGGCGTCTCGATTTGCGTATGAGGCTTTTCGGCATTCCACTTCGTCTTCTTTGAAACCAAAAACGTTGGTAAAAGGTCCTTTCGATGGTTCACGTATGCTTCTCTATAGGCTTACATAACGTAGTACCAGAGGCGTTCCTATCATCCTCTTTCGTTTGTCTGACATTCAAGCTTTGTTGTGTTTGCGCTGTTGCCAGGCAACTACAGGGACCTTCAAGTATCTCTAATTATCGCGGCTTTAGGAATTATCTTGAAATACAAAGGAAAAATCGCCAAAAGTGATGAAAGCAAAGTTATTAACTAAAGAAACAAAATAACTGCCAAAAAAGGTCAAAATTTCACAAGAATGGCAATTTTGGTTCCTTGACCGCCGGTCTTGAAATCAAACTTGATGAAAGTAATGCACTTCCATCCTTGCAATTCTACACTTTATCTCCAAACTACTGCTTCTGTTTGCTCTAAAGAATCTTTTTGTGCAATTGAATTGTATATTTGGTGGCATTTGACGATATAACGTGGAAATAAAGTCAGCGAAAATTCGTCATTTCGGTGGGACAGTGTTTAATATAAAGCTATAGCAAGTGCTAGAAAGCTGAATACTTCTGAGCTACTCAGGGAGGTGGGGAGGGAAGAGGGTGCTCATGACAAGGGACAAGCGCTTTGGATTCCATGTTATACTCGCGCTCGATTCTTAAATTTAATATTAATCTTATCCTACAATCCAGGTTTTTTGTCTCCGTAAAAGGAGAAGGGGTTCTCACACAAATCAACCTCTGGTAACATGATATAATAATTATGATGCATGTTATGAGGTAAATTCAATTCAATCCGCTTCCAACGGGTGTCTGTTTTGACTAATCCGTCCTCTTCCTCTTCTATACAGACTATTATCCTTTTTTACTGTGTTTCCAACAGCTTGAAACCGTTGTTTAGACTAACAAATTATTTCAAATAGTCTTTATAACGGGACGCCTCGTAAAATAGTATGCTGTAGCACGTTTGTGGACCTATTTCAGAGTCCGAAGAACCATCGGAACAAAATCAACAAGAAAGAAAAGACAAAGCATCGCCAGGAAATGAAGGATCTAAAGGCGCTTGTGGAACACCTGCTGATGAGAAACCAGGTAATGTAAATGAGATGGCAGGCAAATTCGGTGATCAAACGTTCAGCAGTGGTTTTGCAATGGCTTTCCATGGAGACCAAGCCCTCTTATTTGACGAATTCGGCAGAGTGATGTCATGGTCAAAACCATGCTGCAATAAAGAAATCAACCAATTCTTGAAAGAGGAACAAACCGTGGTCTGTTAGGCTAACTTTTTTCAAGTACAGTAACAACTCATTTAGACCTAGTCCGTATATGAGAGACACTCATCGACGGTTTTGGTACTGGGGGGGGGGGGATGTTTTTAATCACATTTTTATGAAAAAAGATCTTTCTCCCATGAAGTTGAATTATTATTTATCACTTTGCGTGGTTTCATTCATTTTATTATTTCAATGGCATTGTCGTTTGTATTGCACAATATATAGAACCTCAAATTCGAACCCCGAATGACTCACAGCGGAACCTTTTCCCCTGCTACACTTTAATTATTAGATGAATCTTACTCCCAATAACTCGAACTTGTCTTATTTTGCCTTAAAGGCAAACAGTTTTGTGTTTTCCCGAGATATCGGGATTAAACTTTATTCACAGTAAGAAATAAGGAGGGAAGCATAATTGCCTTGTTTCTTTTTTTTTTCAGATGGCAGTCACAGGCAAGATAAGAAAGGCCACTCCGGAAGAAAACAGGGGGAAGGTAAAAAAGGAAGAATGCAGGGAAAAAGAGAAACTATTCCAGGTGAGTGTGATCACTCAACTGCTGAGTTAGTTGATTAATCCACATTTTGTAATGCCAAAGAACAAATTCGACAATTTTCACTTCTAGCTCTTTAAAGAATGAAAGAAAAAACAACATTTCAGAAAATACATCATCAAATCTTGTAGAGAATAACAAAAAATACCACAGGAAAGCACCGCTCATACCACTGGAAAGTACTTTATTTGAATAATCCACAGACTCAAAAGTTAAAGCCACATTGTACAGCATAATTACAGTACTGCTTAGTGGCTGAATTTCATTTGCATGGTTGCACTGAAGGATTTGTTCCACAGACTCAAAAGTTAGAGCCACCTTGTACATCATAATAAACAGTACCACAGGAAAGTACTGCTCAGTAGCTTTCATTTGAATGGTCACACTTTAGCATTTCATCCACAGACTTAGAAGTTAGAACCACCTTGTACTTACAGCATAATAAATAGTACCAGCAGCTTTCATTTGAATGGTCGCACTTTAGGATTTCATTCACAGAAAAACAGAAAAGGTATAATCATCTTTTACAATATTATAAACCTTATCTGTGCGATGCCGCTATTTACTCATTGGCGATTATTTCTAGCGATCACATCTTACAAGTAAACTCTTAACCACACAAACGTTCCAGTCACTATTGACGACTTGGGGTTTGAATATCGGAGAGAAATCACTAGCTGTTATTAACAGAGCAACACGATGTTCACCATCGCTTCAAACGTAAGAAAATGACAAAGAGAGTAAGTAGTGGTCCCCTTCTTTGTTGGTGGAAATTCATGAACTGTTGAGACACCACCTTAAAAGCAGGCCTGGTTCCACCACACGTACAAAGAGTTTGGACAAATCTATTATTACTGTGCGAATCCAAAAACCGTGAACACTTTGATTTGATTTTGACATTTCCCATTGTGCAGCAACCAATCAGAAGCGACTCGAAACCGCAAGAAACCCAAACAAACGGTTAGTCACGAAACCACGCTTCTCTGTTTCCTTGCAAAAGAATCGTCGCCGCCTCGCTGTAGTTTTTTTTTATTGCTAGTTTACCTTTCGTCTTTCTTTGTAAATGAAGTAGAAATCTGAGCTTTCGTTGAGAAAAAATCGCCCAAACAGCCAAGGTTCGATTCGGAAGTTAAGAAATTTAAAACCTACAGAAGCAAAAGAAAAACAGCGGGTCAGGATTTCAAAGTCGCGGTTTCGAGTCGCTTCTGATTGGTTGCTGCACAATGGGAAATGTCAAAATCAAATCAAAGTGTTCACGGTTTGTGGATTCGCACAGTAAAATGATCGTTTAAATTAACGTTTGTAATTGGATGATATCCTATAACGAAAACAGATCCTGAAGGAGATCAGGGAAAAACACAAAACAGATCATCAGGAAGTCAACAAAGTCAACAAAGAGGAAGTGGAGCCACTGTTAAACCACACCCAAAAAGTAAGAAAAACGGTTAGCAACCTAAATTTCTTCGAGTTATTAACATGTGATATACTACATTATCAATACAAGCTCAAGTAGAAAGTTAGGCGAACTTACAAACATCGTCATCTATGCAATGTCTTGTTCCAACAAATGCCTAGATGTTCGCCAGATATGCTAGATTTACGTCAGAGTAAATGCCTTCAAAACAAAAGGAAATTTATCTTAACTTACTGAGTTCCTTAAAAAATGCAACAATTGCATGAATTATATTATTTAAGAATGAAGCTAAGTGAAACAAAATCATATTCTAAACTTTTGTCATGAAAAAGACATAAAGACAAACTGATTTTTAAAAACATCCTAATTCATTACCTACAATGTTAAAAATCTTTTTCTTTTCCTTTTGTTGATGGAAATTTATTAAATTGTGGGCATTTTCTTAAACGCTGGTTTGGATCCACCACACTTACAAATCTAAAATTAAAATAATGATTTAAACGTTTTTAATTGGATGATTTGCGTTAATGTAAACAGCTCCTGGAGGAAACCAGGGGAAAACACAAAACAGACCAACAGCAGGAAGTGGAGCCACTGTTGAACCACATCCAAAAAGTAAGAAAAACGGTTAGCGAACTATATTTCTTCGAGTTATTAACATGCTAAGTACACCACACTACATGATCAATACAAGTTCAAGCAGAAAGTTAGGCAAACTTAGGGCCTCGACAGACTAGAGAGATAGTTAGTGGATAGTTGTCGACAACTATGTGCAACTGACAACTAAAACGAGTCGACCACTATTACTGTTCGATGCAGCTTTTCCACACACTAGAGGCCAAAATTGTCGATAATTAGCGACTAAGTTTTGTAACTATCGTTCACTGCGCATGTCACCTTCGTTTCCAGTGCTAGCCGCGCGGCTACACATGTGCTAATTTGTTTTGGCAACGTGACGTAGTTATCGACAACTGACTCACTAGCAGGAAAAACGAGTTGTCGACGATAAAACTGCCGCGTTATCGATAACTTGTTTTACAGACTGGCTTATTTTGTTAGCGACAATTTTTATGACCGGCAATAAATAGTTATCGACAACAATTGGTTTAGTCTGTCGAGGCCCTTAAAAACATTGTCAACCGTGTAATGTCGTATACCACCAAATGTCAAGATGCCCGAGAAGATTTGCCAGATTTACATCGGAGTAAATTCCTTCAGGACAAAAGCAAATTTATCTCTTCAAAAAATGCAACAATTGAATTAAAAAATCATCAAGATTAATCCTTTAAGAATGAAGCTAAGCAGCAAAAAATCATATCTCAAACCTTTTTCATCAAAAAGACGTGTACGGACAAATTATTTTTAAAACATTTCCTAATTCCATCAGCTGCAATATATCTTTTCCTTTTGTTTTTTATTGTTTTTATTCATATATTTTCCCCGTGAGTCATAGTACAGTGATGGTGTTCATTTCATTCCTAAAATAAATCATATTTCGACTTTTTTAAAAAGATGATAATTTCAACAAACAGAAGACACAAGCTAACAGAGGACGCGGGCGAGGAGCATCATGGGAAAAAGACCAAGTGGCATCATCAAACGGCAGGGGGAGGCCTCCAGGTGAGAGACAATATCACAGTCTGTAAAATATGATTCCTTTGCGGAAGTACTACTGCTGTTTAGGCTACTTTGTCAAAACCACGAGAAGAATTTTTATTTCTTGTTATCCGCCGATGATATATCATCGAATATCATGCACTCGTGAGTGCGAAAAAGATGCCAAGTCAGAATAGTGGAGACAGATACCCAGTATTACCAAGAAACTTCATTGAAACTCCGTCCGTTAATTCTCAGAGATGGGATTACTAGATATCAAAAGAAGCGAGCACATCTCTATGGAGCCTATTTAATGTTCATGTCAAACTCCATAAATCAACGACCTTGGGAGTGTGATACCGGTATTACAATTATACCAGTACGAGTTCATACCTGTTCTCACTTGTGGCTCTGTGTTCTTTTAATGAAGTAGATAACAAAATCTCGAACCAGTAAAATATTCATGCATGTTTTATTTT
The DNA here is from genome assembly GCA_022457155.1 of Cladopsammia gracilis. Classification (NCBI taxonomy): domain Eukaryota; kingdom Metazoa; phylum Cnidaria; class Anthozoa; order Scleractinia; family Dendrophylliidae; genus Cladopsammia; species Cladopsammia gracilis. The sequence goes on from JAJGOT010000620.1 coordinate 418,346, forward strand.
AAATACCACCTTAATTGTTTTGGGAAAATTTATGGTCACCTTTGATAGGGTAGACTCCTAACAACATCATTTATGAAGAAATGCATTCTTCTCATAACACAGATTGTAGAAACCAAGACCAACGACCTGGAACAATGAACAGACCAATGAACAGAAATCCACAGCAAAGAACACGCCCCCCTGCTTGTGGTGTGTCTCGGGCAAAACCTATCTCTCTCACTCTCAAAACCTTAAAAGAGAAGGATAGCACAGAAGTAGTACAGAAGCTGAATGAGGGGATGGCTCAGCTGAAGTTTCTTCTTCGATCACAGGAGGAGCAGCACAATAGCGATGACTTCATCTACGACCTTACTTGCACTTTAGCAAAAGCCTGCAAAGCACCATCAGGCGAGAACACGAACAAGATCCTAGCTGCGTTGAAAGGCTCTGTGTTCTTCAACAAGAAGGTCCCCAGTTTACTTGATCGTGTTCAAGCGTCCACGGCCTTCAATGACCAAGTTTCTCGACAAAGACTCATCCAATGTCTCATCGAAGTCTTCATAAAGTACCTGACGCACTTGCCTAGTTCATATGTTGACCTGCCTTATGTTCAGTTGAAGGCAGCCTTACACCAGTCAAACATTGACAGAAAAGAGCAGCTACAGAAAGAGTTAGATGCGTTTAAGCAAGCCAGAGATGATATTATCAGAGGCGAAAGGCAGAAGCACGGAAAACGTTACATAAACAGGGTTGGAGAGAAGCCGCCAAACGATTTTAGAGACATACCGATTTGTCCCACGAACAAAGAAATTACCACTCAAGAACGGCCTTTCCTGCGTAAAAACATTTCAAAGGGAAGATATGAGAATGCGGAGCACTACCTTGATGTGCAGTTTCGGCTGCTTCGAGAAGACTTTCTTGAACCCCTTAGAGAAGGTATTCACGAAATTATCTTAAATGTACCGAGACACCAGCGCAAACAGTTGATGAGAAACTATCGCAGCGTACGAATCGTCGGCAAGGAATTCACGTGGTCTGGGATTACTCATCAAGTGCAAATCGATGTTTCTGGATTAGACACCAGGAGGTGGGCACATTCCAAAAGACTCATATATGGTTCATTCCTTTGTCTTTCAAACGACAACTTCAAATCGATGGTTTTCGCAACGGTTTCTAACCGAGATCCAGAGAAAGTGAAAAAAGGACAAATCGACATTCGATTCATTGAAGAGCAAGATGTTTTGGGAATCGAGAGCCGCAACTGTGTTTACCAAATGGTTGAGTCACCCGCCTACTTCGAAGCCTATCGTCATGTTCTTAAAGGGCTCAAAGAATTAGATGAAACTACGTTGCCATTTAAAAAATATTTGGTTGAGTGCAGTGAAAACGTTGACCCACCAGAGTATCTAAGGCGCGATGATACCGAGGAGCCAATATGTTATAATCTTATTGAGGCCCTTGGTGTCTCGGATATATCAAACGCCACAGCGGTACCTGTTCTGCTGCCTGAAGCCTGGCCCCCCGTTAAAACACTACCTCTGAACAGCTCTCAGCTCGACGCGTTGAGGACAGCAATAACAACTGAATTCTCTGTTATCCAGGGTCCACCAGGGACGGGGAAGACGTACGTTGGAGCCAAAATTGTGAGATGCTTACTTGAGAATCGACGTGCTTGGGATCCTCGTGGTATATCACCGATGTTAATGGTCTGTTACACAAACCACGCGCTTGATCAGTTCTTGGAAAAGGTGTTAGAATTTCTACCTAGTCAGAAGATAATTCGTGTTGGAGGAAGATGCAAAAGTGAGAATCTAGAGGCCTGCAATCTAAAAAAATTTACATACCGACACAGGTTGTATGAAAAACGCAATGAAGTTGCCGTGAGGATGAAGGAAAATGATGGAGATATAAGAACGTGGAAGATGTATCTTGCAAAAGCGGACCGTCAGTTGTTGGAGTTCGATGACCTGGAGGACCAGCTGAATTCAGCACATGCACAGCAGTTGTGCAATGCTAAATTTCCACCTAACGTGGCAAGCGAGTCACGAAGCCCCCAAAACACCTTCAAATTGTGGTTATGCAACAACAAACAGGTGGGCTCTTGCAACCAAACGCTAAATGCATCTGCGGAAAGAGGTACAAATGGAGATGATGAAGTATTTTACGATGCGTCATTGTTCACAGCACCATCTGATGAACGTGATGCATCGATTCAGGCAATTAATGCTCATCTTGAACCGAAAGGGCAGGAAGAGTTAAAAGGAAACTCTAATGATTGCACAGAACCAAGACGTTTGCCACCTGAAGAAAGCAGCATCTCGCTGAGGAATCAGCTAACTTCAAATGTGGGGTTAAGAGAAGTCTCTGATCACATTCAAGGAACGGAAAAACCTCAAGCAGAGAAAGAACTCGTCGATGAAAGGGTCGATGTGGTAAATGAAGCAGATGAAGAGACCATCACAATAGAAAGAGAGGCCGATTTAATACAATATCAGAGATGGATACAAGGTGATGAAGATCTCCTGCTACCAATATCAAAGCAAAAAGGTGACGTAGGTAGCCAGGAAAAAGACCAAGAAGAGACCAATAAAGAATCCGATGATGGATGGACACTTGTAACTAACAAGAAGAAAGGGAAAACATATCCTTGGATGAAAACAGAGGAGAGTAATGTCTTCCAGGTGATAGGAGTTGTAAACGAAGACGAAACGGGCAAAACACAGTCGTCAAACAAAAAGAAGAAGAAGAAAAGCAAAAAGAAGGCCAAGAACTCCAAGATCTATATCACTGAGGATATTTCCTCTATAGCAGAGGAACTAAAACAGAAAGAAATGATGTCCACTGAGGAAGTGAAGGGCGTTGACAACATCTGGAGTTTATTGCCATCTGATCGACTTCGACTGTACCTCTTCTGGATTGAAAGCTACCGTGATCGTTACAGAATAGAGATTTGCCGAGGAGAACAGGAATATGAACAGCTTTGTGAAGAATTAGAGGCCGTCAGATTTGAAGAAGAAGAACAGGTTCTACGCCGGGCTACTGTTGTTGGAATGACGACCAGTGGTGCAGCTAGATATCACTCCATGCTTCAAAGGATAGCTCCTAAAATAGTGGTAATCGAAGAAGCTGCTGAGGTGATGGAAGCCCATATTATCACTTCCCTGTCGCACAACACAAAGCACACAATTCTTATTGGAGACCATAAGCAACTTCGTCCAAAAGCAACTGTTTACGAGCTAGCTCAAAAGTACAACTTGGAGGTTTCACTGTTTGAGCGAATGGTGATTAACAGTATGGATTGCAAACGCCTATCTACACAGCATCGCATGCGTCCTGAAATTGCAGCCCTGACAAAAAGAATCTACGATCACGAAATTATAGATCACAAATCAGTTTGCGATTTTCAGGACATAACTGGCGTTTCCCACAATCTCTTCTTTATTGATCATTGCCATCCCGAGAACCTGATAGGAGGTTTGCAGAGCTACTCTAACCATCACGAAGCGGAGTTCCTGGTAGCCCTTTGCAAGTACCTTCTACTACAAGGATACCAAAGAAAGCAGATCACCATTCTAACCATGTATACAGGTCAGTTGCTGCTTCTTCAAGAGAAAATGCCAAGAAGAGCATTTGAGGGAATCAAAATTTGCGCAGTTGACAACTTTCAAGGCGAAGAAAACGACATTGTTCTTCTGTCGTTGGTGAGGAGCAATTCAGAAGGTCGCATCGGTTTCTTGGGTGAGTCCAACAGAATCTGCGTTTCTTTGTCACGAGCTCGCCAAGGATTTTACTGCATTGGAAACTTCAGCCTACTGACAAGGCAGTCCAAGCTGTGGAAGGAGATATGCGATGATTTAAAAACAAAGGAAGCCATCGGCGACAGTCTACAGCTGGTTTGCAAGAGGCACAGCAATGTGACTAACATAAAAATTGGCAAGTGACTTTAGGAACTGCCAACTGGGAGGATGTGCATTTCCCTGTGTTGATCGCCTTGATTGTGGCCATGCGTGTGATAAGCAATGTCATGCTTCAGATAAGTATCATGCAGAGGGCAACTGTTCCAAAATGTGCTTCAATTCCTGCCCCAACAATCACAAATGTCTAAGACAGTGCCATTACCCAAAAGGCTGTGGCAATTGTTATAAACTTGTCTTGAAGACTCTGCCTCAGTGCGGACACGAGCAGACGGTTAAGTGCAGCATTGACCCGCATGAAGCCTCCTGTTGTTTCAAATGTGAGAAGATACTCGAATGTGGACACGACTGTCAGAATCTATGTGGGAAAATATGCACTAAACACTGTAAAGTTTCCTGCATCAAAACTCTTCCGTGTGGACACGAAAAGAGCATGTCATGTTATAGAGATCCCATGATATATTTTCAGTGTAACAGCAAGTGCGCTAAAGTTTTGGAATGTGGCCACCCTTGTTCAAAGAAATGTTCCGAAACCTGCCAATGCAACATTGAAATTGAAGTTGAGTTGCCGTGTAGTCATAGGATACGCGTCTTGTGTCGGGAGAAAAACAATCCAATCCAGTGCAAGAAAAGGTGCGATCGAGCGTTAGAATGTGGGCATGGCTGCACCGGAATCTGCTATGAAGATTGTAGATTGAAGCAGTGCAAAATAAGCGTTATTAAGGACCTTCCATGTGGGCACCAACAAAGTATTGCTTGCTTCCAAGACCCACAAACTGTTTTTTGTTTTGCTTCCTGTCCCCGACAACTTAATTGCGGGCACAAGTGTTCATCTGTATGTGGTCGTCTGTGCCACGAGGTTCAATGCGAAGAATTGTGTCACGAAAAGTGTGAGCGAGGTCATCTGTGCCAAAAGCGCTGCCATTTCGCTTCATCGTGTGGTAATTGCATGGTAGAGGTAAATATGATGATTCCCACATGTGGGCACAGCATGAACATGCCCTGCTACATTGATCCAGCTACTCTGAAATGCGAAAAGCCATGTGAGAGAGTAAGAGTTTGTGAACACCCATGTAAAGAAATATGTAGTCAGAACTGCGAAGCTTGGCCGTGCAAGGTGCCTGTACCAAGAATATTATCATGCAATCATGTGGCGAATTTGGCCTGTCACAAGAATCCCGAAACGTTCATTTGCAATAAAAGAGTTGAGGTGCAGCTGTCATGCGGACATAAAACGTCCTTGGAATGCCATGTCCAAAAGGGTGGATTAGAACATGTCTTATGCAGGGAGCATGTGGAGAAGGAATTGCGTTGTAACCACAAAATTACTCTTCCATGCCACAAAAATCCTAAAGACTACATCTGCAGAAAGAAAGTCGACGTTGAACTGCCGTGTGGACATACGAAGTCAGTTCAGTGCTCCACTGTAACTGCAGGCTTACCAGATGTTTGTTGCACGGTTAAGGTATCACGAACATTAGCATGCAATCACATGGCAACCCTTCCATGCTATATAAAACCCGAGGCCTATTGCTGTCAGAAAGACGTCGAGATCATTCTTTCTTGTGGACACAACAAGCTTACAACATGTTCCAAAGTGCAGGATGAACTGCAAGGTGAAATGTGTGACACAAAAGTGACGAGAAAACTACCTTGTGGTCACGAAAAAGAGATGAATTGTTCAGATAAACCAGAAGATATATTTTGCGATGCGTCTTGCGAACGCTCACTTCCATGTGAACACCCATGTCCTAACAAATGCGGCGATGACTGCGCTAGCGTCAAATGCGCTGTCGGAGTTAAAAAGACTTTGAGGTGTGGATACCATAATGTTAGTTGTCTTTGTTCTGAAGATGTGACTCAGCTTATTTGTTCAAATAAATGCACGCGAAAGTTGATGTGCGGTCACCAATGTCCTGGGAAATGCTCCGAGGAATGCAGTCGGTACAAGTGCAAAAAGCTGGTTATGAAGAATCTGAATTGTGCAGGAAACCACTTACTTAAAATGCATTGCAAAGACAACCCTAAAAGCGTAGAATGTCAAGAGCCGTGCAAGCAGAATCTAGATTGTGGTCACCCATGCCCAGGACTATGTAGTCAACAATGCGCAACAATGACGTGCATGCGTGGAGTAGAGAAAATATATCCTTGTGGTCACAAGGAACGCCTTCCTTGCTTTGAAAGCAAAACTGCCACCTGCAAGGCGCCTTGTAGGCGTCGAGAGAAATGCAAACACATGTGCAAGGGCGTCTGTGGGGAACCTTGTTCTAAATATCACTGCGATATAGCTCTGGGTAAAACCCTTCCGTGTGGTCACAAGGTCAAGATGCCGTGTAGTTTGTCTATTTACGATGTACAATGCCCTGTGCCATGCGGAGCAAAGCTGCCTTGTGGTCATCAGTGCTCTGGAACCTGCAGCGACTGCAAGCAAAGGGGTTCACATGAACTGTGCCAAAACCCATGCAATCGACTTCTCATTTGCTCACATCGCTGCCAAGCAACGTGCAGTGAACCCTGTCCGCCTTGTATCAGAAAATGCGGTCGACGCTGTCCGCATGGAAAATGTACCCAACAATGTTTACAACCATGTAGTTCATGCCGAAAACCATGTACTTGGATTTGTCCTCATTACCAGTGCAAAAATCTATGTGGGGAGGAATGCGACCGCCCTCGATGTGATGCTCCTTGCTCCAAGAAGCTCGCTTGCCGTCACCCATGTATCGGTTTGTGTGGAGAAAAACTGTCCCACTGTATGTGCCATCTGCCATGCTAAAAAGTTTCCATCAATGGTGGACGATAGAAGTGTTAGAAAAAAAGAAGTCACAAGATATTTGCAACTTTTCGATTGTGGTCACGTAGTGAAGGTTGAAGAGATGGATGCGTGGATGTTCAGTGAGCGGGGGAGTGATGTTCAACTCATTCAATGTCCCAGATGCTCCATACCGATTACTTTCAGTTATCGTTATGGAAATATCATCAAGAGGTCACTGAAGAATACTGAAAATGTAAAGGCGCAAATACGCGAGTTTGGAAATGAAAAAGCCCGTTTCTCCAGTGACCTATTGAAAAGGTTGCGTTACCCTCCACAAGGGATCCTTGCCGTGGTGGAGAAACTCTTAAGACGTCCCCGCTCAATGGCGTTGGATAACGTACCTGTGCGCCATATTCCTTTTGTATTTACTCTTGGAAATAATCTTCTCATTCTGCATCAAATTGAGAAAGCGCAAGGGATTTTGCAAATGGTAGAAAAGCGTAAAGAAAAATCAAAAGTACAGCTGCAGATAACGGAACACTCAAGAACCATCAAAGATGCCTTGGAAAATATCTCAGTGTACCTCCAGAAGCCTCAGCTGGATCTGACCACTCTAAACCAAGTGTACGAGCACACAAGGAAGTTTACCCTTTTTGCTTCGATTTTAGATGCTCAATCGGAAGCTATCAAGCGCCAAAGTTCTTTCTCTAGCATTGGCGAAACACGTTTGAAAATGGCTCAAAAACAATTGAATTTGTTTGTTGAAGGTAACAACGATGCCCTACGAATTGACTGGCTCGAAAAGATCGCCGCTTCGTTGAGGAAAGAGGTGGACCTCACACCCATTCCCCCCGAGGCACCAAAAGATTTTGAGAACTTTCCAGGCTTTAATAGAGGAGTGTGGAAATTGTGCGAACATCGTCAAGTGTATTTCACCAGATCGATCCTGCGCGATGGAGAGCATGTTTCCGTGGTCAGCTACGAGTGCAGGCAATGTGCTGATACAGAGGAAGGCGACAATGACAGTGAAGGAGAAGCGGTCGGCTGGCGGATGATCCATGGTTTGAAATTTCTCCATGATGTCCTTCTTCGCCCTAGTGTATAAGTGGTACTCTCGAAATTGTTGTGGAAACATTGGCTTAACAATATGCTTGAGTGCTCTATACTAGCGAATGAGCCACTTGGAGCACGGATAGCCATGTTTAAACTCTATATAAAGACGCGGGAATCTTACGAGTAAGAACCTCGCTTTTTATTATCATCATTAACAAACAGGAGAAAACTAATATACAAGACATGGTACATGCCATAAACCGATGACTCCCGCCTCGAAAGAATTAAACAACAGGAGCTAGAAAGAATGTTGCAGAATAGATTTTATTGGGAACAATAAAGGAACAAAAACTTCTGGATGAAAACAGTGTAAGAAACGCAAAAAAAAACTGCGAGAATGGCATAAAAGAAGATGAGAGACAGAAGAATTTAAGCGCAAAACGAGCTCTTGAATTGAAGAACAAATGTACGGTTACACAAATTCCTTGAAATGGTCATGGATAGTATTCATGATTTCACTGATAGTTCATGAAGTAGTAAAAATAAACATTTGGGGAGCTAATCTTTAGGTAAGGCTGGCCGAGTTGAGCGAGGTCCTATTTTTATGTATAGTTATTTACGCGTTCCAAGTTGGAGACTGCTGCTGTAAGAAATATCTTTATTGAACAATTACTCAGTAAACAAAAGTGCGAGTTTACATTGAATCCTATGCGCTTAATATAATAAAATTGACTAATTCTGTAAGAGCAGGACTCAGACGTGTACCATTTGGCCTGTCAGTTCTAACAAATGCCATCTTGGAGAATGATAAACTTAAATAATCACTTTTGGAAACAGCAGTGAATAGCGATTGACACGACATACATTTTAATTTTTATTGGAGGTTAAAACTTTTGCTCCAGACTGATAGAAACACCACGCGTATTAAGTGTTGGCCTACTTTAAAATCTGTAAATGAAATCCTAGACTACAGGTTATTCGAGTAAAAGCTCCTAAGCAGCTCTTTGCTATAGTACTGTTTGATATGCTGTGCAAGGTGCTCATGGAATGAAACCTCTTGAACAGTATTAGTTTAAGAAGCATAAAAATCTTATTATTCATTTAAAAAAATCTCTCAGGACATATATACAAAATGATTTAGACAATATTGAATAGGTGTTGTAATAATAATTATTTTTAAATTAGCCATCACTTGAATTGCAATTGAAGTATTATTAACTTTGACTGGGGATCTTCTTTGAATAGCCCAACAGGGCTTGCTAACATCTCCTGCCTTCGTATGTGACTATGAATTGTAACCAGTGACTATATGTATTGTGATGGGCTAGTAAAACTTTACTTTACTTTACTTTTTTACTTACTTTACTTTACTTTATTTGGTGCAGTGTTTGTTTCTAGATTTTTTTAAAATGGAATTTAAGTGGATCAAGAATAAGCCTATAAAGCGTAACAAAACTGGACATGATCATTTTCTTATGATCAACAATAGTTTGATAAACGTTTCTCTTTTAAAAAACAAGGCGAGTTCAACTTTTAGATCAGTTTTTCGTTTCCCTAACTCCATGGAAGCATTTTAAATAATTACATCACGAAGAGAGTAATATTGAAAAATTAAAAAATGAAATGAAAGCTATTGACTGGGGCTACCCTTAAAGATATGAGTGATCCCGAAGTTGCATAAAATTTATTTGAGAACGTTTACAAACTTGTACAACACATGTATTCCTGAAAAGAAGTATTCTGCTAGAACCTTGAAAAACGACAGAACATTGACTGTTACTAGTAATGGAGTAGACATATTCAATTGCTGATACTTAGAGGCAGTAGGGCTATTTTTGCGTAAATTTAAGAAATTGATTTGCGGGAACTTAATATAGATACTGCAATAAAAAAATTGAAATGGAATTTTAAATACAGAAATAATTAGAGAATGTAACTAGCCCATATCCATCCTGTCATTATATATGATTGATGTAATTCGACATGCGGAGCTTTCTCTATAAGTCTAGCAAAGTTTCCAAAACTTCCTGCTCAATATTCAGAGAATGCTCTTAATCAAATGTAAAATCTTGTATTAAATCTTGTTGACATTGGGCAAATAAATAAAAAAATAAACGCTGGTAGCGTTTGTTATTATTAACAAATGTTACACAATAGAGGTATGAGGAAGTAGCTGGTTTTGGAAATCAGGAAAGTGTGCTTGTAAGCTTTTACGTTTTGTATTTAATTGTAATGATTCTAAACGTTTCGACTCTCGCAAAAGTGTTTTCACAGAGAAATATTTCATGTTTCACTTGTAAAACGGACCTTTCATTCAATTGATCTCTCAGTGATATCATCCACTATTTAATACTCTCTAAGATTAGCCATTTTTGGTCAGTGTAAAGTTGGGATCTTGGACCTCAATCCTTTTCAGACATGTTTTTGTTTTCATGACGGCTCAGTACCACCAAGCACCGCCCGACAAGCTCAAGCACCGTATACACCTAATTCAATAAAGGTTGCTTTGGTCATTGGGCATTGGGCATTGGGAAGCTATTGTTTAGCGGTCACTCAAGCAAAGCATTGCATTGTGTTCCGTATGCCCAAATGCCAAAACCCGATTACCAATGACCAATTGCCAAAGCAACCTTTATTGAATTAGGTGTATGCCTAATTCAATAAAGGTCTCTGCCATCGTGTTGTTTCCTCAGATAAGAAACTTGACTCCACATTGTCCCTCTCCACCCAGGTGTATAAGGTCCCAGCGACAAAATGCTGGGGGTAACTCTGTGATGGACTAGCATCCCATCCAGGGGGAGTAGTAATCTACAGAAACCGGGTTAAGCTCCTGCCGAGTGGGCACCCTGTGGCTCGTGTATGACTTTACCGTTTAAAGAAAAAACAGTAAAGTAAAGTAATCCATCCTGCTGAAACTGTGCACATTTTTTCCTAAATATTTTGTAAATGGAAACATGTTTTACTGGGCAATTGCTTCCACGCAGAACTGTGGAATATGTTTTTTTTTCAATAAATTCTTATTTGAATTGCAAAGGCATAGATAAATTAACAATTCCATATTCATTTTTTTCTTGGCACCTTCATCTCGAGGAAAGCGAAGGAGGCTGAAGCAATTAGTTCACCTTGAAAGATAATTCCAGATTGCAAACGAAGCTTTAATAACTTTAATGTTGTTCGAAATGAGGATAAGTCATCTGCCCCAGCATGCAGACTACAACATTTTCTTTAGCAAAAATTTATTTTGTTAACTCGTGGATGAATGACGATAACTTTGAAACATCTGCTACAACTACGCACTCAAGGTAAGAAAAATATTATATTGTTATATCGTTTTCTTGCATTATTTTTGAGGGTTGTTTTCAGGCAATGGCTTAAACGGTCGGATGTTCAGCTTGCACTTAACACTATTAAGACTCTACTTTGTTAGTCTGAACTAAAATTGTTACCGCCATTATATTTAACAATCGCTTCTGATATAAATGTTGTATATGATTTGAGATACACACAGACGGAGTATCTAGGGGAGATGGATCTCTCCCCTAGATCCTCCACTGGTTCTTGTATGGCTTAGGGCTTAGTCCCAGTGGGAGCGATTAAACCTATAATCGTAAGAGTGATTATAATCGACATAAACATAATAGACATAATAATAGCGGAGCACTTGCCAGGCCGAAGGCCTGGCTGCGCAGCCCCATACTTATAGAGCCAGAACCTGTGCCCGTCATTTTTCATGGTCATGGCTAGCGGAATGTTTCGCGGGCGCGCGTGCGCCCGCCCTCCATCCGCCCGCCGTCGCGCAGGACCGGACTAGCTCCGCCGTCGCGCAGGACTAGCTTTCAGGCGCTAATGACGTCGCAAAACATGCGCGTACGACGTCATGTTGAAACCAAAGCGGTTACACGGCCGAATGTCACGTCAGCTGGAAAAACACTTTGATGTTTTGCTGTGAATTTACTAAGCGGAGAAAACCGTTTAAATTAAAGGCGTTATTTCCCTGAATATTTCGCGGTTTGCTACTCAAGACAGGGATACTAATTAAGGGATACTCAGAAGCCGCTTTAGTGGAAAAAGACGAGCTTTCAGGGATAAAATCTTGCTTCGAGGAACTTCATGTATTACGTTTCTATCAATGCGGGAGATGTTTGTTTTCTACGGATTTCAGAACCAGAAGCGGAGATTTGAATTTCCAAGCAAGCGAGGGACTTAAAGGTAAAACAGATTTCAGTTTTCGATGAGAATTTGTGTTGATATCAATCTGTGAGTGACTTTTTATTGGTGTTATTGTTAGTTTTGGAGAATTGATTTTAAAACGTGCTTAAATTCAGTTGTATCGATCTCTTGAATTTCATCGAAGAAAGCTTGAACTCGATGAGCTATAATTAAATGGTACGCGTTTTGCTTTTAAACTTAAACTAATTGAGATTTGAATAAGTTTTTTCGAAAGAAGATTGTGTTGTCCATTTTTGTGTTTATTTGTTCCTAGAGATCTTGTTGTGCACGAGAACAATTTATCAAAATGAAAATAAAATAAAATAAATTAATTAACAAATTGACGTCAGTTTTTTTATGCGTCTGTCCAGTATTGATGATAAAATTCGTCATAACATTGTCAAAGTGCTGTGGATCCACGAGCCGCAGGCGAGTGGATCCATCGCACAGCAAACAGAACAGAACAGAACTTCAGGGAAGTTCTGTTCTAAACCCAGGTAGCTTATTCAAAATATTCGTACTAAAGTTTGTAAACTACAAGTCTATTTAAAATCACATTTATACAATGTACTATGGTGCCCTGAACAGTAATACGGAAAGGAAAAGAAACAGGAAACAAGAATATAAACAAAGAAATCCGAACTACCGTACCTATGGAGTGGGTTGGTGGGGAGGGGAGAGCTTGCTTGAATTTCTAGTAAGAAATTACAAATGCTTGCTAGGTCTTACTAAAGTGCTACAACATAGTTTCAGTAACCACGAGTTTTTCATTGTAGCACTGGTATACTTTGACCACGTTGTGACGGTCAGGCAGTACTTTATGTCCTCCGAATGGAGGCTTGTCATTGGTCGTTCACAGTCTTGTGAATATCATGCTAAATTGCTCAATCTGCTCAATGTAACTACTAGGAGTCTGAACCCTGGCAGTCCCCACCGGCTTTCTCTGTTCCCAGTGTTATACCAATAAACATTAATACTCACTGTAACATTTTACTTAGTTTTGATCTTAATAACCCTTGGGAGTGAAAGAAATTGTCGTTAATAGCAACAAAACTTGACAATTCATCGAAAACAAGCTGTAAATTATTTCCCCTAACAGCAACTGCTACCGCCTCTTCCGCTACAGTGGAAGAATCCCGGGAGGGGGGGGGGGGGGGGGGAGTACTCCCATATATGAGCTATATAGGTATGTGCCGCTGTGAAGGGTATGGTTTTCAGCCGGTTTAGTCTGGGATAGGGTATGGTAATCAGAGATTTTTGGTCTAGAATTGGGTATCATTTTCCGCGAAACTGATCAGTTGCGTGAAGAATTTAGTCTAGACGAGGTTTACTGGCAAATGGCATTTAAAAATCGGTACAGCAGGCAGTACGGCATTTTTACTGACCTGTGGTATCTTAGGCTGTGTTAGTGAACGAGTTTCTGGAAAATAGCGAGTCTAGAAAAGGTCTAGAATAGGATAGGATTTTTCGGTGTTTAGTCTAGAATAGGGTTGCAAAATGCAGCTAAAATGGTCTAGTGTAGGTTAAGGGTCTCAGACTCCCAGCGGCACACCCGCGCCCAAAAATTTGCAGAGTAACTCCCCCGGGGGAAGAATTTCCCTTTTAGCTTAGCAGTTTTAGCCCTTTCGCTACAAAGAGCGAACAAAATGTCATATTACGCTTGTAGCTTTTATTTTGTAGCATATCAAACCCAAACAAACATGATCACAAGGAAGTTCGCTGAATGGACAGACATTTCGAACAAAACCGTTTAATAGAACCACATTACACAATTAACGCGTTTGACTATGATTAAGAGAGGATCAAGGCTGTTATGGTGAGTAGATGGCTGGCTTTGCAAATGTGTTAAAATCGATAAAAAAACAAGGGTCGTCCGTTATCCAGTTGGCACAGACGACAATATCAATATGTTTGCGCTTCGGCTTCTTCCCCTGCGTCTTCTTTGACGATAATTTGCCCGTAACATGAATCTATTTTGATTCACAGCAAACCCGTCCTCTGGCACAATCTATGTTTTCATCCTGGAGAAAGTCAAATCATCCTTCGTAACGAAATCGACAGGAAAAACTGTCAGCCATGTTGTTGATCGCTCCCAGAAACAAGTGCTAATGCATGACGTTATTTGATTGGTCCATCACAACAAAGCTGTCTCAACAAGGTTATTAAGGACATAATGGAATGGACAGGATCGCTTTCAAATTACTTTACACAAACTGAGGGCAAAATTAAATGGGGAAATAGGTTTATTACACAGAGAGGGGGATGTTTGGGAGGTCGCATTGACAAAAAAGGAACCAAGTAGATATGTATTGTTTTTCTACTAATTTAATACTTCTTTCTTTTATTCAATTTATAATGAGATATTGTTTATCAGAACGTTTTTAAATGTTCTATTCTAACATTTTCTATCTTTCTGCGAAACAACAGCCTTCCTTAGAAAGATTGATTCGAATTGCAAATAATAATGTTTTTATGTTCATTCACTTGTTCTCGCTTTGCACTCGAAGGTTCGAAAGACGGCTTTAAGTTATAGCAGTCCTTTCTTTCTTACTTTTGCGACCAGAAAATATCTCCAATTCAATGTTGCTTCCAATTGTTTATTAGAACGTTAGCGACTGAGCTGAAATGAAAGCTGACTTTAGAAAAATATAGAGCGTATGCACTCACGTGGCAAGCAGCTATGCAAATTTATTGGAACAAAAGAAAGTGTTAACATAAGAAAAGCGTTCAAATCCCACAGGATTGTTTTGGTACACCAACATGGCCGCCGTTCTATTGTTTTGGTACACCAATATGGCCGCCGTGACGTCATGTGCATACGCTCTATACGGCGTAAATTATGGAAGCCGGTTCGATATGTGTTTCAGACCTCTTTGATGTACATCATTAAGTTAAGGGTAATTGTAAGTTTGTATGCATTCTTTTCATTTACGTTTTTAAAGAAATATTTTATATTCGTTGTTCTTACTCGCTAGATATTCATCCTAAATAAAGTTGTTTACAGGCTGTTATGCCCAAGTTCAGGAGTTGCCATAAAGCCATTATGGTAACAACCGGGAGGGCACATTGTATACATAATTGTATATTACGCTCACTGTTCATACAGTTTGAGCACTCTCTGGATTGGGTGGAGAGCCTCGTAAGAGGTGTTCACTATTGGCATATTGCTTCGCTCACTGCTCGCAGTTTGAGCACTCTCGTGACTCCACAATGCAATCCAACAATGTGTAACCGTACATCCTGTGCCCAAGTTCAGGAGTTGCCATAAAGCCATTATGGTAACAACCGGGAGGGCACATTGTATACATAATTGTATATATATATATATATATATATAATATATATATATAATATTATATATAATATATATATATATATATATATATATATATATATACATACACCGAATTGCAGGAACGTTTTTATAGAAAAATACAAAATAATAAATAGGAAGTAATAACCTAAATGATATTAATGGACTAAGGTATTATTTCGCAAACATGACATTTCACGAGATGTTTCTTCCAAACAAATTTCTGTCAAATATATGAATGATTTTTTAATTTCATTTTCAATTGCTTAACAATTTATCTTCTTTTATCCTCTGGGAATATGACAACGTTCTTGCAATTAGGTGTAGGTGTTTTAGAATTTTGATAGTGTCCTACAACCGATGGCCCAACGCTTAATCGATCATTGCCTCGTCCTTGGATAGGAACGGAGACTAAACAAGCTTGTTGCAGTTAACTATCGAACTTAAGGCCTATTTACACGCTGCGATTTGTCGTGCCGATTTGTCGGCCCCGAGAAATCGTGAAGCAAATCGGCGCGTGTAAATGGCGACCCGATGCGCGCGCGATTTCAGTCCGACATGTCGGCCGATTCGGAAAAAATCTGTGATCGCTTCACAGATTTTCGCGTGTCGGGCCCGATTTTAAGAACGAAAACGCAATCTGGACAAGAAATCACGCAAAACAAATTATATCTGCAGTATTTAAACTAACAACAACCTAAATAACCTATTGGATATCATTTGTTTTTCAAGAAGTTCTTAGCAGAAAAGTTTTGAAATAAAAAAACGTTCATGTACAATGCTTGCACTGTACAAAGAGCTCGCGCACGATTTGTCGTGGCCGACAAATCGGCCCGACAAATCGCAGCGTGCAAATAGGCCTTTACTGTACAAGTATTCCTTTAATAAAGCAAAAACTAAATGAAAATTATTCATCAAATTTTCTATGCTACTTTCTGCTCTTGCTTCACTTCAACAGTCAAACAAAGAAAATGTTACAACGCCACAGAGAGAGAAAAGTCGTTAACACATGTTATTTTGATTTCACCTGAAAACAAGCCAATACAAAGACATTATACTTTTCTTCACCAAGATTTCGTGGCGTTTAATTGTTTTCTTTTTTATGAAATAAATATAACAAAACACACACAAAAAAGAAATCGTGCTGATTTTGCCACAAATACAAAACTTCTGAAGCATTATCCCTTTAAATAACGTAATTGAAACGTTATTCTGATAGCTGACAAAAAGCGACGTTTGGACAAGAAAAGTAGAAGTTGAAACATTTACCGCCCGCGCAGCCACGCGATTGCATTCCTCTTTCCACGGTGTTTGATTCGGTGTCCAATCTAATTTTCCCTTATCGGCTTTTCCGGGAAAAAAATAAATATGATCCAATTATAAACGAGACAGAACAATTTCTTCTGAGAATCAGTGATGAGCAGGGTTTAAATAGTTCAGACATCAGTTTCTGGTAAACTTACAACTGAATATTCCAAACTTAATTTACGACTTTCGAGAAAACCCTTTCACATTCGTCTCTTATATATAAATAGCACGAATCTGGACCGAGGAAGGAAGAGCATCTTTCTCGGAATCTACACGATTGCTTGCGCGCTTATACAGGTATGCAAACCCTTGAATTTTGATGACATTTCTTTTGTCTTTTAGTAATTTTCGATATTCTTTGTAAGATTACAATCCATGCATGCGAAGGCACAGAGGTTGATATTTGTGATTGAAGTGAACACACCTTCATTTTCAATTTCCGTAAATCGAAGGCGATTTGATAAACAGATCTGAGAACACATGAGATCACAAGTAGCAACCAACGTATAAAGCGAGAGAGCAATGACTTTTAAAATACGAATCAAGATTCATTGCTTTAGAATTTCAGTGCAACATTTGCTGATGTAACCGTGAGAATGAAAAAGAAAGAACTGCTTCCTGACCATATCTTGATCACATGAATCGCGCGAGGTTTCACGCTTTCGGAGGGGAAAGGGGGGGGGGGGGGGAGGGATTCCCATATGAAAATGACGGGGTGCTCGTCGGAATTTTCGAAATATACCCTAAAAGGTACCAGAATCTCGTTTGATGGGCGTGGCTCAAAAAAATATTTACCCCCAAGAGGTACCAATTCTAAAACAACACGTCATATTCTGTCATATTTTTTCGGCTCATACCCTAAAAGATACCGCCATTATTCTAATGGTGGTCATTTTAGATTTTAGTACCCTAAGCGGTACCAATCTACAAATTTTGACCCCTAAAAGGTACAATGAGCACCCCCGTTATTTTTATTTGGGAGTCCCCCCCCCCCCCCCCAGGGAGAAAGGGTCAACAAAACTTCTTCCGTAAAACAAGCCAAATTAGTGCTTTATATATAGTAAATAACGTCGAAATATCGAAATCCAAAGCTACGATTATAGCTAAATTCTACATCAATAATCGGTAAATATGCTCCACGTTGCATTTTTACAGCCCTTGACTTCGACACCGTGGAAAACGATGCCCTGACAACTGCTACAATTCTGTCAACAGGAAGATGAGCTGTGAATAACTAAAATATTTATCTGTACACCAAGGTAAGTCAGCTGTTTAAAGAATGAAGCATGCCCAAATTTGTATGGATGAACCACTAACTGTTTTGGAGCCTGGATGAGATACAACTGACCTCAGATAGTCATTTTCTTTCGGTTGACGTTGTTAGGATTTTATCCATAGACTCAAAAGTTAGAACCATCTTGTACAGCATCATAAACAGTATCACAGAAAGTACTGCTCGGTAGCTTCCACGATTTGAATAGTGATTTTGGATATAATCCACAGACTTGAAAGTGAGAACCACTTATGCAGATCTTTGCAGCGTAACAAACAGTATCACGGGAAAGTTCTACTCTCAGCAGCTTTCCTTTAAAAGTTCACATCTTAAAATTAAATCCACAGCAGACTCAAACGTTAGAACCCCCCTTTTGCACCAAAATCAGTAAACAATACTATAGGAAAGTACTGCCCAGCACTGAGCTACGAATCAGACTCGATGACTTTTAATGTTGCTAAGCGAACTTCCACGGTGGAGAGAACCTAACTTGTTTTTAGTAACTGAAGGATGAATAAATAATTATTTAAGATCACTAGATTTGAATTTAAAACTTCTACAGACAATCTCGAGACAATCATTCCTACTAAAAAATGGTAATGAGAAACATATGTTTTGTAATGTCCCAAAACAGACCTTCATTATTTTAGTTTTCGCTCCTTTTCGCCAGATTTGCTTCTTATTGCAGGCTACTATTACTTGCGCTAATATTAAATGAGAAAACGTCAGCTTATGTTGTGTCTGTGAAATACTCTTCAAATGCAAAGTGACACCGTTACAGAAAGATGAACGAAATCATTCGCTTTTCACTACTCTGACCTCCACTTGTAGGACAACAATGTCCTTTCACATCGCTTTTGGTGGAAGGACCTCTTGATCAGTGAAACAGACAAATCAAACAAGGCAGGTACAAAAGTCGGAACGGATCAACTCGGATCGGATCGGATCGGACCGGACCGGATCCAGTCCGGGTCGTATCAATTCGGATCGCCCCAGATCGACTCGAATCATTAAAGAAAATGAAATCGAAAAAAATAAAAATTTTACTAATTGTAGGTTAAAACTACTTTCAGAAATAGGCCAAATCAAGTAAGCTTTGCAATGTTTAGTATTCTTTGCAATGTTTAGAGTTCATAACCTGATCTGAGAGGAACTGGTACTAGTAAACAAAATGGCGGGTGAACGCCACGGAGAACGCTACGGACTCCAAACGTTGCAAAGCTTACTTGATTTAGCCTATTTCTGAGAGGAATTTTGACCTTCCATTTGGTAAAATTTTTATTTTTTTCTTACTTTATTTTTTTTTATAATCCGAGTCGATCCGGGTCGATCCGAGTCGATCCGAGTTGATCCGACCCGTTCCGACTTTTGTACCTGCCTAATCAAACATGGACATGCAATCAAGGCAATGAGTAAAACGTAATGTTTTGTAGCTTAAAATGATCAAGAATTTCAGAAAAATATAATATAATAATACTTCTGCTTTTTTGTACTTATTATTTTTTGGCAATTTTAAATCAGCCCTTTCACCAAAGAGTAATTAAATGAAGTTTTTGTTTATTCTTTGTATTACTTTTATCAACTTAGTACCATGTCCTCGAGAAAAGAAAAATGGGCTAAGACTTCTGTTAAACACAAAAGCGATCGGGACGATTTTAAAGGTAAGTAAACGTGTTTTATCTACAAAAATAGATACGATCTTTCACCCCACAACGTTTGTGCCATCGCTAATGTAAAGCTAATATCTAAATCGGTTACTATACATAGTAACTGCTTGAAAGCTCCAAGCTTCGTATTTTACTGTCTAATTATGAGCTAATGGGGTGGCTGAAAAAGGGAAGAGGGTGGCCATGTTTAATGAACGAGGAAAATACGCTTTGAAATCTATCTTAAGTGTTTTTAATTCGTAACTTAAATTTAAATCTTATCCTACCGTAAAGCTTTTTGTTTTGCTTCATAATGGTAATTGAACTGAGTGGAGTGCAATTTGGTCTGAAATCATACGCGTGATTTTGCGCGCTCGTTCGATTTGAAATCACAAGTATGATTTCAGACAAAAATTGCACGAACACGAAGTTCAATTGCCACTTTATTACATCCATTCCCAAATACAAGATTTTAGTCAGTACCAATATTCATGCGACTTATAGATGCGATTTAAAGCAAAAATTAGTGCGATTCGGGAATAAATCGCACTGCTGAGAAAAAGATGCGATTTAGAGCAAAAAACGGTGCGATTCGGGAATAAATCGCACTGCTGAGAGCCAATCAGATTGCAAGGATCACCAGTGATTTCAAAGAAGGATGTAATAAAGCGAAATAGCACATGCTGCTAAGACTAAAACCAGTCGTTTACAAGTAATAAAAGCGATAAAGAGGGCTATGGTTTTGACTATCCTTCCCAGTAATTGTCTATTTTCATCAAGACGAATTTCGGTCATTCTGCTGCATAACAAACATCATGCAGGATAACGACATCGAGGAATCCATGAGTTTGAATTAATTATAGTTCGAGTTGGCTTCGAGTTAAATTAAAAGAAAAGCGTGTCAGTAAAAATGAGTTATTTCATAATACTTTCGCGGAGTTGGACCCCTAATCAATATATTTTGCAAGATGTTTAAAAGACGTTTGTACTACGTTGGCAGCTTCATGTTATAACCAGGAATGTTCTAGTTGTGTTCCCCAATTTGTTCGGTACGAAAAATGTTCGTATTTTTTTTTTCATTCGTACTGCATTTTCTTAGAACGAGGGGTTAATAATTCTTGCAAATGAATTTCAGAGGAGTACACATTTGCAAAAGGGAAGTCAAATCTGCTGGTTTGCTAGCGGTTCTGGACCGGGCCGCTTGCCGGGAAGGTGATCCAAATCCACTAGGACACAAAAGTCTGGAATCCGATAAATTTTTCATTAGCTACCAAATATAATTGATTCCATCCTTATATAATAACCTCCGATCAGGCCCAATATTGTCAGCGCTCTTATTTCCTAGAAGCAAAACTGCATATGTATATTTTTACATTGCAAGAAACCATTTTCACGATAAACCATTTCAGTGTATATCATCAAATTTTCTTGATATCTTTGTCAAATTATCGCTTTAAAGGGGGCAAAAATTCACAGCAAAACAAAAGAATAAAAGTTGGAACTCTAGCTCTCAGCGCAGACGCGGTGGTGCAGTGGTTTGCGGGTCGGAATCTCAACCTGTATGTCGGTGGTTCGAGACCATTGTATTCACTTGTTCCTTCGACGGGAAACTTTTATCGATACTGTCTCTCTCTACCCATGTTTATAAATGGAGCTTGCGACTTAATGTTGGGGGTAACCCTGTGATGGATTAGCACCCATTCAGGGGGAATAGCAATTCTTCTAGTTACTTCATGCTATAGAAAGCGGTTTAAACTCCGGCTGTGTGGACCACCTGTGACATTACTTTTACTTCTAGCTTTCAATGATATCTATTGCTTAGTGTTATTTTTTGAAAGTTCGACCAAACTAGTGTCACTGGGTAGTTCGACCAAACTAGTGTCACTGCAAACAATTAACCACAACATTAACATGCCCTTTGTAAGAACTTGATGTAGTCTGATGTCGGTCACCATCATATCATGCTAGATATATTTTCGGGGTAACTAAATAAACATACTATTCTTTTCATCACATTTTTGCAAACATTTCCTTTTTGATGGGAATATTTTCTATTCATTAAAAGTTTATTCCAGATTCTAGATATTTAGCAAACCCATTAAGCTGGGCAGGCTCAATTGCATCTCAACTTGACCTCCACTTGAATTTAACTCGAACTCGAACTCATAAACTCCCTCGTCCAGCAGAGCAAGTGTGAGCAGAAACGCTATCACACAAATCACCCTATAACATAATGCATGTTGGGACGCATGAGTTTAATCCGCTGTGTGTTAGGTGTCTATTCTTGACCAATTCGTCCTCTTCTCTACAGCTTTCTTCTATGCTAAAACAGCTTCAAACTGTTAGTTATCCGCAAAAATGTGGTTAAAGACTAATTTGTATGTAAAAAAGTTACCTCAAATAGTGTTTATGACGGGCCGCCTCGTAAAATAGCATGCTGTTGCACGTTTATAAACCTTTTTCAGAGTCCGAAGAACCATCGGAGCAAAATCAACAAGAACGAAAAGACAAAGCATCGCCAGGAAATGAAGGAACTCAAGGTGCTTGTGGGACACCTGCAGATGAAAAACCAGGTAATTGCGATGGCTGGCAAATTAATCAAAAATTCTTACGATGACCTAGAGCAGTTTTGCGATGGCTTTCCATAAAGGCAAATTTCTCTCATTTAGGCACATGACCTACGTAATAAACCAATCACATCGAAGCGAAAACATTGACAAGGTCACGAATCCGGCAGAGTGATATCTTCTAAGGCTATCTTAATTACAGTTTTATGAAGAAAGATTTAAATCTCTAAGAAGTCGAATTGGCCGTTTTCACACTAGAGACGGACAAATCGTCTGGACGGACAAGTCGTCTCAGACGAACAAGTTGTCTTAGTGAGAAAACGGGACGAACAAAATTTTGGACGTAAAAGTCGTCTGATTTTGTCCGTCGATTTGGCCGTCTATTAAAACGATTTTTCGAGGACGATTTTTTCGTCTAGACGGACAAGTCGTCCAAAGTCCGACTTAAATTCACACCAGACGAACAAATGGTTGTATCTCGGTCCCAGTACTCGCTAAGGGGAATGGAACTAGTAAAGGGAGTGATGGTTTATTGGAAAATCAAAATGGCGGATATAAAGCGAGATAACCAAGCCTGTTAGTGCCAGGCCCCTTGCTTTCAAAATCGTCTGTTTGTTCATTCAGATATGAATTTACGATGACCAACACAAGGTGAGTTGTCCGTCTAGGATTCACATTACACGAACAAATCGTCGGACGACTTGTCCGTCCAGACGATTTGTCCGTCTTCTAGTGTGAAATGGGCCAGTATTATTAATCACTTTGGGTGGCTTCATTTAGTTTGGTATTTAAATGGCATGGTCATTTGTATTTTACAACAGAACATAAAAAATGTGAACCCTGGATAGCACGAACTTAACCAAAAGCTGTTTCACCTTCTTCACTTTAATATATTAGAATGATTTTAACCCCAGTAACTCGACTTTTCGTTAATTGAAACATTTCTTGTGTTTCCCTTCAGTGACGATTTGAGGTATCGGGATTCAACTCTATTCGTAGTAAGAAAAGAGCGTAATTGTTTGGTTTCTTCTTTATTTAAGATGGCAGCCAAAGGCAAAATAAGAAAGGCCACTGGGGACGAAAACAGTGGGAAGGCAGAAAGGGCGAATTTCACCGAAAAAGTGAAACTATTCCAGGTTTGATATGAGTTTGCTTATTCAACTTATGATGTTGTTAAGTGAGCCAAACGTTGTCTATTAATGCCAAAGAAAATTTGGACAATTTTTACTCTGTAAAAATTGAAACACAAACAACTGCAGAAACTTACAT